>NC_069405.1:34006934-34025786 GCF_026875155.1 Cherax quadricarinatus
AATGGACAGAAAAAAACATTCAACCTTACAAAACGGTCCACTTTGTGAACTAAAAATTTTCCTTGAAACCCACAACCTAAATCTCCCAGAAATAAGTGTTAAAAATCCAAAGATCTTCATAAACACTGTGAAACACTAACACCCAACATTTCCAAAACCCCCCCCCCCCCACCCGCCCCTCAACTAGTTGAAACCAAGGCATCTGGGGTTTTAAACACAAAAACCCTTGAACAAAAAAAATTTTTACACCATTGCCAATCCACATTGTTTAAACTCTTTATGTTAAACATTAAAAAATTTAAATATTTTACCCCTTTTCCATGTGGGTAAACAAAAAATTCTGACATTAAAAAAAGTTATCGTAGCCATATTGGTTAAAACCTTTTCAATATTAAATTTTAAAAAAAAAGTTAACTCATAGCCATTCTCTTGGTTAAAAACCCATTTAAAAATTAAAAAATTTAAACAAGTTAAATCTAACCACCTCTTTTTGGTTAAACACATTATCTTTTTTTTTTTTTTTTTTTTTTTATAAAGAAAAACTTGGGTCCCAAAAGTAACATCATTTGCTCTAAACCCGAACCCCAAAGATTTAGTTTCAGGGCTTTAAAGATTTCCTGTATGCGTGAAATACCTATTTTTCCAAATTCATCTGCATTTCCTTCCCACTCTTTCATAGCCTCCCCCATCCACCAACCGGGGCCAAAACCCAAACAAAATATAAACCCCCCTTTTGGAGCCCAAAACCCTTGCCCGCCTCCGGGGTTTATGAGGAGAGGCCCCCCCCACAGTGAGTTTCCCGGAAACCCTCAGAAAAGCAAATTACCCACCGCCCCCCATAGACTTGCCTATTCCTCACATCGTTTTAAAAACTTGCTGCTAACGTTTTTTTCCAACCCCCCCCAACCTCCCTCATCCCCCCGAAAATGTAGAAAACCCGTCGCATACTTTAAACCCCTACCCAATCCCCAAGCACCCCCATTACACAACTTAAAGCCCTTAGGAATGGCATTTTCCCCCCCCCAAAAATCGTAACGCTCCCATCCTAACCCACCCCCTCCAAAGAGGGACAAAAATACCCCATGAAAAGCCGTTTCGGTGTCCCCGTGCAAGCAGGTCCCCTCTTACAAGACCCCTTTTTCCAACACATCCCTGAGGCCAAAATTCCCCTTAAAAACGATTACTAACCCCCTTTCCCTCGCGGTATTCAAGCAAACCAAAATTCTCCAAGTCATTGTCTACTTGGATATACAGAAAACCCCGAAGACCCAAACCCTACCCCCCACACACCCCCATCCCTTTGACCCTTTAATTTGGAAACCTGTTCTAATTTAATAAAACCCCCAAAATGTCTTACAATACCTCAATCCCCTCCACACCACCAAAACTTTTGTGCATCCCCCATTTCCCTACCCACCCTGTCCCCTTTTTCCCCCATCCAGCAATTTTTTTTTTGTTTTAAAAAAAAAAAAAAAAATATAAAGCCATTATCTATGACCCAAGCCCTCAGGCCAAGACCCCGTCTCACATCCGTCATCACCACGTCCGTCAACCAGCCCTCCCAAACCCCACACATCCTTAGAACCTTCCTTGGATTTCCGCAAAATCCTGTGCTCTTAAAGGGAAACCTCAGCCACCCCCCCCCCCCCACACCTTACTGTAAACCAGAGATTGACCCTAAAATCTCGCTTTTAATGTTGCCCCTAGCCTTTAAAAGCCTCCAAACCCTACCCAAACCTCTCGTAACAATTTCCCAAATTTTTTTTCCTACTATCCTGCACTTCAATGTACCTTTACCCCACAAACCCAATTCTGCCCCACTACGCTTCGTGCTCAACCTTTGGCAGGGACGTGGCTGAGTGCCTTGCTGTCAGCGGTGCAACTTTTTTTTTCCCAAAAAATGGGCGCAGCAGGCAAGAAAAAAGGGAAACACTGCGGCAAGAAAGTGGTGCGTGGGGGTGTGCTGCCCATAGCTCGTTTTATTACCGCCTCATCAGGGACACTAGGTTTTTGCCAACAAGAGCTGAAAGGTGTAGCCTTAAAGGGGGGCTTTTTAAAATTTTTTGTAAAATTTTCTCAATGCAAGTGTATATGAGGAAATAGTCCCCGGTTCCAAATCTTTGTGTCCCAGGAATCCTCAGTGAGGTAAGGCTACATGATGTGTCCCGCCTTAACGTGGGTGAAGAAAAAAAAAATGTACCCTTTGAGGCTATGAGGCGGACCTACTCCCCCTTTTCGAGAAGTTTGGGGACTGTTCATATGGCGACTTTGGGGGGAAAGGGAAAAGGGAAGGATCGTTTTTCGGGTCCCTGAAGGAAGTTTTTCCTTTTAAAAAATGACATTGAGGCCCCCTTATTCCTTCCTTTTTTCCTGAAGTTCAGGACTCAAGTAATGGTTTTCGCGGGCAAAATTTTACCTGTCGTTATGCGGTGCCTATGATCACATTGCTGCGCATGTGTTAAAACAAGGGTAAACAGGCGAAGGAGCACAAAAGGAGACTCAGGGGACCTTGAGACGTTGAATTTGGCACGACCTGGTCGGTTTCCCTTGAACAAGGCTTGGAGTGGGGAGGCGAGGGGGCCCTTTGGGGAGGAAAGGGAGGTGTAACTTTCCGAGAGAGACTGCACTGCCGGGAGGCACCGGAGACCAAAGTGTGGTGTCAGGGTGAGGACGGGCCGTGGGGCTACCATTGATTCAGTCCTCCACGACCTGTTGGGGCCCCCAGGAGGGTCACGTTGGGGGGTTGTGGGTGCCCGGGTGCTGGGGGTTCCAGGTGGTGAGGGGGGGGGGGGGGAGGCATGTCAGAGACCCAGGTTAGGCGGGGGTTGCAAATTGGCCGGTGGGGGCGGAAGGCACGGGGAGGGGGGGCCCAGGTGGGAGGGGAGAAAAGCTCGAGGTCAGGAAGGAAGCGGCGTGCCCTGGGACTGGGACGATGGGATGTGCCACTCCGGCAAGCGTTGGGCAAAAAGGTTTGGGCTGAAGGGGTTGAGCATGGCCGGGGGGGCCCGGGGCAAGGGGCATGTGAAAGCAGATCACGATGGTGATTGAAGATCAAGGGCGTAAAAAGGGGGAAGGGGGAAAAAGGGGGTGCAATATGTAAAGGAAAACCTCCTTTGACAAATTCAAGAGTCTCTTTAAATTTTTGGGTCTAAAAAATTTTTAGGAAGTGTGAATGGTTTCATGAGATGCCTTAGGTAGGGTGTGATGTAGTGTTTGTGCAAGAGCAAAACCAAACCCGGGGTTGTAGTTGATGATTGGGGGTTTTAAGTATATGCGGCCACTCAACGAGATTGAAAGGAGGAGGGCTATTTGGTGGGGGAGGTTTCCCGTTTACTGTACTCATTGTGAGGAGGGGGGTGAGGGGGGGTTAAAAGGTGGATGGGAAGGGGGAAAGTAAGATTCTTTTGTGGTTTTAGGTCGGCGGAGGGGGACAGTGAGGAAATGATTTGTCGTGAAGTGTTGGTGTATCATTTTAAGGTCATTTCCCAGCATTAGCTGTGGTGGGAGGGGACTGGAATTGGTTATACGCCGCAAGGATTGGAAACTAGGGGGGGCAGGTTTATTGTTCTGGCGTTCTGGGGGCCCTTTTAAACCGGGGGGGGGGTTGGGGATTAGGGGGGGGGGCCGGGGGGAGGTGCAGCACACCTTTTGAGGCAGGGGTTGCGCCGGCTGGACAGGATTACTGACAGGAAAAAAGCTGTGGTGCGGATGTAAGGGTTTTGGATGTCTTTTTTTCTGTCATAGAGGTTTTTGGGGTGGTTTTGGGGGGATGGGAGGTGGCCAAACGTATAAGAGTTTTTGGGAAAATTGAATGTTCGGTTCTTCAAGATGTTGGGGGGGAGGGTCCATTTGCAAAAAATGGGGGAAAAAGGCTTTTGGAAGGGGGGGGAAGTCAATGGGGATGTGTTGAGAGGTGGGAGTGACACAAAGACGGGTTCGGGTTCTATGTCCGACGGGAAAAGGGCCGAGAATCATTGGCTTTATGGGCTTATTATATCTTGAGGGCATTTTAAGGGGATTAGGGAAGGGGAAAGGGGGGGGGAGGGGGACCCCTGTGGTGCATAGAAGGAGTGAAGGAACCCCTAAGGGGAAGGAAAAATGAGGGTTTGATGCGGAAAGGGGTTTTTTGGGGGGTTGGAGGAGGTCATGGGGGTGATGACCATCGGCGTGTGTCCCTGCGGGGCAGGGGGGGCGGTTGCAATGGAAATGGGGGGTTTTGAGAGTTCTTGAGGCTCGGGGGTATAGGGGGGGACAAGATTGGTGACGACGGGGGGGGATGGGGGGTTGTTGATTTTTTGGTTGTGCAATTGGGGAGTGGGGTGTGAGAGGGGGGGCTTTACAGAACGGGGGAGGGGTTTCGAGTGTGCTGGACAGGGATGACAGGGAACGTTACGGGGCCTTTGTGGAGGAAGAGGTGTGGGGTTTAAAAATGAGTATGAGCAGGGGTAAGGCACCGGGGATAGATGGGTTGCCTGCGGGTTTTACATAAGCTTGGGGAGTATTAAAAGATTTTTTGGTTTTAAATTTTTTAATATCAAAAAAGAGGGGGGTTGCTTGGGACCTTTGCAGGCGTAGCACTAGTAGTTTTGGTGAAAAAGGGGTGAAAGTCAGTGCACAGTGAGAGATTCCCGGGTGAAATCACTCATGTGCGCGGGACTACAAATTTTTTGAAAAATTTTTGGGAAAAATCTATAAAAAAGGTCTTTGGAAAGGTAAAGGGGGGGGGTCAAAATGGGATTCCGGGGAGATCAATGATGAGGGGGTGGGGTTATTAAAAGGTTTATTGGGGGTCCACAAGGGGGGAACGTGGGGGTATTCGTTGGATTGGAGAACGGTTGACGGTCGAGAGGGAGGCTCTGTGGAGAATCATGGGTGGCAAGGTTCGGGGGGACATTTTGAATTGGGCACGTACTTTTATTGGGGGTGGGATGTGGTACAGATAATGGGAGGGTGGGGTTGCTGTGAAAATGGGAGGGGATTGAGGCAAGGTTTCCCGTTGTCACAATATATTTGCATGTTTCAGAATCCGTTTTATGGGCTGGGAAAAATGCATACGGGGGGGTAAAGGGGGGACTACAGGTGGGAGCCCCGTATCAAGGTTATGTTTATGCACAACGTCCTAGGAGTGGGAGGGAGGGATTGGAGGGGTTTGGGGAGAGTTATAGATGTTTTTGGGTTTGGGAACAGGTATGGCAGTGAATGTGCATAAATAAAGCTCATGATATTTGGGTGAATGGGGGGTGGGCAGGAGGGGGGGGGTAGGGGGGTTGAGGGGGGGATTTTTCGTGGACTGGGTGAAAATTTGTGGGGTTGGTTTATGGGTATTTTCAGTGGGGAGGGGAATAATTCAAAGGGGGGGTAGATAGGGTATTGGGAAGATTGTCAGGGTTGAGGCCCACACATCTTTCCTACACCAAGGGGGCATTGTGGTCAATTGCTTGTGTACAGTAAATATGGATGTGGCGCTTTGTACCCCTTTTGGTGTATGGGGAGTCCGGAGATTGTTGAGCGAGTTTTCCCTTTTTATTGGGGGTTTGGGGGCGATTTGGGTTAAAAGGAGGGGGTAACATTCCGGGGGCTTGGGAGAGCTGGGGTTAATTTTATTTTGAAAAAAAAGGTTGAAAGGGGTATTGTGAAACGGGTTTCTAAGGGGTCGGGGGGAAGGGAGTGGAGGGTTGGGGATGCTGCAGGGAGTCTTGGGGGATGGTGGAAAGGGGCAAGATTTGAGAGTGGTGAGGAGTTCTGGTCTTTTTGAGTGGTCAGAGAGCCGAGAAACATGGGTAGGGGCCATGGGGAGGAATATGGCCTGGGGGGGGTGGGGAACGAAGGAGTTCCGATTACGCATGGGAAGACATTTTTTGCCGATTAAAAGGGTTACGCATCCGCCCGCGGGGGAGGTAATGTATAGGTTTCTTAAAGGAATATTGCCGTCTGGGGTTGTTTTTTTTTAAAATGCGAATAAGGGAGGGGGGGGGTGTGTCAGGTTTTTGGGGTAGTATTTAGCTTTTTTTTGTGTTTATTTTTGTGGGAAAGCCTAGGATTGTGCGGGGAAAGGTTGGGAAAAAACTGGTATTGGGGGATGAAAAGGGGTTTTTTGGGTTTTTGGGGCGTCAGTTTAGATGTAGGTGGGGGTTGGGGCAAAGGTTTTAAAGGGCGTGGCTTTCTTAAATGGTTGTTTTGTGTATATATCATGGGCAATGTGGAAAAGGGGGGCGGAGGAACGTAGGAGGCCATAGCGATCCTTTTATAGAAAAAGTGTCGCAACAGGGAAATAATGGTGGAGGTGAGAGAGGGGTTTTCGGGGGGTACAGGGGCTTTTTTTTTGGGGTTTTTTGGTCTTTTAAAGCGGGCAGGGGCAGAACGGGTGGCCCTTCCAGGGGAAAGGGGGGGGGTTTTGTGTGTTGCAGAGGTAGATTGTTGAGTGTGGTGGGAAATTTTGTGCGGAAGGATTTTTGAGGTAATTTCAAGTGTATTCAATTAATGTCTTGGTGTTATTGGAACACCCTGATTTTAATTTATCTAAAGGGTTTCCTTCTGTTTTGTAAGGATGTAATAAGCAGTTAGTATTAAAATATTTTTCCCCTAATTATAAATTTCTACCGATATATGAGCAATGTAACTTGTCATAATAATGGTTTTCTACCTGTTTTTTTTTTCTATGGACGTTTTGGATTGTAAAATGTAAGATCTTTCGGGGGTGTTTTTGCTTATATTTTGTTACAGTGTTTTTTTTTTTTTTTACATTTTCATTATATATGTTCAAGTGAATGGTTTTTTTTTGTGTTAGCAGGGGAAATGGTAGTTTTTCACTTGGGGGGGGGGGTAGGGTTTAATAATCCTCAATAGCAGGGCTGTGATACACATGTCAATTATTTTAGATGTCTAATGTTGTCCATTTTTAGGGTTTGGGTGTATAGTTATCTCCGACATGTAAATAATCTGTCTGCTGGAGGGAAAAAATGTGTAAATTTTTTTATTTTGTGGTAGGTTTTTGTGTTAGGTGTTTTTTTGGGTGTATATTATAAGATGTAATTTCTATCAAGGACTGTTGGTGGGTTTTGAGTGGTGACGGCGAACAGTTTCTAGGCAGGGGGGGGGTTGAAGTGTCAGCGGTGTGTCTTAAACCCACCCCGTGCCGTATTAATTATTTCATGGGTATATGGGGTGGGGGGATTGGTTTATGGTGGTTGAGCCACAGGGTTTAGACATTCCTTGTATTATAGTGTCAGCCGTTTAGCTGGGTGGTTGTGTTTAATTATTTGTCTTGAAATTTTTAATGTTTTCAAATGTGTATGTATAAGAGTTTTTTCACTGTGATTAAAGGGGAAAGTGGCACTTTTTTATGGGGGGGGGGGGTGTAAGCTTTACTGGGTGGGTTGTTTATATGTTTATTGTATATATACTTTTTTTTTTTTATATTATATTTATATTTTGTGTGTGTATTAATAATATATATCTGACCACCTTTTTTTTGTGAAGACGTCGACAACGGTGTTTGATTTGAGTGCAGCAGCCCCGTTCGTCATTATATATGGCTTCTTCAGTACTGTGTGTCACATTGATTTTTGTTCACTGCCCGTATTTGTTACATATTGTTATGTACCCCTAATTTTTTTAATAGTTTTAAAAAAAATAAAAAAAAAAAAATTCTGTCCACTACTGACCCCCAAAACCCCTCCCCCAAGCTCCCTCCTATCCAATCCCCCCCCCGAATAGTCTCGATTCATTAAATTTCTCTCTCCCGTAGCGTCCCCAAATATCTGAATGATCCCAAAACTTCCTTAGATTTTCCCTCATGATTACCAGCACTGTGTATCATCACTACCCACTTTTACCCCCCACCCACCCCCCATTATCCACTAGCCAAAAATGGATTCTGTACGCAGCAAACAAAAACGAGAGATGGACAGCCTGCCTAAAACCCCTCTCCATCAGAGGGTCCCCCAATTACCTTAACCTGTACCCTAATGATGCTCCCTCATAAAGGTTTGCCCCATCTCACCCCCTCTCCCCCAAACCCAACTTTTCCAAAAAAATTTTTAAAGAAATCCCTATTCACACAATTTTTCGCATTACCCCAATCAAAAACGAGTATTCCCCCCCCGGGTGCAGCTCTCAATAAAATCCCTTATGTGACTAGCCCGCCCCATATTCCCCCGGGTGCCAAACGTCCCCCATGTATCCTGTCCTAAACCTTCTTCATCTATTGCCCAGATTTTAGATAAATTTTTTTAAATCGCACCATTAAAGATATCGCTCTATAATCACTCAGTATTTCCCCTTCCCTTCTTTTTCGGCACAACACACGACCCGGTTTTTGTGTTTTCCCCTCCTCCCAGCCCCAAATAAAATTTCAAGACTTCCACAAAACCCATCCCTAATCACCCAAAAAAACCTTAAAAAAAATTTTCGGTATTCCATCTTCCCCGGCGTCTTCCCCCTATCACCCAAAAAAACCGCTCCTCCACGCCTCCCCCAAAATATCCTCCCCAGCTTTCTTTTTCCGTTGTTTTTAATAAAATATTCCCCTGCATACCCCCAAATACCTTCTCATTGCTTCCTTTTTTCTCCTCCATTTCTCCCTAAACCAAAAAACTGCTAACACAAATGCGTCCGTTTTTTGTAAGGCCCTTGACCCCCCATAACCTCCCCCCCCTGCGCGACACTATGTGCGCTATTGTAGTCACCTTTTGCCTTTCCTAAATTTTCGCAGAACAAACCTGATGGTTATCACCCTTTAACACCTCCTCAACCCCGCCTAACTCTAATTGCGTAAACCTGTCTTAGAATCTGCAATCCTCATAAACCATCCCAACCCCTTTTCATTTCCTTCCCCCCCCCCCCCGTTGTAAAAAGCATCGTTTCCTCCAGGTGTTTTGAAACCCATACCCCCACCGTGCTGTTCCTCCCACGTGCCTGAAAAACCCCGCGTTCCTATTTAGCCCTCACCCCCACCAGTCAAGAAAAATCCTTCACCATCCCTGCCACCCCAAAAATGTGTCCCCCCTTTCCCTCAAAGGGGACCCAAATCCCCCCCTGCAGTACCCCCAAAATTAATTTTCCAATACCCAGAAATTTTGTACTAACCCCCCCCATCATATCACCCCCCTGTACTGAAAAACGCATCGAAAGCCCTCCCCTTCCCCCTAC
The DNA here is from genome assembly GCF_026875155.1 of Cherax quadricarinatus. Classification (NCBI taxonomy): domain Eukaryota; kingdom Metazoa; phylum Arthropoda; class Malacostraca; order Decapoda; family Parastacidae; genus Cherax; species Cherax quadricarinatus. The sequence goes on from NC_069405.1 coordinate 34,016,085, forward strand.
CCCCTGCATCACATATATTATCAAACCTCGCCCAAAATTTCCCCACAAAAGAAAAGTGTGCCCACCCCTACCCCCCCCCCCCCACCACATGACAACCCCACTTCCTTAACAATCCTTAGTGCACCCAAGACCCACCCCGCCCCCCTCGGTAGACATCCCCTACCAAATTCACACATTTCCAGTCACCCCCAAGACGTAGGAGGTAGACCCCGCAAATAATCACAAAACATCAAAACAAAATAAACTTTCATTTAAACATTGTTGCATCCGGCTATAAACCCAAATGAAACATACTTCCCCCCCCCCGGCCCATCTACCCTCACGACCCTCCCCTTTCCCCCCCCCCCCCTCCCCCCCAACCCCATGCACGCAATGGGCTGGTCTCCTTTAAAGCCCGCCCCCCCCCCTTTTAAATTGCAAAGCTTTCTGAAAAATGGGTTAACCCCCCCAAACGCAATTCCCACCCAACCTTGGTTATGTCCTGAAAAAAAAACATACATCTACATAAAACCCTTTCGTAAAAACCATTCAACCCAAAACCCTTTTGACCTCAATTTAAGACCATTTCATTTAGTGAACATTGAATTTCCAGAAAGGTGGTTTACCTCATGCCCTGGGGCTTCTCAATTCGCCTTTCTGGTCCCCCATCCCTTTTTTTATCATGTTTCCAAACCCCTTCCCCACCCCCCCTTGCCCTCCCCCCGAGCTTCCCGGCACCCCCTCCCCTGGGTGCCTTTTCCCCACATCTACCCATGACTTTCCCCGGTCTCTGCCCAGGTGTTAAAACCTCTAAAAGCCCAAAGGTACCCCCCGCCTTTTGCGTGAGCTCTCACTCACACACTAGAACCTATGCGAGTCCCCCTGATGACTTCCACCCCACTTCCGTGTCCACTCTTCTTTCCCTCAAACCCCTCCCCCTTTCCCCTTGCTGCTATCATCGCTGCACCTCATTTAACTTCTGGGTCCGTCCCCCCCCGGCCCCCGGCTACCCAAAGAACTCCGCCACTGTTCCAAAATCCTTCCGGGTAACTCTTCCCTCCCCCCTTCCCTCAGGCGTGGGGGTCTTCCCTTCACCCCCGGGGGGGGTAACACACCCCCCCCTCACCTCTTCCCCCTTGTCCACCTCCCCCTCCAGAGATTCGCTTCTGTCCATCCGCTACCCCAACTCCCATCCACTTGCAGGTTGCTGATCCCCCATCCCCCCGTAACCCCACCCTGGGGCTTGCCTGCGGGACACTGCGCCCCCAGTGCTCTAAGAATCACATAATCGGCAAGTTTTCCTCTGCCCCGCATAGGGGGACAAATACCTGGGCCCTATTTTTGTCAGCTTTAAATAGAGGGTTTTGGCCGCCTAAATGACTTTCTTCAGGGTGCAGGCCCCCCCGGGCCCTTCAAAGGGCCCCGTCCCTCCACACCCCTAACTAGCCGGAACATTTCCCAAAATCGCTGAAGGCTTCCTGAAATCCATCGACTTTCCCCTCAAAGGGTACATTACCCCCTTTACCCATGTTAATATTTCGAAACATATGTAGACACACCTCTACTGCGAATTCACACTCATCCCCCTTTTCCTGGAATTCACCCAAAATCCGGAGAAAAAGCCGGCTCTTGAAACTTCAAAAAAACCCCCTCGACATTCCTTTAAAGGGCCCACAGTAAAATTCATCGTTCGAACCCGTAACGTCCCTAATGATTTGCCGATAACAAAAAATCATCGTCGCCCCTGTTAATTTCCCAAAAATTATCAGAAGTTCACTCCCTGTTGAACGATGCCATTTTTTAACCACATCACCCACCGGTGGGCTTTGGGGGAGATAAAACGTTCTCTTCCCAGTTGGAGAAAATGACAAAAAAATTTATTACAACCCAAAAATTTATTACCCCCCTCTAAAAAATTCATTAGGGTATGGTTTAATATATGTATTTACTTTAATTTTAACACAAAAGAAAAAAAAAAGGGTAGCTAAAATAAGTTCCCCGGGGGCGTTAGGAAGGGGGACTGGTTCCTACTATAAAATGAAAACCCCCTCTCCCCCATTATGTAGGGGGGGGGTAATAAAATAAAAATTGGGGAATATGGGAAAGCGGGGGATCGTGTGGGGACGGCACATTAAATAGGGGTAGGAGAATGATTTTCCCCGGGGTAAAAATTCAAACAAAAACTTATAAAGTTCACATTACAATTCCCCCCCTTTCCAACCCCCACACCACCCCCTCCACTTAAAATAAAATAATGAATAAAAAGGGTTGGGGTAAATATATATTTCCCCCGTTTGCCTTTTTTCAATAAATTTTGGGAAAAGGGAATAAAGGGTTTTAGTAAAATTTTAACTAGAAAACAACCCCACAAAAACTTGAAAAAAATATTTTAATTTTAAATTGTTCAGAGGCAGTTCACCACGGGCCCCAAACCCAAACACACGAGTATGCCCCACCCAGTACATGCCCAATGCCTCCAACAGTCTCCCCCAGAGACTTCACAGCCTTCCCCAGAGCCCTCCCCCCCCCAACACAGCTCCGCTCAAAGTCTCTCTGTCGGGCTCTGCCCCGGCCCAAAGGCTCTGCCAAATTCCCTGCTAGCCCCTTGGGCTTTTATTGTCCCGGAGCACCCCCAAAATGAGGTGGTGCACACGTGGTGTTAAATTGATCCCGAGGTCTAAACGCCGTCCAAAACAAAGCCTCGTCTTAAGCCGAAAATGGTGGATGCAACGTTTGCCGGCAAGGTGTGAAAATAATTGGTTAAATTGGTCTCCCCAGGACCCACAAGCCCAGTGAACGACTACAAAAAGGGCTTGGGCAACTGTGGTGGGAACGGCGACCCCGGGGGGGGGTACACTGGAAGATGGTGGGGAAAGGCGGGGGGGTGGGTGGGCAGGAAGGGGGGGGAATGCTAGGATACCCCCAGACCTATGGAAGAGGACCAAGTAAGCCACAAGCAATTTGGGGGGAAGCCGCCATTCTGTAAAATTAGGGTGTAACTTTCAATATAAACGGCTTAAGACAGATCAAGAGGGTTTGGTTAGAGTGGTTTTTTAAAGGGGATTTGTGTTGTCTTTTTTTTGCGGGAAATAAACCCTAGGCTAGGGTGTAATTGGTTTTGAAAGGTTGTAGGTTTTTTACCAGTAAAGCTTTTTGAGTCATTCCTTGCCTAGAGCGGTGAGGGTAACGTTTACGCCCTCTGCCCCGGGGAAATGCTAGCCAGGCTGACACAAAGGGGTTGGTGTTGCTGCAGGTTAATACAGTCAGCATTGAATTACAGGGGAGAATTTTAAACAGGAGTGGCATTGGTGTTGTGCCTTTGATTTATGGAGACGTATGAGGTTGAGGGTCCGGACCTTTTCAGGTGGCCTTAAACGGTAAATTCAGGATGTTTGTGAAACTACTGTCGTTTAGGTGTTTTTAGCACCCACTCATCGTTATCAAAAGTCTGCATCGAGGGTTAAAGGGAAACCAGGAAAAAATATTTACGTATAGCGTCAATTTTAAAAGTTATTTAAAAATTTGGGAAGTGCCTTTTGGGGCGAATGAAGCAAAAATCCGTAGGTGGGAAAGTTTGGAACCATACCTAGACAAAAAACAAAATGGACGGCAGCGGGTTGGGGTTTTTTTCCTAAAGGGAGTTTTGTCTGAAATGATCTGGGGGGAACCAAAACCTCATATTTTTTTAGAGGGAATTTAGAATCAAACTCGTAACTTACGCTGGACAAAACAGAATTTTAGGCTTTGGTGTATGGTTTTTCACATAGGGTGAATGGAAGGCGGAGAACGGAACGGGGAAATTTAAGAAGCGACATTTCGAGGCGAGGTCTTGGTGAATGATCAGGCAAGATGGACGTGACATGATCGGTTGTGGAATGAGGGAAATGGAGGAAAGGCAAAAGTGTGGTGGAGCCCAGGGGCTGTGGAAACAATTTAGTGGTCAAAGAGGATAGAAAAATTGGCAGAGGAGACAACAAAATGTGGAAAAATTGATGCGGCTTTGGGCGTTTTGCAGATGTTCCCCCAAATGGAGGAAACCTTGGCCCGAGAGAAAGATGGGAGACCAGGGGTGCCAGGAAATGGGGAAGATGAGGCGGCCCGGGAAGGAAGGGAAAGTCGGATTTTCCAAGTAGTGAGGAGGGGGGAAAAGGTGATAGAGGTGGAGGGGCATTGAGGAAGGTCGGAACAAGCATGGGGAAGGGGGTGTCGGAAATGGCAGCAGTCACTTCCGACTCGGGTGACGTCCCCACACCCGCACAAAAACCCGGGGGAAAAAAGGCGGGAATTGAAGGTGTGTGTGAGGCAAAGGGAAAAAAAAAATGCCAGCAAGGGGTTCGGAGTGGAGGGGGGTGGGAGTGCCAAGGACGGTGTGTATGGGTTCGGACAGTGGAAAAATGAGGTGGGCAGTGTGGGTGGGGGGGGAAAATTTTAACGGCCTAAGGGGTATGACAAACAATGTTTAAAGGTTTATGTGCTAGTGGTAAGTTGAAGGTTGGAGGATGGGGTATCGATTTAAGGTGGGTGTAGCTTTTACAATAGCTAAATTTAAAACTGGAAATTGTGGAGGGAATGGATATCGGGCTTTGTAATGCCACACATGTTTAAAAGGGGGGAGTAGGTGTTTTAATTCGTGAGGCAAGTCCTTTTTTTTTGCAACGATTCTGGGGGGCATGAGGGAAAAATAAGAGGGTGAACGGGGGGTGGGTGTGAACGCATTTTTTTTTGGGTATATGCACTGGCGGAGAGGATGGAGGGTAAATCGGCATTTTTGAAGGGGTGACTTGGTATTTCTTTAGAGCGCTACCGGGGTAGATTGATCGGGGGGGCTGGAATTGTATAATAAGGAGAATTGACGTGACACCAAAGGGGGCGGAAAAATTTCTCGAACATTTGAGGTTTGTGTGAGACATTGGGGTAAGGATGGGTTTTTGGTGGAACGGTAAGTGCGCTGTTGGACGGATCTATATAACACAAGGGGTTCAGTAGTCTTTTCACAACCCTAGAAGCAAATTTTTTTTTTTAAAAAAGTGTGAACAAAATGACAGAAATATATTAAATAAAACACGAAAAAGGTTAAAGCAAAGAATCTCACTGAACCCTAACACTAACAACGACACCATCGTCAATGGTAATACACCCCACACAAACCACCAAAAAAACAGTGGATTACACCACAACACCTTTTAAAATTACAGGGTAGTTTTTTTTTTTTAAGAAACAGCACTAAAAAGGTTTCTGTTACAAAAATATCAAACACTGGAAAATTATATAGATTTACAATAAAAATTGTGTAAAAAGCAAAAACAACAAACAACGACACACACAAGCACACCGTTACACAACTGACACTACATCGGCACATACTAGGTAAGGCTTTGCCTGTCAAAACACACGTAGCAAAACTTAAATTTAAAATCTCAGGCCCCACAGAGCACCACAATACTCAAAATTAATTTAGGCGGTTTTCAGAGATCTTAACATAGACTAGGGATTTACATTTAAAGAATGAAAAATTCAATATAACAAAAAAACGGTGTGTATTTTAAAACTCACAAAACCAAAAAAAAATAATGCATCAGTTACATGTAAAAAATATTACTGAAAAGCACACTTTAAAACGCATAAAATATAAACTAAAATAAGAAACCCAAACACTTATGGGGAAAAACATCTTACAATATCCCAATGCTTGTATCGAGAGATAAATGACGGAAGACCTTTTAACTTTGCACATGAAAATCTTAACGATATGCAAGTCATATCACATGGAGCTATATAAAAACCCGAGTAACAAAACATTCATATAAATTTAACACAATTAGTACAGCTGACCCGTCCGTTTATTTCCCCCGAAAGCAAACAAATTATCTTAAATTTTTAATCCAAGGGTTTTTTATTAGACGGGAAGTCTTTTTCCCCCCCCCCCTCATATACCAAACCTATTTCGAATTGTCCATGAATTTTTCTTGCTAAAAAACCCCAATTCTACCATTACCTTCAACGTGCCCTTTCCCATAACACAAAATATAATCGGCCACGACGTACGACACCACACGTTTTACAACATGTCAACCCCACCTAATCAAAACTCAGTGCTCGGAGTGCGCAAAAATCCCCCCACCAATCGCAAAAACCCTACTAAACCACTCAGTACCATACCTAAAGCTACAAAATACACAACATGAAAAGCGATTCCCCGCCCCCCACGCCCAACAACCCGGTCCTCCCCAAACCCGATTATACAAACCCCAGATGGCAGGATTCCCTGCAAAAATTTAAAAACCCCTTCCATACTTGAGGAAGGAGACCATGTTGGACCCCTCCAATATCACTCCAGCGTCATGGGTACATTCCTTCAACTCGCACCCGACTCTCTCCCTTCCCGCCCCTTTTCCAAAGTACAAATTTAACACCCCCCACGTTCTGCATGCGCAATAACACGCGGAGCATCGTCTCCACCTAATTTAAAATCCCTCCCTCCCCCCCCCTGCGCAGGTCTGTACTTTCTGTTAAACCCCCCATGCTCCCCCCCAGTTGGAGAAAAAGATGCTTCACTTAAAATTTCTATGCACGGCCCCTAGAGGGAAAGAACTAACCCTCCCTGATGCATTGGTGTCTCTCCACCGCTCTTGTGGGGCCAAAACGACCCCCGGGCCCCACAAAAATCTATAAACTCGTGCAAAAGGGCTTTGACCTTTTCCCCGCAACAAAGGATACAGTGCAGCAAAGCCCTACTTTATTAAAACAGAAAAAAATTTTGACCCCTGCCCTCTGGTGCAGGTTAAAATTTAGGCCGTTTGCTATTTAAGCACTGCAAAAACACTATGTACTCCTCCCGAATTACATGCCCCCGTTATCAACCCCTCGCAAAAAATGAATACCACTTAGTGTCATAACCACGTCCACGTCTCTGTACCACCCCCCTTCTCCCACCCACTCTCCCAACTCCATATTCTTCGATTTTTCTCTATTAACACACATCCTCGTAGCTTGCCAAATACATCAACAAGTCTCTCAACAAAACCCAATTGCTCCCTCGTACATAACAGCACAGTAGTATCATCTATATAACCTACAAGGGGCCGGTCGACTACTACTCGAACCCCCACGACGAATCTATTCCCCGCCCACATACAGCCCAGTTATAAAAAGGGTCCTGCATACAAGCAAAAAGCATTTGAGACATGGGGCATCCTGTCGAATGCCCCTGTTCAAGTGAAAAGGACACCTAACTTCCCATTAATTTGTACTTTAAAACCGCACCATTGTACAAGAATGGGCCCATATGACGACCTCATTTCCAAAACCCTGCCATCTTGTGGACTTCCACATCACTTCCCTTTCCACTCTATCAAAAGTAGCTTGCCAGTCTAAAGCCAAAACACCACCCCCGCCCCTCGTTCAGCATTCCTCGACAAACTCCCTGATATTCCCATGACCATCATACATCGACCTACCCGGCACGCCAAACTGACCCTTATGGATTACCTTATCAAACACTTTCTTAATCCTATTCATTAAATTTTTTGCATATAATTATAGTCACTACACATTAACATATGGGTCGATAATCCTTAATCGCTACAGGTATATCACATTTTCTAACTAACACCAAAACTGCTGCATGCTGAGACAAACCATGGGATTCGTTAGCAAAATGGTTTGAAAGCTACTGGAAGTTAAACACGCGACTCCTTGAGGATGAGGAAGTGGGGGGGGGGGGTTTGCTTCGTTGTGGAGGAAGCTAAGTGAGGAGGGGAAGGGGGTTGATAATGTGGTACGTTGGTTGGGAGAGTGTGGCCAAGGAGAGGATTCGTCAGTTTTATGTGGGTGAGGGGAAGCATATAAATCAACTGAAGTATGGACTAACAAATTATTTGGAAAGTAGATTAGGGTGCTATCATGAGCGAGGTGCAGTGGGGGGGGGTATTTCAGACAGAGGCAATGGATGATCTGAAGAGAAGGTTAAGGGAGGTGCAGGAGGAGCGATTTCATGTGCTGAGGGTGCAGGTGGGAGTGGAGGAAGTACTTTGAGGGGATAAACCATCGGCATGTGTGTTGCGGGGAAACAGCAGAGAAGGACAGCAAACCACGATAGCGGGTTTGGGAGTGCACTCTGATGTGAGTGGTTTCAGGGAGGGGCAGGTGTTAAAAACAATGGAGGGGATGAGTATGTTCGTGGATGAGTGGTATGGCAATATTGGAGAAGAAAAAGGGGCAGCTAGGGAGGATCTCGATGGGGTGTGTGGAGTAGTGCCATTTAGCTCTGGGGAGAAAGGACAGGGAAGCTCTGGGTGGTGCTATTGAAGAGAGGGAGATATGGAGGGGGCTTGTAGACATGAGCAGGGGCAAAGTACCAGGTATTGATGGACTACCAAGTGAATTTTACTTAAAAAATTGGGATCTGTTACAGGGTTTTTTTAGTAAAATTGCTCAATAGATGAAAGAGGGGGGGGGAGAATTGGGGGAGATCCAAAGTACAGGGGTTGTTGTTGCTTGTGCCTAAGGGTAAGGTGCAGAGTACACTTAGGGATTACAGGGCAATTACTCTCATGTGTGCAGACTATAAATTGTTCATGAAGGTTTTGGGGGGATAGGTTAAAATGTGTAGTGGGAAGACTAGTTTCAGATGGTCAACTAGGGTTGCCGAGACGATCGATGGTGCTGGGGCACGGAATACTTAAGGAGTTTGTTGAGGGTTTTGAGAGAACACAGGAAGGGGGGTATGGTAGGGCTTGATTGGCAGGGAGCTTATGATCAGGTGGAAAGGGGAGGGTTTAAGACAGATCCTTAGCAAACGAGGTTTTGGGGATGAGATTGTGGGGTGGGCTGAAATGTTGTATAAGGGGGCAAAAGCGAGAATTCAGATCAAAGGGCGTGGGGGGGGTGTGGTGAACTTGGATCTGGGCTTGAGGCAGGGATGCCTACTATCGCAGTTATTATTTGCATGTGTGCAAGATCCATTCTATAGGTTGGTAGAGACCAGAGTGTGTGGGGGGGAGGGATTGAGGGAGGGCTTGATTAGGCATCATTAGGTTATGTGGATGACACGACTCTCCTGGTCTGGAAGGGAGCAAGGTTGAGTGAGCTGGGAGGGGTGGTTTGTATGTTCACAGGGGTGACAGGTATGATGGTGAATGTTGAGAAAAACAAAGATTATGGGGCTGGGGGCATGGAGAGACAGAGTCGCATGGGACTGTGACATGGTGAGAAGGCAGGAACGGCAGTTATTAATATGTGGCATTTTTGTATGGGGCGACCATATGGAAGGCTAGGGAGGCGAATTCGTCGAGATGGTGGGACGTGTGGAAAGTCGGTTGGGAATGTTATGGCCTTATCACTTGACATTATTGCAATGGGCGATTGTTATTAATGTATTGCTGTACAGTAAGGTATGGTATGTAGCAGCAGTTTTTCCATTGTTGAGAGCCAATATTACTCGTATCCTTAGATGTGTTTTTAGGTTCTTATGGGGCTCAGGATGTGAATGGATGGAGAGGAAGGTGGTGACTTTGCCGGTGAGGAAGGGAGGTTTAGGTTTGTTGGTTCTGAGAGAGGAGGGGTGAAATGTGTTTTTATCAGGTGGGAGTGGAAAAGACTAGGGGGAAAGAGGGGGACACACATGCAGAGGTTGCATGACATTTTGAAAGGGATGTATGGAGGTGGGGAATGGAGGGAGTGTGAGAACTTGTGGGGCACTATTGTGGCCCAGAGCCAGAAAAT
>NC_069405.1:34026286-34099741 GCF_026875155.1 Cherax quadricarinatus
TGGCGGTCTTCCCCACATATAATTGGAGGGAAATAGGGGGGGAATTTCAAAAAGCAAAGAACCCACAAGGGGAGAGAATGGTATCAATTCCTTTTTGGGGGGCCTTAGCGCAAAACGGGTTTTGGGGCAGAGGGGATATGTGAGTGATTTTCATGTGTGCATTGGGCGACGTGGAAAATCTTTCCATGGGGGTATTTTTGTCCTTTTTTTAAAAAAATTAAAGGGTGTGGTTGAAGGGTTTTTTGGAATATTGGAAGGGGGAAGGGGGGGGGTTTTTTGGGCTTTACTTTTAGACGTGGGAGGAGTGTCTAATAGGGTAGTGAGGGCTTTAAGGGTATTAATGGTTGATTTTTTGTTTTTCTTGGGGAAGAGGAGGGGGGGGGGTATGCAATAAAGGGCTTTAGCGGCGAGTTTTTATAGGTCGGGGGGTAGGAACGGAGCTTATATGGGTGTCGGGGTTCCTTTTTCGGGAGTTTCGGGGACGACTGTGGCACGACACTGCAGTTGGTGCCGGGGAAATGCGAAAGGGGTTGGGTTTTCCGGGGGTGAGTGTGAGTACTTGGAGTGTTTGTAGTAAGGAAGAGAAAGATGGGGGGATGCTCATGGGTTGTGAGATAACTGATGTAAGGCCCCCTGGTAAAGGGCCTTTGTGTGGTGTGGGTGTGAAACCCCTATTTGTACTCCCTTTTTTGGGTTGCAGGGTCGAGCCAGCCCCCGCCCCGCCTCTTCACCGTTGCAAATGGCCCCTCCTCCCCGCCCATGACTTTATAAAACCCTCGTTTTAAAAACGTGTAGGGTTCCTGCCTCCACTACGTTTTTTCTAGGCTATTCCCTCCCTTACAACTCTATGACTAAAGAAATATTTCCCTACTTCTCCTGACCTTTTGTGTCTTCAACTTCCAATGTGGCCTCTTGTTTCGTGTCCCCTCCTGGAACATCCTGTCTTTTTTTCCCCCTTTTGTTTTTCCGCAGTATTTTTAGTCGTTATCTTTCTCCCTGCCCTCCTGTCCTCCGTGTCGTCGGCCGTTTCCCCTTAATTTTTCTTCATGGGACTTTCCCCCTTGCTCGGGAAAACAAACCTGTCGAAAACCCTTTTGTATTTTCTTATTTTTTGCGTCTTTATCAAGTGCGGGTTAAAAAAAGGGTCTGATACTCCAGTATGGGCCTGAATACCGGTGTCAGTGTCTTGAATGATTCCTTACTAAGGTTTATCGGAATGCTGTTCTCAGGTTTTGCCAGGCGCCCATATGCGCAGCAGTTATCTGATTGATGTGTGCTTCCGGAGACATGCTCGGTGTTATACTCACCCCAAGATCTTTCTCCTTGAGTGAGGTTTGCAGTCTTTGGCCACCTAGCCTATACTCTGTCTGCGGTCTTCTGTGCCCTTCCCCTATCTTCATGACTTTGCATTTGGCAGGATTAAAAATTCGAGAAGCCATTTGCTGGACCAGGTGCCCAGTCTGTCCAGGTCTCTTTGAAGTCCTGCCTGGTCCTCATCAGTTTTAAATTCCCTCATTAACTTCACATCATCTGCAACAGGGACACTTCTGAGTCTAACCCTTCCGTCATGTCGTTCACATATACCAAAAATAGCACTGGTCCTAGGACCGACCCCTGTGGGACCCCGCTCGTCACAGGTGCCCACGTGGAAAACATCATTACGTACCATGACTCGTTGTTGCCTCCCTGTCAGGTATTCTCTGATCCATTGCAGTGCCCTTCCTTTATATGCGCCGGATGCTCTAGCTTCTGTACTAATCTCTTGTTAGGAACTGTGTCAAAGGCCTTCTTGCAGCCCCAAGAAGATGCAATAAACCCCACCCCTCTCTCTCGTGTCTTACTTCTTTATTGTGTGTGTGTGTGTGTGTGTGTGTGTGTGGTGGGGTGTGTGTGTGTGTGTGGGGTGGGGGTGTGTGTGTGTTGTGTGTGTTTTGTTTTGTGTATGTGTGTGTTGAGTGTGTGTTTTTGAGTGTGTGTGTTGGTGTGTGTGTTGAGGGTGTATGTTGTTGCGTGTGGTGTGTGTGTGTGGTGGTGTCTGTGTGCGTGCTGTGTGAGAGCTGTGTGTGTGGGTGGGGTGTTCGGTTATTGAAAAAGGGGCTTCTGTGGAGGATGGAGGTTTTTGGTAAGATTTTCTTGATTCTGTGGGTTTTGCCAAGGCGTCCTTTTGATACTTTTAAAAAAGGGCCAAAAATTTTTTTAGGAAATAATGAGCGAAGAATTATTTATGTTGTAAAAGATGGGGGTTTTTTTTTGTTGCCCCGAGCATTTTTAGATTCCTATCTATTTAACAAATTTTGTAGGGGAGGTTTCCTGTGTGCCAGGGCAGTTTTCCAATTTAACTTTTCAAGTTTGATGTTCTGTGTCAAGTGGGATTGTACATTGCCCTATTCAGTATCCTTCTGTTGGGAAGTTAATGAGGTAGGAGCGTATAACACAGGATTAAGGGTAATTTTACCTTTCAAACTTGTCCTGGTGGGTGTTGGAGGGGACAATCCAAAAAAAAAAAATTCTTATTTATCATTTATTCTAGATGGCAAAGTTCAATATGATGTGTATTTGGGTTTTATGGGGGGTGGGGAGTCGATTTAGTCTCCTGGGGGAAAACATTTTCAGGAGGTTTGGTTTTCGAGAACCATGTACAAAATATGTTACTTTTAAAAAATTTAATTGAAATGAAAAAATTGTTTGGTGTAAAATTTAATTTTTTGTATTTAAAGTTATTTTAGCTTTTTTTTTTTTAAAAGGAAGGGCTCGGGTGTAGGTTCTTCTTTTTTAATTCCTGTTGGGGGCTTGTTTTTTTCAGGGGTTGATTTTTTTTTTTTAAAAGTTTTATGTATAACAACAGGAAATTTGTATCTGTGCCCTTAAATAAAAATAAAAAAAAAAATTATAATACTTTAAAAACTAAGTGTAAATTTTCCCGAAACCCGACGGGTTTAAATATTCGGGGGCCCCGGGGTTTACGGGTCACGGGGCGCAGTGGGGTTTTTAAAGGGGACCCCAGGTGCGCGGGAGGTGCGGCGGGTTTTAAAATTTATCTCAGTTATCGGGGGCCTTTTCCGCTCCCTTAAATTTACGGGGGGAGTGCGGTTTGGTTTCTGCCCCCTCTGCTTTTTTCAGGCGAGCTAAAACAGTACTTTCAAAAAACCCATTGAGTAGTGGGGAATTTTGCGCTGCCCATTTTGGGATATAAAAAATGGTCTAAAACTTTACAGTACGGAGAGTAAATACTTTTCTGCATAGAGCGGGTTGTGGTACTTTAAAGTGGAGATACGATGAACGTTTTTCCCAACATCATCAGGGAACCATTTGGTTTCCCCTCGGGAAATTTATAGGGGCGTCGCTCAAAGGGTTTTTTGCAAGAATCTTCGTTGAAATTTCTAAGAGCCGGTTTTCTACCAAAAATTTGTAAGCAGAAACCGGAAAAAGGGAAAATGATTTGTAAATTTCGCGTTTGGATGTTGTGTTACATGAGGGTTTTAAGTTTTTTCACAGGGGGTGAAGGTACGGAATTTTACCCTTCGGGGCCGGCGTATGGACTAAAAGGATTTTTTTTGCAGTTAGGGGGGACATTTTGCATTCTGCAACCTTTGGGGGTATGGAGGGGGGGCCCTTTATGAAGGAATGCCAAAAGGGTTTTTCTTACCCCCTTTTAAAGTGTCTTTAAAAAGGCCCTATTCCATCCTATGTAACGGGGGACCTGTTGTAGAACACAGGTTTTATGTTTTACTTTGCGGGCCCAGAGAAAAACATGTCGTCTGTGTAGCTTTTATGAGCCCCAATGGCAGCCCAGTGTTAGGGGCCCGGGGTTCCTCAAAATTTGGAAACGCCCGATTGGGGATTAAAAAGGGTGTTTTAATTTTGGTCCCTGGCTCGGGGTTGCCCGGGGGGCCCGGAAAGGCCCTTTATCTCTGGAGCGAGGGGGGTCGACGGGGGTGGCGGGGGGCGGAGACGTGGGTCACTTTTCCCAGGGGAGTGGGGGGGGAGTCAAAGGGGTGTTATTTTTAAAGGAGTCTTTTGTCCAGGAAGTTCGATCAGGAGGGTTTACGGGCAATGTGATCAAGGTTTTTTTGGGGATGGGGAGGACCCCGTGCGAGAAGGGCCCTCAGTTTATGTGAAGTTGGAGCTTTGGAGGGACAAAAAAATTGTGGAGAAAGACTTGAGTAAGAAAAAGGCTGGAGCTGTGGGGGCCCGGGGAGGCCCACCGGGGGAAATTCTTTCTGAGGGTAGATTTTTGTGTAAGTGGAAGTTCTAGAAAAAAAACTCCCGGCATCGGGAGATAGACGAGGTTTTTACCCCGGGGCAGGGGCCCGGGGAAAGAAGTATGGGCACCCGGTTGGGGAAAGCGATGCCCTTTGGGGTAGGGGGGCCCCCGGAGTTGCACAGTGGGAGAGGGGGGGGGGAGGGGGACTGCACAGGATAACTCGAGGGGTTTAAGGGGGAATCCCGTAATTTTAAAAAGTGCAGCGATTTAAACCCCAGGGGCCTAGGGGAAAGCCGCCCCTTCTTTTAATTTTCAGAAGTGTCACGTTTAATGAAAAGGGGATTAAGACTGAGGTTGGGTTTGGGAGTGTTTTTACGGGGGTTTTTTGATGTAGAATTTGTTTTTTTTGCAAGAGCATAATTCATGGGGGCTGGTTTTTTGTTGGGGTTTAAAAAGGATATCGGATGTATGTTACAGTGGTTTGAAATTTGAAAGGTGGGGTAGCATTGGCTGAAAAAGGAGACCCCCTTGCGTGCATCGGCGGGGAAGAGGGGGGGGGTGGGAGGGTTGAGGGTGGAGGGTTTGTCTGGGGGTGGGGAGTCGAGCTGGGTTTTGTGGGGGTTTACAGCCACCCAAAATTTGGAATTTCCAGGGTTTTAAAAGTAGATTTTGTCAGAGGGGGGTTATTGCTGTATCACTTGAGAGGTTTGCCTGCTATAAATTTTAATGGGTTTTTGGTGTTTGGGGAATTTGTGTGATTAGGAGGGGTGTGTCAAAACGAGGGGGGCGGGTTTTTTGTGCTGAGTGTGTGAGGGATGTATTGCGAGATATTGGGGTTTTTTGTTGTGGGGGGGGGGGGGGGGGGGGATACTAGATGGACACACGTTCGTCCGTAGGGGATATAAAAGGCGCGATTGGCCCAAAAATTTTTATTAAGCAGGGTTTTAAAATGTTGTGAGGGTCCCAAACCTTCGATGGGGGGGTTTTCGGATCCAGGGGGGTTTAATAGCAGATTTGAGGGGGGATGGAGTGGTGCGTTTTTTATTTGGGTACGGGAAATTTAAATTTTAAAAGGCTTCAAAAAGGGGAGGAGGGGGAGGGGCCTTTTTTCAGTTGATTGGGGGTTTTCCCTTTTTTGGGGGGCCCTGGGGGACAGGGAGTAGTCTGTTAGTTTGGTGGGAAATGCGGGCAAAAACCGGGGAATAGCAAATTTTTTTTAAAGGTTAGGGGACGAAAAGAGGCGAGGTGGCATTTTGGGTTGCAAAATTTTGGGGGGGACAGTTGCAAGATTTTTTTGGGGGGGGTGGGGGGGGAAAAACCCCCGGGGGGGAAAAAAAAAAAGGTTTTTTTTTGGGGGGGGGGAAAAAAAAATTTTTTTTTTTTTTTTTTTTTTTAAAAAAGGGGCCCAAAAAACCCCCTTTTTTTTTGGGAAAGGGGGGGGGGAGGGGCCGGGGGTTTGAGTCCTATCCAAAGGAAAAAAATTTTTTTTTAATTGGGTTTTGGGGGAAAAAAAGGGGGGGGGGGGGGGGGGGGGTTTTTTTTTTTTTTTTTTCCCCCGGGGGGGAAAAAAAGGGGGGGGGGGGTTGGGGAAATTTAGGGGGGGGGGGGGCCCGGGGGGGCCGGGAAAAAAAAAAAATTTTAAAAAATTTTTTTTAAAACCCCGGGGGGGGTTTTTTTGGGGTTTTTTGGGGGTTTTTTTTTTTTTGGGGGGGGGCCCCCCAAAAGGGGGGTTTTTTTTAAAAAAGGGGGGGGGAAAAGGGGGGTTTTTTAAAAAAATTTTTGGGGGAAAAAAAAGGGGGGTTTTTTTTTTTTTAAAAAGGGAAAAAAGGGGGGGGTTTTAAAAAATTTTTTTTGGGGGGGTTGGGGGTTGGGAAACGGGTTTTTTTTAAAAATTTTTTTTTGGTTGGGGAAAATTTTTTTTTTGGGGGGGGGGAATTTTTTTTGGGGGAAAGGGTTTTAAAAAAGGGGGGGGGGGGTTGGGGGGGGGGGAAAAAGGGAAAAAAAGGGGGGGGGGGGTTTGGGGGGGGGGGGTTCCCCCCTTTTTTTTTAAATTTTTTCCCCCTTTTTTTTTTTTTGGGGGGGGGGGGGGGGGAAAGGGGGGGGAAAATAGGGTTTTGGGGTTTTTGGGAAATTTTTTTAAAGGGAAAAAAAAATTTTTGGGGGGGGGGGGGAAAAAAATTTTGGGGGCCGGGTTTTTGGGGGGGGGGGGGGGGGGGGGTTTTTGGGGGGGGGGGGAAGGGTTTAAAAATTTTGGGGGTTTTTTTTGGGGGAAAAAGGAGGGTTTTTGGGGGGGGGAAGGGAAACCGGGGGAAACCCGGGGGGGGAACCCAAAAGGGGGGTTTAAAAAAAGGGTTTTTGGGGGAAATTGGGGAATTTGGGGAATTTTTGGGGGGGGGGTTTTTTTAAAAAAAAAAAAAGGGGGGTTTGGGGGAAAGGTTTTTGGGGGGGGTTTTTGGGAAAAGGGGGGGGGGGGAAACCAAAGGGGGGGGGGGGGTTTTGGGGAAAAATTTTTTTGGGGGGGGGGGGGCCCGGGGGGGGAAAGGGGGTTTGGGGGGGAAAAAGGGGGGGGCAAAGGGGAAAGGGGGGGGAAAAGGGGGGAAATTTTTGGGGTTTTTTTAAAAAACCAAGGGTTTTTTTAAAAAGGGGAAAAGGGGGTGGGGTGGGGTTTTTCCGGGGGAAAAGGGTTGGGGGTTTTTTAAAATTTTTTTTTGGGGGGTTTTTAAAAAAAAACCAGGGAAAAATTTTTTTTTTTTTTTTTCCTTTAAAAGGGGGGCCAAAGGGTTTTTGGGGGGGGGGTTTTTGGGGGGGTTGGGGGTTTTTGGGGGGTTTTTTTTTTAAAATTTTTGGGGGGTTTTTTTTAAAAAAAAATTTTTTTTTTTTGGGGGGGGGGGGGGGGTTCCCCCCCCGGGTTTAATTTGGGGGGGGGGGAAAAAGGGGGGGGGGGAAAAAAGAAATTTTAAAAATTTTTTGGTTTTTGGGGGGGGGGAAAAAGGGGGGAAAAATTAAAAAAGGGGGGGGGTTTTTTAAAGGGAAGGGTTAAAAAAAAATTTTTTTGGGGGGGGGGTTTTTTTGGGGGGGGTTTTTTTTCCCTTTTTATTGGGGGGGGGGGGGTTTTTTTGGGGGGGGAATTTTTGGGAAGGGGGGGGGGTTTTTTTTGGGGGGGGGGGGTTTTTTTTAAGGGGGGGGGCCCGGGGGGTTTTATGAATTTTTTTTTTGGAAAATTTAAAAATTTTTTTTTTTTTTGGTTTTTCCCTTTTTTTAAAAATTTTTTTAAGGGTTTTTTTTTAAAAAATTTTTTTTTTTTTTTTTTTTTTTTTGGGGGGTTTTTTTTTTAAATTTTTTTTTATTTTTTAAAAAAAAAATTTTTTTTTTTTTTATAATTTTTTTTTTTAAAATTTTTTTTTTTGGGGGTTAAAATTTTTTTTAATTTTTTGGGGGGTTTTTTTTTTTGGGGGGTTTTTGGGGGGTTTTTTTTTTGGTTTTTTTTTTTTTTTTTTTAAATTTTTTGGGGAAAAAAATTTTTTTTTTTTTTTTTTTTTCCCCCCCAAAAAGGGTTTTTAAGATGGTTTTGGATTTTTTTTTTTTAGGGTTGGGAAAAAGTTTTAAATGCTTTAAAAAAGGGGGGTTTTTTTGGGGGGGTTTTTTTTGGGTTTTTTTTTGGGAATTTTTTTTTGGGGTTTTTTAAAATTTTTGGTTTTTTTTGGGGGGGGGGGGGGGGGTTTTTTTAAATTTTTTTTTTTTTTTTTTGGGGGGGTTTTAAAAAGGGAAAATTTATAAAATTTTTTTTTAAAAAAAAAAAAAATTTTTTTTTTTTTTTTTAAAATTTTTAAAAATTTTTTTTTTGTTTCCTTTTTTTTTTCCCCCGGGGGGGTTTTTTTGGGGGGGTTTTTAAAAATTTTTTGGGGTTTTTTTTTTGGGGGTTTTTTTTGGGTTTTTTTTTTTTTTTTTTTTTTTTTTTTTTTTAAAAAAAAAAATAAAAAAAATTCTTGGGGTTTTTTTTGGGTTAAGGGGGTTTTGGGGGGGTTTTTTGGGGTGTTTTTAAAAATTTTTGGGGGGTTTTTTTTTTTGTGGGATTGTTTTATTTTTCGAATCTGTGTTGTTTTACCCTTTTCCCTATCTTTTTTTTATCGTTTTGAAGGGGTACAAAATGACCTATGTACGAAAATATATAAGTATTGAGGGGGTTTTAATTTATCCCTTCTTTTCCCGGGAAGGTCTTTTATTTTGATGAAAATCGGAAACTTTAACTTGTGTTGTTTTGGTTTTGTGTTTGGGGAAACCCCAAATTGTTTGGGGTATAGTTCTTCTTTGGGGAGGGAAAATTTTTTTTATTTTAAATTTGGTGAAAAAAGTCATTTGGCGCTTTATTTCTATGTTTTGACCCGGGGTTTTTTCTGTACGAAAAAAGTGCAAAACACGATGTGTGTAAAATGCATGGGGATATGTAAAACATTTTATATAGATTGTAGGACTCTTTCCTAATGTTTTTTTAATGACCCCGATGTTTTTTTTTGGAAGGGGTTTGGGTTTGGGGGTTTTTTTAGTAAAATTTTGGGTTATATAAAGGTTTTTCATTGTTTTTTGGGGTTTTCCTAAACATTGTTCCCCATTTTTCTGTTCTGGATGTTATAATTTAGTTTTATTTAGTTTTTTAGTGATAAGATTTTTTGCTTTTTTTTTTTTTTCCCGTTTTAAACCAGTCTGTGTTTGTAAGAACTTATGTCCCACAACATGTATTGTATATGTGCATGTGTAGGTTTTATACATAATCCATGATTAAAGGGAAATTCCTAAAAGTTTTATAAGGGACTCCGACTTTCTTTTTTGTAGTCGGTCCCGTTTTTTTTTTCCCCCGTAAACGGGTTGGGGTTCTTAGGGTAGAATTTCGTTATATAAATATGTTAAAATGTTTTTTTTTTTTATTGTGTGTGACTGACATTGCCCCTGTCACGGTTTTTGGGATTTGAAATTGGGTTTGGTATCATGTGAAAGTTTTTTTTTTAAAAATAAAAAAAAAAAAAAAAAAGGCAATAGTAATTATTGAAAAAGGGAGGGGTTTTTAGGATAGGTTGGGGGGTTGTGTATCTGATTGTAATAGGGCCCCAATTATCTATAGTGTTTATTTTCTGTACGGGAGGGGAAAAATTAGGGGTTTTAATGAAAAAATCCCATTTAAGTTTTTTTTTATTATCCTTTAACATCCTTTTTATTTGTTCTGTTTTTTTAAAAAAAAATATAAAAAAAGTTTATTTGGGGGTTTAAATATCTTAGACACGTTTCTTGTGACACTTTTAAAATCGCGTATACGAGAAAATTAATTATGGCTTTTAAAAAACAAAAGAGATAGGAAATGAAAATGCAAAAAACCCAATTTAAAATTTTATATTTAAAAATGACACAAAAATCGAAAAGGGAATACACACAGGAAAAAAACGCCCTATTCCCCAGTCTTATTTAAAAAACCGAACTTATCAAGCTCAAATTTTTGATTACAAAAGGATTTAGCCTCTGGAAAATAGGAAAAATTAACACGCGCCGGGGGTTTTAAATGTCTCACACGCGCCCTTTTGGTTTAAATGTCTCGTGCACGCCGGGGTTTTTTAAAGGGTGCCCAGGCACCCAAGATTAAATCTCACGGCGGTTTGCTTATTCTTTTAATAAAAAAATTTCTAGGGGGGACTCTGGGGGTCATAGAGGGGCGGCCTGCAGGGGTGGTCGGCCCATGGCAGTAGTGCCCCTTGTAATACCCTCGTAGACCACGCGGGGGTAATAAAAAAATAGATGTCAAAAACCCTGATTTTAATAATAACCAAAGGATGATAAAATAACCAAGATTTCTATAGCCTAGTTATTTTATAAAACCTTTTTTTGGGGTATAATAATCTAAAAGTTTTTTTAAGTAGATAGGTATAAAATAAAGGTGTGAAAAAACCCCTAGTTTTGGGTTTTAACCCTAAAGGGGGTATAATAATCTAGATGTGTTCCCGTTCAAATTTTTACGCTAAAAATAAATATCATATCACAAGAATTACGAAAAAAAATATAAATGTGTACTTAATGTTGAAGACTTTTAGTTTAATCCCCTTTTTTGAGCAATTCGGAAATTAAGTAAGAGTTTTGCCCATTAAAATTGGAAAATTAGGGGCCCAACCCAAAAGCCCTTTTAAAAACCTTCGGCTTAAAATTTTCAACATAAGTTTTTCCCAAAAGTTATCGCAATAAAACAGTATCTAAAATTTTTTCCCAGAAAAATTAGCGGGAGGGAAATTCGAAGTATGCGGGGGAAAACAAACTGCGACAAAAAACGGGTGCTGACCTTTACGATAACTTAACCTTTGTGTAACGGTCATTGTGGGGGAAAAGTTCAAAAAGATAGGATTTAGCGGGGGAGTGTATAGAAAAAAATAGTTTCTTTGTCGGCTATTTGGGAAAGGTAGGGTAAGTCCAGCTCCCTGTTCCCCCCCCCTTTTTTTTTCCCCCTCCCCAAAAAGTGATAGTTTGATTGCCGGCTGCTTTTTAAAGGGTTTGGGCCCAGTCTAGCTCCCGCTACCCCCCTTCCCCCCCCTTTTTTTCCCCCCCCCCCCGAAAGGTGACTTTGTGGGGCCCCGGTAAACGTAAATCACTCGACTCACAGCTCCCAACACACTTTAAGTACATCCCCTTTGATCATTTTTTAGTGGACTTATTGATTTGAAAGCTTACTTTGCCCAAAAATTTTAATTAGTCCTTTCATTTTTTAAATCTTTTAAAATTTTTTTAATAAAAAACCAAAATTTTTTATTGTTGTATTATCATGGGATTTGATTTCTTAACCCTGGGTAATTTCTCTTTTAAAAGTTTGGGGAATGACAGAGGGGGGTCACCTCCCAACCCAAACGAGAAGAATGGGGGGGAGACGGCTAACGTCCGGAATGCCCCCATTTTTAAACCTATTTCCCTGTTATGTAAGCCATACGGGAAACCTAACCCTCTTCATAGATTGGGTAAGGGAACCTGTTTTCCCTGTCATCTGAAGTAATTACTCCCCGGTTTAACCTTGTAAGAACGAGCCTTTGGGGGTTTTCCACCAACACCTGCTACCCCCCCACATCAGCAACGGCTCCCAAATTTAAACCCAACACAGTGTCTTAACATTTGCCCAACCCCATTACCACGTATCCCTTTTTTTAGGGGTTGAGTTCAAATGAAATTTTTTTTCCAATTTCATTTTTTTTTTAAATTGGGATCCCCCATTCATGTTTTATTGTTTTACATTTTCTTTTTAAAATAAGTGTTTATCATTGTCTGTTATTTTTTTTTCTATTCTTTAATTTTCCTGAGGGGGAAAGGCCAGCTTGGGAAAACCAACTGCCCTGAAGTTTTTTCCTGGGTTTGGAAACCCTTTTCACAAGGGGCGACCTTCCCAGGTAAAACCTCTACTGAATCAAGATTCAATTCCATCTCAAATTTTTCCATTGGAATTTTCAACGCCCTTTCCCACAGAGGGGTTCCCACACCATGGTAATATTCTCTATGGTAGGATACAGTACGGGATTTAAAAGATTTGGTGATTGTTTTTGCCCTCAATTTATTGAAAGTCAATTTCAGGCAGGATATAATTTTTAATTTTCCCCACTTCTTTTTTCGGTTTGAAATACTTTGGGGGGTTACTCTGGGGCCCCGGGGGATTTTCCATGACAATTTGTTTAAATTAAAGCTCTTTTTTTTATCAAAGGAACTCCCCCTTGGGGACACTTTTGATTTGTTGGTGAGAAAAATTGGTGGTCAAGTGCCCCCATTTACTTGCTGTTTGTTTGGAGCCGGCATGGGAACCCTTGGGTTTTTAATTTAAAACCCCATTTTGTTTAATTAAAGGGAAAGGGATAAGCCCTCTTTTTTTTTTTAAAGGTTTGAGTGGAGCAGGAATTGAACCCTCCCGTTTTCTTTAAACCCGTTTAAATTTCCCCTGATAGTTTAATTTATTTTTGCAATATGGGGGAATACATTTTTGGGATGAACGCGGGGAAGGGAAAGTTAGGAATAACGGGAAAAAAAAAATTTAGAATCTTTCATAGTTAAGTTTCCCGGGAAAAAGACTTGAAAAAAAATTGAGAGGGGAAGAGACAAAAAGGGGGAAGGAAAAAGGGAAGAAAAAGGAGGGGGAACCCAAGAAAGACACGTTAAAGGAGAGGATAAAAAGGAGAGAAAATCAAATTGAAAGAGAAAACCAAGATAAACAGTTAGAAGGGAGAGGGGAAGACAAAAAAAGGGGCGTGATAGACTTTATTTGTGAGGAGGGGAGCTAGAGTACGTGAGGAACAAGTTTAAAATTTAAAGGGGAAATTGAGGGAAAGAGCGAAGGGTAGAAAAACGGTGGGAAAAAAATTTGAGGGAAATTGAGTTAAAAAGAGAAAAAGGAACCCCGAGCTCGGGAAAAAACCCCGCCTTGACTTAGAGAAAAAAAAAATTAACTCTTTTTCCCAACAACAATTAAAAGGGAAAGGGGTAATTGAACATTTATGCAGTAGTGCCCCATATTCCAAAAATCTAATTCCAAACCCCCCTTCACAGGGGTGAAGACATTACTTCAAAACATTTTCAAAATTTGAAAATACCGCTACCCCATGTGAAGGGGCCCGCTGGGCACCTGGGCTACCCGGTTTGGGAAAGTTTTTCGGGGACAATTTGGAATATCTATGCCCAAATTTGCGCAGGGTATCATGTTAAATTAAAAACCCACTGAAGAAAGGGAATCCCTTTAAAAAAAATCAGAAAACCACTAATTTTTTAAAAGGAAAGATTTTAGGTATGCCAAACCCTTCAGCTTGGCCCGAACTTCAAACAGTTTTCGGTTTAAATCTTTCGTTTGTTCACTTTTGGGTAGAGATTTAGGAATTGAAACAGTTTTGAATCTCCCTTTAAAAACTTTTGGGTTGCTGACCAGTTCCTGACAGCTCCCTTTCCCCCCAATAAGAAAATTCATTAGAAACTAATCTTATTAAAGCTGAGAAAGTTGCTGGGGCCGCTGATTGTTGTGAGGCTCACTTTCCTATAAAGCCCTAAGGGTCAAACCCCTAAGGCAAGGGTTCATCAGACCTTAAGAAATAAAAGCCTTAGTGAAAGTAAGCGATTTCTTTTATTCCTTTTTGTCTTTTTGTGTGGGTTAAGGGACAAAACGCCAGATTGTCCTTCTAAGAAGGCCCCAAAAAAGTTGGAAGATGTTTTAAAGACTGTAATGCCCAAGCCCCCTTCTGTTCAGAAAAGTTAATGGACTTAAGTATCTCCCCATTTTACGAGAGACTGGATGCACAGTATAGTCATTTCTGAAAAGGGTTTTAAAATAGTCTTAAAAAATTTTCCCTTGCTTTTACTTTCAGCACTTGGCCGTACGCATTTTTCCTACCCCCCTTTGTCACATTAGGTTAAAGGGTTACGGGTTGGTCTGAAGCCAACTGCTCCCTTCACTTTCTTGCCCCGTCTAATAGGTAATGTAAAGGTGCCTTCTTCCTTTGAGGTTGACCTTTCATCCCAAAAGGGTGGACAAAGTTTTCAGATCTTTTTTCCCTGTGAGAAGAAGCCCTCAAAAGTTCAATGAAAAATGTCTCGTGAGATTTGGGTTTTAAAAACCCAGTGATGCTACTTCGAAAGCGAGGTAGTAGGATCACCGGTTCACTTTTTATTTGAAAGTGAAATATACCCCCCGATACTATAAATGTTTTGCTAGGGCCCAGCCAAACCCGGGCTTCTCCATGCCATCTTTGTTTTTCCCCTGACTTTAAGCTTTGATATTCGAAGGACCCCCTTTTTTAAATTTTACAAAGTAATTCCCCTTTCTCTTCGAATTGCTTATCCCCCTAAACAAAATAAGTTATCAAAGGAAAAATTTTTTCAAAAAAAATTTTGAATTAAAAAGGTATCTTGTACAAGTCAGTTTTAAAATTTAAAATTCAGATGAGATGACTACCCCATCTTGGGTTGTTCCAAGTCAATGCAAATGCTCTTAAAATGGCTCTGCCCTCCCATGGCCGGACTTTTCTCGCCCCGAAAAACCTTAAAAAAAATTGGGGAAAACCTATTTTTTGGCCAAAATGCCCTAATGTCATCCCAAAATGTAGATTGTAAAGTTTGCCAACTGCATCCCCCCGGGTACCGGCGAAAATATGGTAAAAAATGCCATTTTAAAAGGTTCCTTTGAAAAGTAGCTTTTGACCGTTGGTCCTTTATCACCATTTCTCGGGGGGAATAGATAAAAATTTTAACATTATTGATTATCTTCGGTTTCCCGGAACCCATACCCTTAAAGACCAAACTACTACAGAGGGGGCTGAACCCCTTTTTTGTCCATCTTCCCCAGAGGGGGCCCACCCCTAGAAAAATTTTTTGTCTGCCGTTGACAAAATTTCATCTGACTTAATGCAACATCTATCCAACTTCGGGGAGTGAAGCCTCTTCCCACACCCTATCCCCCGCTGAAATGGGGGGGGTTTAGCGCTCTCGTCCTTTTAAGGGAAACTTTGCTCCCTTATACCTAGGAGTGACATTGGCCCTACCCTGTGCTTTGTTTGCCTGGGGAAAATTTCCCAGTGACTCTTGGGGGTTTTCACATTTTAAATTTCTCTATGGTAGACGGGCCCAGAGGCCCATTGCCCCCTTCAGACTTATGGACTTTGAGGGGGAAATGCGGAGGTTCGTCTTCTTCCCAGTTTCCCCTTTGACCTTAGACCCCAAAATTTTGGGGAACCCTCTGACATGTTTCGAAAAACCCAATTTGATTCCAAAAAATTTTGATTCCAAAAGCAGAAGAAAGTTTTTAAAGTGGGGATGAAGTTCTGGTACTTTTTTCCCTTTAAGTCAAAAAAATTATTAGTGCATGGGAAAAGGGCCATATAAAATTAAAAATTTTTGGAAAGTTGACTACCCCAAGAAGTAAAGGGGGAAACCCGCTTTATATACAAATCCTTAAGAAAAATTACCGAAGAAAAATTTGGTTCACTGCCAATAATTTGACTTATTTTTCCAACCCAACTTGATAAGACAACTGAAGAATGTAAGGTGTGTAATTGACACCTTAATTGAAATGAGAAAAACTACAGCTTTGGGGACTCTTTACCACTCGGGCGCAACCGCTTAATATTAATGAATCTTTGGATGCCCCTAAAAGACACGAACTTCTTCAAAGTGTGAGTAACTTTTCAAACGTCTTTTTTTTATATTTCCCGGTGTTCCCCCCACGGTAGTCATAAGATTGATTATGACGGGCAATTGATCAACGGGAAATTAACCCGTTCCAGTTCACCTTAGGGGTGCTTGACCGAGAGGTAGACAATTTTTTAAAACTTAAGACATTTTAAACCTCAGTACTGCAAAGCTCACCCGTAGTCTGGTTAAGGAGGATAATTATATAGACTGCTATTTACTTCAGAGGCCTTTAAAATATAAACCCCGGTGGGATCTGAGCATGCCCTTAATAGATAGCGTCTACACAAATTTTTTGACGCTTCCTTTTTTTTCAAAATTGATATTGCGCAGGCATACAAGTAATGTTGATCCTTTTTCTAAGCAGTACACCCCTTTTCCACCCACCCAAGGATGAAGCAGTATAGAACTATGCTTTCGGTTTGGGAAATGCCTTGTACCCCGTGGGTGATGAGAAAAGGGCTTGGGGAATATCCAAATTTTTGTTTATTTTTATAACATTTACGTAATGACATTCACGTGGGGCGAACATATCCAAAATTTTAAAATCGTTTTGGTAGGTTACGCCACATGGCCTCACTGCCAAGCCGAAGAAATGTTCCTTGGGGATAACGAATTAGATATCTTGGGGCGATACTTTCTAAAACTTTTTTTCAGCCCTTTTTCCCGTAAGATCAAAGCTTTTATTAAATTTAAATTCCCCAAAACCCCAAAACCAGCTTAGCTTTCTTGGTTTTGTAAATTTTTTTTCACGGTTTTCCCCAATTTCTGATCTTACAGGCATCTTATCCATTCTTTAAAAAGTCTTTGAAGGAACCTCTTAACTTTCCGACTAGCTTGGGAAAAGTTTAATAAATTAAAAGTTTTTTTCGAAAGACCCCATACTTAGATTCCAGATATTAAAAAAACATTTTTTAAAGAACTGATGCCCCAAATACTGCTTAGGTGCGGTGCTACTACAATACCTGATGGTATCCTTCCCCCGTATGTTCCTAAGCCGGAAAAACCTTCCCAGAAACGGGTATACCATAGAAAAAAGGGAAAGTTGGCTCTTGTGGGGGTATCTCCAACTTAAATTTTTTTTACTGGGAAAAGAATTTATTTTAGAAAAGGACCACAAACCTTTTATATCCTAGAAACTTTTTTGGAACCCAAAAGTGCCTCTTGAGGTGGCATTGGCACTCAGGTTTTAAGTTCCAATTGTGTAATCAATGGGTTTATACAATTATTTTCTGACGGTTAAGTCGTGACAGGCAGTAGAAGATTTTTTGCCTTACACAGCTTCCACATGTTAGAACTTTTTCCCCCCCAATTTTTCTTTACTCCTTGACATAAGTTTTGGTATGGGGAGTGGAGGGAAAAGTTAAATAAAAGGGAGTACGAGGGAGTGTTAGTAATAACAGTTTTATTGCCCTACTTGTTAAGGAGGGTAAGTCCAGTCCCTCTATTTCCGCCCCCCCTTTTTTCCCCCCCCCCCAAAGTGTAGTTTGATTCCCGGGCTGCTTGTTAAGGGTAGGGTCAGTCTAGCTCGGCTATCCCTTCCCCCCCTCTTTTCCCCCCCCCCCCTTTCCCCCGAAGATGAGTGGGGGGCCCTCCGGTCAAACAGTAAATCACTCGACTCACAACTTCCAACACTACTGAAGACACGCCTGATCATTTTTTTAGGGGACTTTTGGGTTGGAAAAGCTTCATTTTGCCCAAATTTTTTTTTAAAAACTTAGTCCTTTCATCTTTATCTTTGAATTTTTTAATAACACCAATTTTTTGGGTATTTTATTATCATGGAGAGTATTTCTTAAGCATGGAATCTGTCTCTTTACAGCGGGAATGCGAAAGGGTCACCTCCCACTAACAAGAAGAATAGGAGACGGACTAACGTCGTGAGACGCCCTTTTTTTAAAACCTTTTTACCTGTTAGAACCAAAACAGGACCTAATCCCCATCATAGCAGGGGTAACGAACCTGTGTTCCTTCATCGAAGAAATTTATTCAGGGCTACACTCTGTGAAGAACAGCCGGGGAGGTCACCAACACCTGCTCCCCCCCATCAGCAAGGGGACGATTTCAAAAAACAGTGTCCCCAACCCCGAACCCCAATACCAAATATACCTATATTAGCGTTGAGTTTTAAAATTTAAATTTTTTTCATTTTTTTTTTTTTTCTTTCAATTAGGATACCCATTCATGTTTTTTGTTTTAAAATTTTTAGTTTCTAAATTAAAGTGTTTATCATTGTTATTATTCTTTTTTTATTCATTTAAATTTTTCCCAGGGGCACCAGCCTTTGGGAAAAACGATAAGTTTTTACAGGGCTGAGTAAGCTTTCAGTCAGTGGTTACAGACTGCGTGTTCACCGTGTTTTCCGGTATCTTGTTAAGTGTGACGATAATACCCGTCCCAGTAATTGCTACCGGGAAAATAATGCTTTTTCAAATAATAACAAGAGTTAACAGAGGCCCAAATGACTCTATTACAAAACCCCTTAATGCATTAAGAGCCACACAAATGGAGTTCTAAGTGTCATTAGTAATGGGAGAAGGCAGAAATTTTCCGTAAACTAAATTTTTTTTGTGCTTGTTTGTGTGTTTTGTAACTCCCTAATTCACCCAATGTGGTTGCGGGGGGAGACCCGCTCCTGGCCCCCCCTCTTTACTGATCGCTACAGGTCCTTCCCCCCTGTGGTTGTGTGTGTGGTGTGTGTGTGTTGTGTGGTTGTGTAGTATGTGTGTGTTTATTCACCAATGTTTGGCTCTTGGTGTCAAGTCTCGTATATAGCCTCGCTTGATGGTTGTTTAATCAACCTTTTGTAAACCCGTCATACCTATTTTAAAAACTGTGTAAAAAGGGAAATCTAAAAATTTTTTTCATTTCAATCACTTTCGGCCACCAAAAGCTGGAAACTATTTGTCGAGGCTCCCCTTTTTCGTCTGCCAGATTATTTTTCTTCTTATTTTCTTCCCTTGCAATCTTTTCTGGGTCGTACGTCGTAATTTTGTTCCCCTTCCTTATTCCCCTGTTTTTAAAAACCCCTTATTTTATTCCTCTTTAAAACTCATTTTACCAAATTCCCTGGCATTTGTCAATGCTTTTAACTTCCTCTAGTTTTTTCACCTGCTTGAAAGGGGTTGGGTGCCACATGGTTTGTAAAACAAGCGATGGGGGGCTGGCGTATGTTTCTCAAGGGTTTTCAAAAATTGCTTGTTCGTTGGTGGGAGTGCGTGGCACCTCACGCTTTTAAAGTGGAAAAAAAATTTAAAAAAGAATATTGGTGTTATAGAGATTTCCCCGGGAGACCGAAAATTTTTCATTATGCAAAAAACGCGTAAAACAACGGAATTTTAAATCTCAATAGCATGACAATTTTTTCTCTTTGTCGAGACTTTTTTGTCGTAGCACGGCTCTGTGCCCTTACTAGGACATAGTATTTCTAGTGATTGTGTTGCAAGTATCGTTGCTCACGATAAGCTCGAGTGGAAAGATGTTGCAATATCAGGTATACTTAATTCCATCTGGCTTATAACTGCAATCGCACGTAACTCCAAGAGCAGTCAAGCACCATTAATATCCACTGTTTGGCTGTCACCTGGTGACGATTGAGCTGGTTCTAGCCACATGACGAGTCTCTAGTGGAAAGTAATATAGGCTGGGACACCCTTGCAGACTCCTCCGGTAGACCAGCTCCTCCCAAAGAGCACAAACAGTCCCACTGGGACAAACCGATCATGGAAAAACTCGCCAACACAATGCTCACTAACTTTTCAGGAAAGGATATACTTCGTCTCCTGGCAATGAAGGCACCACACTCAGGAGATTTCCTTCTAGCTGTTCCCAATTCCTCCCTGGGCACTCGAGTCGACCCACAGGCTACTCGGATTGGTGTTGCTCTTCGTCTAGCCGCCCCCATCCTCACCGAACATAGGTGTATTTGCGGCAGGGCGACGGCTGATCAATTCGGACTTCATGGTCTCGTGTCACCCATCAGAAGGGAAGTATGACAGACATGAGGAGGTCAATGACATCATAAAGAGAAGCCTCGCCACAGCCTGTTGCCCAGCTCAACGGGAACCCCAGATGCAGAGGTCTGACGGAAGTCAAAAGCGTCCTGATGGAGCCACTATGCTACCCTGGAAGGATGGAAAGCAGATTACCTGGGACTACACCTGTGCCGCCACATTTTCAGACACCTACTTGCCATACTCCGTAGCTGAAGAGGGTGGAGCTGCCAGCCACAGGGAGACCCAGTAGACCCTCAAATATGAAGATCTACCCCTTTGATATAACTTCATCTCAATAGGGTCAGAATCCCTTGGAGCATGGGACAAGTGTGCTCTAAAGTTCCTCAAAGAGCTGGGTGAAAAGCTCATCATGGAAACCAAGGACCACAGGGCGGCCAGCTTCCTCTTTCAGAGACTCAGTGTTGCGATCCAGAGAGGAAATGCATGCAGCATTCTGGGCACGCGGCCCACCGCCGGGGAACTGGATGAAGTATTCAAGCTGTAGCTCTGAGTTGTTATCAATGTTGTTTTACTCCCTATTGTATTTTTGTCAATGTATATTGTCAATGTATTTTGTTTTAAAATAAAGCATATGTAGAATATATAAGGGGTGGAAGGAGAAAATTTTCAAACAGCTTCAGGGAGAACCTTGAGTTTCCCCTGAAGTAAGTTTATTCTTTTCTCTGAGGATGAGGGTCCCCAGGACAGTTCTAGAGGTGGTACCTCCCTACATATATATATATATATATATATATATATATATATATATATATATATATATATATATATATATATATATATATATATATATATATATAATATATAATGTGTGTGTGTGTGTAAAGGTAGAAAGTTGAAAGTGACCATAAATAAGAGTAAGGTGAGATGAAGATATCAAATGATTTAGATAAAGAAAAATTGGATATCACATTGGA
Source organism: Cherax quadricarinatus (assembly GCF_026875155.1). NCBI lineage: Eukaryota > Metazoa > Arthropoda > Malacostraca > Decapoda > Parastacidae > Cherax > Cherax quadricarinatus. Next base: position 34,046,596 of record NC_069405.1, read on the forward strand.
GGGAGGAAGTAAGGAAGAATTTAATATTTTCAAATATTTGGGAGTTGCCCCAGGGCCAGACTCATGGAACTCTGTGTTCATCAAGAACTGCAAGAAGCCCCTATCACGAGCCTTTTCCATCCTATGGAGAGGGAGCATGGACACGGGGGTCGTCCCTCAGTTACTAAAAACAACAGACATAGCCCCACTCCACAAAGGGGGCAGTAAAGCAACAGCAAAGAACTACAGACCAATAGCACTAACATCCCATATCATAAAAATCTTTGAAAGGGTCCTAAGAAGCAAGATCACCACCCATCTAGAAACCCATCAGTTACACAACCCAGGGCAACATGGGTTTAGAACAGGTCGCTCCTGTCTGTCTCAACTACTGGATCACTACGACAAGGTCCTAAATGCACTAGAAGACAAAAAGAATGCAGATGTAATATATACAGACTTTGCAAAAGCCTTCGACAAGTGTGACCATGGCGTAATAGCGCACAAAATGCGCGCTAAAGGAATAACAGGAAAAGTCGGTCGATGGATCTATAATTTCCTCACTAACAGAACACAGAGAGTAGTCGTCAACAGAGTAAAGTCCGAGGCAGCTACGGTGAAAAGCTCTGTTCCACAAGGCACAGTACTAGCTCCCATCTTGTTCCTCATCCTCATATCCGACATAGACAAGGATGTCAGCCACAGCACCGTGTCTTCCTTTGCAGATGACACCCGAATCTGCATGACAGTGTCTTCCATTGCAGACACTGCAAGGCTCCAGGCGGACATCAACCAAATCTTTCAGTGGGCTGCAGAAAACAATATGAAGTTCAACGATGAGAAATTTCAATTACTCAGATATGGTAAACATGAGGAAATTAAATCTTCATCAGAGTACAAAACAAATTCTGGCCACAAAATAGAGCGAAACACCAACGTCAAAGACCTGGGAGTGATTATGTCGGAGGATCTCACCTTCAAGGACCATAACATTGTATCAATCGCATCTGCTAGGAAAATGACAGGATGGATAATAAGAACCTTCAAAACTAGTGAGGCCAAGCCCATGATGACACTCTTCAGGTCACTTGTTCTATCTAGGCTGGAATATTGCTGCACTCTAACAGCACCTTTCAAGGCAGGTGAAATTGCCGACCTAGAAAATGTACAGAGAACTTTCACGGCGCGCATAACGGAGATAAAACACCTCAATTACTGGGAGCGCTTGAGGTTTCTAAACCTGTATTCCCTGGAACGCAGGAGGGAGAGATACATGATTATATACACCTGGAAAATCCTAGAGGGACTAGTACCGAACTTGCACACGAAAATCACTCACTACGAAAGCAAAGACTTGGCAGACGATGCACCATCCCCCCAATGAAAAGCAGGGGTGTCACTAGCACGTTAAGAGACCATACAATAAGTGTCAGGGGCCCGAGACTGTTCAACTGCCTCCCAGCACACATAAGGGGGATTACCAACAGACCCCTGGCAGTCTTCAAGCTGGCACTGGACAAGCACCTAAAGTCAGTTCCTGATCAGCCGGGCTGTGGCTCGTACGTTGGTTTGCGTGCAGCCAGCAGCAACAGCCTGGTTGATCAGGCGCTGATCCACCAGGAGGCCTGGTCACGGACCGGGCCGCGGGGGCGTTGACCCCCGAAACTCTCTCCAGGTAAACTCCAGGTAAACTCCAGTTGACTTGTCAGCAGATGGGTTTACGGAAGATGAGGTTAACCTTAGAATTGATGAAGGAAAAAAGGTGAGTGGTGCTTTGAGGTATCTGTGGAGACAAAAAACGTTATCCATGGAGGCAAAGAAGGGAATGTATGAAAGTATAGTGGTACGAAGATTCTTATACAGGTGTGAAGCTTGGGTTGTAAATGCTGCAGCGAGGAGGCAGTTGGAGACAGTGGAGATGTCCTGTCTAAGGGCAATGTGTGGTGTGAATATTATGCAGATAATTCGGAGTGTGGAACTTAGGAGAAGGTGTGGAGTTAATAGAAGTATTAGTCAGAGGGCTGAAGAGAGGTTGTTGAGGTAGTTTGGTCATTTAGAGAGAATGGATCAAAGTAGAATGACATGGAGAGTGTATAAATCTGTAGGGAAAGGAAGGCGGGGTAGGGGTCGTCCTCGAAAAGGTTGGAGGGAGGGGGTAAAGGAGGTTTTGTGGGCAAGTGGCTTGGACTTCCGGCAAGCATGTGTGAGCGTGTTAGATAGGAGTGAATGGAGACGAATGGGTTTCGGGACCTGACGGGCTGTTGGACTGTGAGCAGGGTAATATTTAGTTAAGGGATTCGGAGAAACTGGTTATTTTTTTACAGCTGGACTTGAGAACTGGAAATGAGAAGTACAATGCCTGCACTTTAAAGGAGGGGTTTGGGAAATTGGCAGTTTGGAGGGGTATGTTTTACATGCTTCTAAACTGTTGTATTCTGAGCGCCTCTGCAAAGACAGTGATTATGTGTGAGTTAGGTGAAAGTATTGAATGATAAAAGTATTTTCTTTTTGGGGATTTCTTTCTTTTTGTGTCACTCTGCCTAGGTGGGAGACGGCCGACTTGTTGAAAATATATATATATATATATATATTTATATATATATATATATATATATATATATATATATATATATATATATATATATATATATATATATATATATATATAGAATGAGGGAGAAAAAGATAGAACACGAACAGACAGATAAAAATATGGTAAGAAAAGTGAAGAATGAGTTTATCAGTTTAATTAATAGATATGACAAGTACGCAACCAGACCAACAAATATCGTGAATTATAAAAGATAATTTTTCCCCGGTTGTGGTTTTTCAGAGGAGAACGTGAGTTTTACTGAGACTGAAAAATTAATATTTCTTCTACTTGCTCTATCTGAGACTCTTCATTTCCTGTAATCTCGATTTCTCGTTCAATACTCAGTAAAAGCAAAGTGCTAGATTTTCCGTTAGACGTTCCTTTTAAGGAGCTTTGTCTAGTCGTACCTCGTTACAAAGGACTATTCATGCGGTACCTCATTCTTTTCATGATACAATTGGATATACATTATTATTATAATCAAAAAGAAGCGCTAAGCCACAAGGGCTATACAGTGCTGCAGGGTAGGGAAGGAAGCAAGGGAATTGGATGGCAGAAGGGAAGGGGGATGATCAGCAGGTTACAGAAAACAGCGGGGCAGGGGATAGTACGGGGGAAGAGGGTAGCAAGAGATTGAAGTAGAAAGGGCTGAAGGTATCAGAATTTGTGAAGTCAGTCAGTTGTTGTCAAAAAGTCAATGAGAGAGTCCGGATGAAAGGTGGGTCCATCAGCGAGAAGGGAAGGTAAAGAGAGAGCAGCGGAGCGAAGACGACGACAGAGGTAAATTCTGCGTGCTCGTTGATAAAGTGGGCAGTCCAACAGAATGTGGCTGACTGATAATGGAGCTTGGCAATTCTCACAGAGAGGAGCAAGACGCCTCTCCATGAGATATCCATGAGTAAGACGAGTATGGCCAATGCGAAGACGGGAGAGAGTAGTCTCCCAACCTCGACACTGGTGATAAGAAGACTGCCAGTAACCTATACTCGGTTTAATAGATTGAAGTTTGTTGCCGAGCATAGTAGACCAACGTTGTTGCCAACGGGTGTGAAGGTGGGAAGATATTGCAGTAAAATAGTCCGTAAATGGAATACCTCTATAAGAAACTGGTAGGTCATGTACTGCTGACCGCGCAGCAGAGTTTGCCTGTTCATTGCCCTGTACGTCAACATGACCAGGGACCCAACAAAAAACAATATCTTTATGCTTGGTAAAGATGCGGCGTAGCCAAAGTTGGATACGGAGGACTAAGGGGTGAGGTGTATCAAATTTTTGTATAGCCTGTAAAGCACTAAGGGAGTCTGAGACAACCACAAATGATGACACAGGCATAGATGCAATACGGATAAGTGCTGTAAGGATGGCATATAATTCAGCAGTAAAAATACTAGCCGAAGATAGTAAATGCCCTTGTACGACGCTGTCCGGAAACATTGCTGCGAATCCTACGCCGTCAGAAGACTTAGAGCCATCTGTGTACACAGCAATGGCATGAGAATGAGAGTGAAAGTGGTCAAGAAAAAGAGAGCGGGAAGCGACCGTAGACAGTTGGGCTTTCGAGCAAGGGAGGGAAAAAGAACAGACTCGAACAGCTGGAACTTCCCAGGGGGGTAGGGAAAAGTGAGATGCTACATGTACATAGAAAGGTGGTAGTTGAAGAAAAGACAAGAGCGAATGAAGGCGAAGAGAGAAGGGACGGAGTAAACAGGGGCGGTGAACAAATAAAGAATGTCTACTAATATCAGTGACCATTCTATAAATGGAAGGATTGCGGAGATCATGAGAGCGTACATAGTAGCGCAGGCAATGGGCATCACGGCGATCGGATAAGGATGGAACGTTCGCTTCTGCATAGAGGCTCTCGACAGGGGAAGAGCGAAAAGCACCAAGGCATAAACGTAATCCTTGGTGATGAATGGGGTTAAGGCTAGAGAGAGTAGCAGGAGATGCCGCTGAATAGATCTGGTCACCATAATCAAGTTTCGATAAAATAAGGGTGGAATGTAGGCGAAGGAGGGTTCGGACGATCAGCTCCCATGAAAGATGAGCAAGGGTTTTAAGAAGGTTCAGCCGGCTGTGACAAGTTGCCTTCAGAGAGGTAATGTGAGGTTTCCAGGATAACCTACGATCAAAGAGGAGGCCCAGAAACTTGGGACTGTATCACGTTCAGGGATACGGGAGCCATAGAGGTACAAAGGATGATTGGAGATGACAGAGCGTCTAGTGAAAGTGATTTGGTGGGTTTTTTAGTGCTGGAAAATTTAAACCCACGTGTGGTGGCCCAATTGGAAACACGGTCGACTGCATGTTGGAGAGAAAACTGTAAGGAGGTGACAGTCAGCGCCTGCACAGGCAATAGCAAAGTCATCAACATAGAGTGATGACCAAATATTTGATGGAAGACTAGAGGCCAAATCATTAATAGCAAGGAGAAAAAGTGTTGTGCTCAGAACACATCCTGGGGGACACCTTCAGCTTGGATAAAGTCCGGGGAGAGCACATTATTAACCCGAACACGGAAATGCCTGTCAGTTAAAAAGTTCTTAAGGAAGGATGGTAGATTGCCTCGAAGGCCTAAGGAGTGGCTTGGGCTAAAATATTATACCTCCAAGTTGTGTCATATGCCTTCTAAGGTCAAAAAATATGGCAATAACTGAGTGGTTATTCGCAAAGGCATTACAAACATACGTATCCAAGCGTAGTAAGGGGTCTATGGTAGAACGTCCCTTACGAAAGCCATATTGACGAGTGGAGAGACTGTTGTGTGTCTCTAAATACCACACTAAACGTCTATTTACTAGGCGTTCCATTACTTTGCAAACTGCACTGGTAAGAGCAATGGGACGATAGTGGGAGGTTTCATGTCCCGTAGTGCCTGGTTTGCGGAAAGGAAGAACAATGGCGGATTTCCACAGCTGTGGAAGAACTCCTTGTGACCAAATAAGATTGTAAAGGCGTAATAGGACTGCAAGGGCTGACTGATGTAAATGTTGTAGCATACGAATATGAATGTCGTCGGGCCCAGCTGCCGATGATCGACAAGCTGTAAAAGGCACATTATACTGTTCTTCTCTGAGAGAAGAAAAGTCCAAGGGTGCTAACTCTCTGGCAGACTTTGAGGAAAGAAATGAGGGGCATAGATGGAGTCCCTGAGAAATACGGACCAGATGATTGCCAATTTCATTGGCAACATCTAGTGGGTTTGCTATATCAACACCGGCAACCCGCAGAACAGGAGCCGGGTCTGGAGAATATTTACCACTCAGTTTTCGTACTTTTTTCCAGACTGCACTCATAGAGGAAGCAGAGGTGATGGTGGAGACATAATCTCGCCAGCAAGTGCGTTTAGCGTCACGGATGACACGGCGAGCGATCGCACGCTTCTGTTTAAAATCAAGGAGTCGCTCTGTGGTTCTATTGTACCGGTACCTGCCCCATGCAGCGCGTTTCAAACGTACTGCACGAGCACAAGCAGGAGACCACCAAGGCACGCATTTCTGAGAATGCCTGCCCGAAGTTTGGGGTATAGAATGAGAAGCTGCGGTGAAAACGGAGGACGAGAAGAGGTGTAAAAGCTCATCGATGGAGGACGAAGAAGGAACCTCTTTAAAAACAGTTAGGTGTGAGTAAAGGTTCCAATTTGCCCGATTAAATTGCCAGCGTGGGGTGCGAAGAGGTGGAGAATATGAAGGGGAAGTAAGAATGATTGGGAAATGATCACTGTCATGTAAGTCCGGGAGAACAGACCAAGTGAAGTCTAATGCGGCGGAGGAAGAGCAGACTGAGAGATCGATGCAAGAGGGTGGTAAGAAAAGCCTCTAACTGAATTCCACGGGAATCACAGTGAGACCCCCCCAGAGGAAATGGTGGGCATTAAAATCACCAAGTAACAGAATCGGTGGCGGTAATGACGAAACAAGGAAGGCAAAATCCGGAATAGATAATGCCCAAGAAGGAGAGAGATATAAAGAACAGAGCGTATACCACCTATGTAAGTGGATACGGGCTGCTGTGTAATGCAGCGAAGTATGAACAAATAGCTGATGGTACGGAATATCAGTGCGGAGAAGAAGGGCACTTTCATTAAAGGTCCCATCAGGAAAAGGATCTGAAGAATACAATAAATTATAGCCTGAGATGTGAGAAATAACAGCAGAGTGTAATTTTGGTTCCTGTAAGCAAACACCAACAGGGCAAAACTGGGAGAGAAACATCTGAAGCTCACCCGATTACCCTGAGGCCACGTATATTCCACTGCAAATAGGCCATGATTGGCAATGATAAAGATACTTGAAATCCGCAGGTAAGGGTTCCTACGGACTAGAAGGGTTAGAAAAGTCCACATGTGGAGGCAGTGGAAAACGTTCAAGCAGCGAAGGAACGGTGCGCTGTGAAGAAAGGAGTTGCGCAGATGGAGCAGAGGAGAGAGAAAGAGCGGAAGGTGGATCAGTGTCCATTGATGGTTTGGTCTCTGCAATATATTCAGAGATTGCTTCAAGTGTTTCGGAATTCAGAGATGTCGTATGGGAGACAATATTGGGAATGGTAGGGGGAGGATGAGTAAAGATTGGAACTGTATTGGACTGTACCAAGGTAGGGGGAAGGCGAAAGGGTGGAGGGAACTGGAGAAGCGTGGCAGGGGACAGAAGAGGCAGGAACCTGGGAGGTGGCAGAAGAGGAAGAAACTTGGGAGGGAACAGGGGAGGAAGGTACATTACGAGGAGGAGGGTGAACCTCTGCACTTGTAACTGAGCCAGTGAGAGGGGAAGAACCAGGGATAGAAACAGGGAGGGTAAAATGAGGAGGTGGAAGATGGGTAGGAGGTGTTAACGGACCTTTTTTTGACTTTTGAGAAGCAGAGGGGACGATTTGGGGGGAGGTGTCGTACGAGGTCTCGTCGATACTGAGGCTTGTGAGAGAGAACTCGAAGAAGCGAGATTAGACTGAGGCGTTGAAGTAGGGACGTCTGAGCCGAGGACAGCAAAAGGATTAGATACAGGAGTGATTATGGGAGAGGTAACCACAGAGGTGGGTGTAGAAGATGGGATACCAGAAGTGGGGGGACGTTTTGAAACACGGGAATAAGAAACACGTGGGAGTCTCCTTGGAGGCGGAGATGAGAAACTGCCATGGCATAAGGGAGACCTTCTGTCTCTTTGAGGTAACGGATTTCCCGCTCGTTTAAATAGACCTGACAACGGCGAGACTACGAAGGGTGAGCCTCATGACAGTTAAGGCAGAGGGAGATCGATTGCAAGACGTATTAGAATGGTCATCGGCACCACAGACTGGGCATTCGGCGATAGATCTGCAATATTTCGCTGGATGGCCAAATCGCCAGCAATTCTACACTGTTGTGGTGTAGGGATCACCTTTCGAACTTGTAACCGATGTCCTGCTATATAAACTGGGATGGGAGTTCTCGGCTGTCAAAAGTTAAACGAGCCACATTGCTAGGGTATCGTCTCCGCCCACGGGCAGGAAGAACGTAAGTGTCTACCTTGAGGATTGGGAGATCTTGGAGTTCCAGCTGTTCTAGAATGTCAGTGCCACATGTCTGGAAATTTTGTTGAACTATGGTATGGGGCAGAATGACGGTACCACTACAAGAATTGAGGGAATGATGTTTTTCAAGAGTGACAGGAACAGTATCGATATGGGAAAGACGAGAGAGCTCATGAGCCTGGGTAGCATTCTGTATGGTAATGATGCACATACCGCTCTTAAGAGCATGAAAAGAAATATCTTTACCAACATGGCGTAGGAGTGCCTTGCCAATACTATGGTCAGAAAGATAGGCAGTAGAGGAAGTTGGTCGTTTAAAATGAAGATTTAGTCCACTGTTCAGTCTGAAACTGAGCGTGGAAAGGTAGTGAAGGACGTGTCGATCGTTTCTGAGAAGAACGAGAAGGTGGAGAAGTATCATCAGCAGGTAATTGTCGTTGGCGTTTAGGCGTGGGACCAGAGTTGGTCCGACGTGGAATGGGTCGGCGATTTGAAAATTGCCGCACCGTAGAGGGAGAGGCCGGAAGCATAGTCAGAGGAGAGTGAAGGTCCGATAAATCGAAGGAGTCAGTCGAGGCCTCAGTACCTGAAGCGGGGTGAGGAAACAGCACCGGCAATAGGTACAGAGGCATGAGGAATGTCTGAAGAGTGGTCCAAAGATGAGGCGGGGTCAGAACGGGGTGCGGTATCAAGAAGGGGCCCAGGGGTACCAGGTTCATGGACTAGGGCTGCCATGGTTAGGTTACTTCTTTCTTTTTGTTTTTAAGAAAAAAAAAGAAAGAAGAAAAGAAAATAATAAAAAAAAGAAAAAAAAGGGGGGACGGGGAGGGATAGTTCCTAGGAGGAATGAAAGGGCCAGAAATCTCCCTCCGCGCCCAGAGGACCTCAGCACCGCAAGTAGGGCAGATGCAGCATGGAAACCCGTGCCATACCCCACCCATCATGCTAGTAAACTAACAATCGGGATAGCAACCCCACATCTGCCGAGCTACCTCGGTGGACAAAAGAGAGGGGCGGCCGGATATCCGCCACAAAGCATACCTCCTTCGGCCACCACCCCCTGGAATCCGAAAGGTGGCTTCCAGAGATACACTCGTCGCCCGAAAAACACCCAAAGCTACTCCGGGATACCGGAGAGGGATCGGGACATCCCCAGGCGATCCAGATTCCACGGCAAACTACGGCTCCGCTAAGAACCTCAACGGAATGGTATGGACCCCGGTATCCTTTCCCCTACCTAGGAACTAGCGTGCCTGTGGGAGAAATCCCAAAGGACAAAAAGAGGAAGGGCAAAAGGGAGGGGTGGGGAGGAGGAGGAGGAAAGGAAAAAGGGGAGGATGGGGAGGATGGGATAGGGGAGGGGAGATTGGGGGGTAATTAGGTTCGGTCTGAGGAAGAAGACCAATAGGTCTAATTCCTCAGACCAAGAGCCTCTTCACCACGCCAAGGAGCCCCCCTTGAAGAGGAATTGGATATACAAATACAATGCTTCGCTAGAGATTCGTTTTGACTGACTGTCTGACTGTGACCTCTTGCCGCGTCCTTGGTTTACAGCGAATCATATCACATTTACCTTAGTTGTTGCATTGGAAAGAGGAATGGGGTTGCCTTTATGCCGGTAACGGGCTTTTAACTTCCTATCATTTCCCAAGCGCTGTATGACTCTTGCGGATTTAACGCTTTTTAACAAATAAACTAATTTCGTGTCAGTACAACCGCTAACCTCCATTAATAATTATTCTTTTATTTAATATATTATGTTTAATTTTTTACTTTATTTTCATAAAGGGTGTTGATGTTTTTTGGTATTTTATTTAAAAACATTACAGTACATAAAATAATTAAAAGAGCACAAAACGACTCTTCCACAGTAATATAAATTTACATAGTCAAAATACACACCGAACAATTCAACGTTGTGCGAATACAAACTACCCCACAGTCCCTGCGCATAAGACCCCGTTCCCACCTATTTGAAATACAATAGTACACAAGTTTATACAATACAGCATCCAGAACATGACAATATGCATTACATTAACATAAACAAAATAGTAACGCTAAACCTACAATAAACGTTAATATGTCACGTAGGGAAAACTATGAAATGGTACACGAAAATTACTTAGGTCACAAGAATCTCAAATGTCCGTAACACAGAATAACCACACCGTACATTACTGTGGAAATACACCCTCACACACTACACACCAGTCATCACTCATAATGATACAAAAAACATTATTACCCACAGTGACTTGCAAATTACGTCACCTACCCCCACACCCACAACATGGATTTTTTTTTATTTTATTTAAAAGAACAGTATACATATGATTTTCATACAACTAGAAATATACATGATCGACAAACAGTCAAATTTATCAAGGATGAGCACAAATTCAAAGGTTTAATAAGGTCAAAAAACCCTGGAAGAAACATAAGCACTCACCACCTATATATAACTCAAAAAAAACAAAAGAATAAAACCTAAAAAATAAAAAATAACAGTGATAGCAAATATATGGAAACCCTAAACTAGAACAATACACCTATGATTTACATACAATTGCCACATACAGCATCGTATAACAAACAGATTTATTAAGGATACACACAACCAAAACTACCCCAAACATTGGTTTAAAACCAAAACTCTGGTGAGTCTTGACCGCTCACCACCTATATATAAATTCTAAACTTTAATTTTAACTTAAACATTGCTCAAAATTTTCATCATCCCTCTCTCAACCTGCTGGGCAAGAGGACACTTTCCGAGACTACCCCATTTTGCCACCTGGTGGTGAGTTAAGTACTTGGATACCAAAATGGCTGAACGTACAGGACGGAGGATAAATACTGTCTGCATTAATTAAGCTGGTTCGTGGCACATTAAGTGGCGCTACGATGAACGTCCTTCTCCCTAGCATCATAAGAGATGCATATGGTATTCCCAATGAGGAACTGTATGGCGTCGCTCTGAATGGTTTGACAAGAATCTTCGTGAAATTTGTACGAGCCGGCTTCTACACAAGAATCATCGAGAGTTACCAGGAACAACGCGTGAGTGTGAATTCAGCGGTGGATGTCGTTTTACATGACGTCTCTAAGTACTTCACATGGGTGACGGCACGAAATGTACCCTTCGAGGCGACGGCGTATAGTCTTCAGGAGTTTTTCAGCAGTTATGGGACAGTGCATTCTGCAACCATGGGAGTGTGGAGGGATGGTCCGTATGAAGGGCTGCCGGAGGGTTCTTACACCCTCAAAATGTCTTTAACAAGGCCTATACCATCCTATGTTACGATGACCGGTTATAGGACACAGCTTTTTGTGTACTATGCTGGTCAGAGGAAAACATGTTGTTTGTGTAGCTCCTATGAGCACATGGTAGCCCAGTGTCCTCGGAGGCAGGCTCCTCGAGTTCCGGGGCCTCCATTTGTGATTCAGCAGACTTGCGATTTGGTGCCTGACTCGGGTGCTTCGGGAGGACGGAGGACTGACCTCTGGAGCGAAGAGGTCGAAAGGGAGGTGGCGGCGGCGGAGACGTGTGTCACTCTCCCAGGGGCGTCGGGGAAGACGAAGGTGACGCCTGAGGAGTCTTTAGTTCAGGACGCTTCGACACAGGATGGTTTATTGGCAGATGTGATCAAGGATTTTTTGGATGGGGAGGAGTCCTGTGCAGAAGGCGTCTTCAGTTTATGTGAGGACGGAGCACTGGAGTGAGGTGAAAGGATTCGCCTGATGGGGATATGTGTGTAAGCGGAAGTTCTAGGAAAAGAACTGCAGGAGCATCAGAGATAGACGAAGTCATCACCCCGGGGCAGAGGCCAGGGAAGAAATCATGGGCAGTGGTGGTGAAGCCGATGGCTCATAGTGGTAGAGGCGTGCCTGAGTTGCACAATGGGAGAGGAAGGGGGGGGGGAGGGCTGAGTGCACAGGAAAAAACGAGTGAAAAAGCAGGTACACGTAATGTGAAAAGTGCAGTGAGTAAATCCCAGAGGCATAGGGGAAAGCCGCCCCTTCTATAACTTTCAGATGTGTCACACTTAATGTTAATGGCCTTAAGACAGAGGTCAAGAAAGTTTGGTTGGTGTGGTTTTTACGGAGGTTTGATGTCGACATTTGTATTTTGCAGCATAATCACAGGGCTGGATGTGAGATGAGGTTGAAAGGATATGTATGTTAGCAGTGGTTTGCAACTGAAGGGTGGGGTAGCAGTGGTGGTAAAGGAGACCAGCCCCTTGCGTGTCATGGGTTGGGAAGAGGGGGGTCGGATGGTAGTGAGGGTGGATGGTATCTGCGGTGAGAGTCGGCTAGTTTCGTAGGTGTTTACATGCAAGCGACTAGCAATATCAGGGTAAAAGTAGATTGTCAGGGAGGTATTGCTGTATCACTTAAGAGGTTTGCCTGCTATAACAGTCATAGGAAGTGATTGGAATTGTGTGATACGGAGTGGTGATGTTGAACAGAGAGGGGCGGGTTGTGTGTTGAGTGTTCTGAGGGTTGTATTGCGGGATGTTGGGGTTGTTGATGTGGTGGGGAGGGAGGATACCTAGTGGAGCATACGTTCGTCGGTAGGGGATATGAGGCGAGATTGGACAGAATCTATGTTAAGCAAGGAATAGATGTGGTGAGGGTGAGAGCCTTTGATGTGGGGTTTTCTGATAACAGGGCGGTGATTGCGGATCTGATGTGGGATGGAGTAGTGCGTATTTATTCTGGGTACTGGAAATTAAACGTAAGGCTTCTTAAGACTATAGGAATCTAGTTACCACTTAAAGACAGCCGAGGGTCTATTGGTAATCCTATTAAGGGGGAGGGGAAGGGGCCTTTATTCAGTGATTGGTGGTTGCTTTTTTGGGAGGCTAGATTGGTGGGAAATGCAGGCTAAGCCTGAGATAGCGAATTTTTTTAAGGTTAGGGGACGGGAAGAGGCGAGGTGGCGTTATGAATTGCAAAATTATATGGAGAGACAGTTGCAAGACTGTTATGATGGGGGAGGTGGGAGGAGAGATGACATGGATAGTCTTTGGAGTAGAATAGCTGAATTACACAATGATAGGTTTGACGTAATCAGGGTTAAGGTGGGGTTAGACGATGTATTGTGGGGTGATAAGCCATCCGGGTTTGTTTTACGTAAATTTAGAAAACGTCAGATGGTAACCATCATATTACAATTGGAAATAAGCCCTGGGGTAGGAGGGTGCCCAGAGGGTCGGGTCCTACCCAACACGGAAAGTATGAGTCTCTATGTTGATAGTTTAGGGAGAAGTTGAGTAGGAGGGAGGGGGGTTCCTGGGAGGAAATTTTTGGAGGGGGGTTCCATAGTGTTTTAAGTGAGCAGGATTGAGTGGGGTTGGAGGGTGGTATAAGCGAGGTTGAGGTGGAAGAGGCAGTTTTAGGGATGAGTACCGGAAAAACACTTGGGATAGACGGTATACCAAATGATTTTTATAGAGCACATTGGGGGTGTATTAGGCAATGCTTTGTTGGGGTATTGAATCATATGTTAACTAGTGAGAAGTTGGGCAAATCGCAAAGTACGGGTGTCGTAGTTTTGGTGCCAAAGCAAAGGGGGGAAGGATTTTGAGTGTTTATCGAGCAATATCTCTGATGTGCGCTGATTACAAGGTTTTTACAAAAATCTTAGGCAATAGACTGAAGAAGGTCATGGGGTCGGTGATGCATGGAGGACAGTTTGGAATTCCGGGGAGGAGTATGCGGGTAGGTAATGGACATGGATGTATCAGGGATTTCCTCGAGGGTAGTAGTGGGGGCGGTATTCTAGGTCTGGATTGGGAGAATGCTTATGATTACTTGGATAGGGATTTTTTGATTGAGAGTATGGTAAGAACGGGTTTTGGAGGGAGGGTGGTGTTATGGGTGAGGACATTGTATGCTGAGAGTACAGGTAAATGGTAGGTTGGGTAGTTCAGTAAGCATGGGGTGGGGTTTGAGGCAGGAGTATCTGGTCTCCCAAATACTCTTTGCATGTATGCAGAATCCTTTCTATGTGCTTGTTGATGGTGGGATGGGAGGGATGGGGGAGAGTGGAGGCTTTTGTGGGAATATTGTGGGTTATGTAGATGATACAACTGTTTTACTTAATGATATAGAAGATTTAAGTAAGGTGGGAAGGGTACTTGAGATTTTTGGGAATGCTACTGGGATGAGAGTTAATAAGCAGAAATCATGGTTGCTGGAGGTAGGCACTTGGGTAGGCGGGACCTTGGGGGAGGAATTTGGTTGGATAACTGTAGAAAGGCTGAAGATTAGTGGGATTTTGTGTTTGGAAGATGCACATGAGAGAAGGAGGGTTAATTCAGAAATGGTAATGGACAGAGCTTTGGAGTTTCCGGGCTGGGGACGTAACCTTGCATCAAAGGGTTGTGGTGGTAAATACGCTGATTTATAGTAAGGTGTGGGGAGTGGCAGAAATTTATCCCTTAAGAAGTCAGGATATTATGGAATTACAAAGGAGAGTATTAAGGTATGTGTGGGGTTTTGGGAGGGCGTGGTTGGGCAAAGATGTGGTAATGATGCAGTAAGACAGGGAGGATTGGGATTGATGGCATTAGGATCTAGGGTGAAGGTGCTATATGTTAAGCAGAGGTATATTCGGGCAGGGGGGGAAAGGGGTCTTCGAGTGGGGGAGGTGATGGGGAATGTCCGCAAATGGTGGAGTGGCAGGGACTTAGTGGAGTGTGAAGATATGTTGATGTTTGTGATAAAGGTTTGCAATGTTAAAACACTCAAGGTAAAACGGTTGGTGGGAGTGGGTCGTCGTCAGGAATCACTGCAGGGAATGGCAGTGTATCCCACATATGATTGGCGAGTGATATGGGTGGAATTTAGTAAACTAAGAATACAGGCAAGAGTGAGGGAATTAGTATATAGATTTCTTATGGGGACTTTGGCATCGAAAGAGGTGCTAAGACAAATGGGTTTTGTGAGAGAGGCGTCATGCGGTTTTTGTGGGGAAGTTGAAACTGCTTTCTATGTAGTATATTTTTGTTCTGCTTTGGAGGTGGTAAGATTGTGGATGAAAAGGGTTTTCCTTTTATTGGGGAGGGGGTCAGATATCACCCCTTAGGGCTTTAATGTTAGATATGGGAGGGGTGCCCAACGAGGTGGGGAGGGCTATCAGATACGTAATAGTTGATTACTTGTATGTCTCTTGGGGGATGAGGGAGGTGGAGGGAAACATTAGGATAAAATCGTTGGCAGCATGTTTTTATAGGACAGTGCGTAGAAACAAACAATTATATGGGGGACGGTGGATAACTTGTTTTCCGGAGGGATATCGTGGACTTACTGTTGCATGTTTACTCCGCTTGATGTCGGAGTGAGGAGGCAAGGGGTTGATCTCTTCAGTGGTGTGTCCTATTGGAGTGATTGGATGCCTGAATGAGGAAGGTTGACTGGTTTGCATGGTGTTTGATGTGGGTAATGTTTTTGCAGGGAGCCGTCGGAGGGTTGTGTGCCGGATGTTGAGTCTATGGGTTTATTGTGGTGTATGTCAGGGGATGGTAAGGCATAATCCTTTTGTCTGGTGTGCATCTGTCCTTGGTTAGTGCCGGAAGATTCCTCGTTTTTCTAGAGGATTGTTCTAGGTATCGGGGTATTAAGTGTAACGTTCTTGTGGAGGTGTGTCATGAATGTATATGACTTTGTATAGCTCTGCACTTGTGGCTGCTCATTGCATTGCATGCAAACCTATAATTGTCACAGTTTCGATAATGGTGTGTCACTAGTCCTGGGGTCTGAAGGTAGACTGGTTCTTTTTAGTTTAGGTTGGTTTTGTAGACCGGTGGGCCTACAAAACGTGAGGATGTGGTATCATGATTGGCATATTTGATACTTATGCATGTAAATCTCTGTAGAGGTATGTTGCCTAGGGATACCTGTGTGTTACATGCAATATTTTGGTAGTACCTGCGGAAGAAAGGTGAATCAATGTATAAAGGCTCCGTGGTATGTAGACCTAATGACTTTTGTAAAACCACAGTGTTAAAAGTTGTATGTGATTTTCTGTTTTTTCTTTTATCGTTATAAGAACCTTTTTGTATAGAGGGTTATATTCATATGTATATGTGGAGGATATGCTTTATATATTTGCATCTGGTGATAATTTCATCCTTGTCATAGGTTTTTTAACGTATAATTAAAGGGGTACATTATGAACTCTGTACGAGAATATATAGGTTAATTATGGGGTTTATATATATCCTTCTATTTGTATGGTAGGTCATATTATATATTGAAGGTTAACCGTCAACATTAACTTTGTGTGTTGATAAGCGGTTGGAAGGTTGTGGTGATCACGGATATGGCCCTGTTGGGTCTGTTTTTTATTTTTGGGTGTGTAGATGCGTAGGTGGGAACCAATGTCTTAGATATAGTTCTATTAGTGGATGTAATATATATTTAGTTTTTTTGGTGTCAAGTCAATTTGCGCATTATTTCATGTATAATCCAGTTTTTTTCTGTACGCACACATGTGCACATACACGCATTTGTATATATATACATATAATCATATATATATATACTATATATATATATATATATATATATATATATATATATATATATATATATATATATATATATATATATATATATATATATATATATATAAGACTTATTCCTACATGTTTTATAATGACTCTGCCTGTTTGTTTGGGAGTCAGTATTTTTCTTTCCATAAATTGGTTGGGTTTATTCCGGATTATTTTGTAATATCAATGTGTAAAAATGTATTTTTTTTTTTTGAGTGTGTACTGAAATTGTCTGTCACGGTCCTTTGATCTGTTAATTTGTTGGCTTGTGAGTTTTTTTATGTATTATGTATATGATTCTTTTAAATAAAATATAAAAAAAAATTAATTTTATGTAAAAGAACAAAAAGGTACATACATGTAGCATACAATGACAAAAAAAAAAGTGCTCTTATAACAAAAATCGTACACATCAAAGGGGTTTGAGACCAATACTTTAAATTCTCACCATACAAAAACGCAATACAAAACATGGTATAAACCCGAGACCTATACATACACTTTAAACATTACAACCAGTAGCCGCTAATGAGTCAAAATAAAAGTTAAACAAAAAAAAATCACAAATCTCCAGTACGTAATGCATCTCGGCAGCCCTTCCCACTGCACAAAGCATCAACCCTACATAACCCACCCCAAGTATAAAGTAAAAGGGCTGCTTTATCCTGCAGAGCCCAAAAGAAAAAAACATGTGCCTCAGAAACCGATGTCTTGAAGCCAAACTGTCGCAACTGGTTTCCTAAAACTGAGATTCTAAGGGCTTGTTATCCTGGCTATAAGGAGAAATTCCTTACACAGTGAACATAACCATCAGGGTTAAAAATATTATCCTTGGAAGCTTCCCTTATGTCGCTCTAAGGCAGACCATTCCCATGATACATAGCTTACAACCCAGACAAAAACTGCCACTACCCCCCATCTTACACACCGCAAATACACCAGCAAGCAGAAACCCCCCCACCCCTCTTTACATCCCCCAAAAAGGGGACTAACCCTTTGCCCACCCTCAGAGACCTCGACAAAGGGTACCCACAGTGAGGCTCCGATAACCTTCTGGGAACCTTTTTTCCCAGAAAGCCCCATAAACAAGCATGTTCCTACACTTCGTCCTATAGAACCTTGCCGCCAATGCTTTTATCCTCAAATCACCCCCTAACTCCCTCATTCCCCATGAGATATCCAGGTAGTCTACTATGACGTACATAATAGCCATTCCCTGCATCCTTAGGCACTCCACGTACATCTAACAATAAAGCGCTTAAAAGCGGCAAACGTCCCCCCTCCAAAAATCTGATAACCCCACTCATCCATAATCTCTCCCCCTCCAAGGAGGGACAAAAAAAGACAACATGAAACGCCATTTCAACATCACCACAATGCTGGCAAAAAGCCTCGTCCACATACCCCATACATCTCAACACCTCCTTGGAGCCCAGAATCTCCATGATGAATCGATACACTAATTCCCTTACTCTAGCCGGTATCCTTAGCTTACTAAAATCCCTCCAAATGACCCGCCAATCATATGTTGGGTACACAGCTACCCCCTGCAAGATTCCCTGTCCACCCACAACTTGCACCAACCTTTTTACTTTTAGACTGTCCACTTGCTGCACTGTCAATAAAAACCTCAACATATCCTCACAAACCCGCAAGTCCTTGCCACTCCACCATCTATGAGCCGCCTCCATAACCCTTCCTACTCTAGCGCCCCTCACACCAACTTCCCTAATATACCTCTGCTTGACATATATAGCCATTCCTCTCAGTCCTAATGGCAACAAACCTAAACCCCCTCGTTGAACATCCGTCATAACTACCTCCTTACATAACCATGCTCTTCTAAACCCCCACACAAACTTTAGCGCCCTCCGCTGAATTTCCAAAATGTTCTGTACCTCTAAGGGAAAAACCTCTGCCACCCCCCCATACCTTGCTATAGACAAGCGAATTTACTGCCACTACCCTCTGATGCAAAGCTAGGTCCCTTGCACTTAAGCCTCTAAGTCTACCCAAAACCTTACCTGTGACAGTCTCCAAATTTACCCTCCTGCAGGCCTGCACCTCCGCCATATACCATATCCCACATACCCTGATCCTATCCACCACTGTCCATCCTGACCCTACCCCCAAGCCCCCACCTATCCAATTACCCACCTCTAGTAATCTTGATTTCACCATATTAACTCGCATCCCGTATTAGTACAAAACAACTGAATCACTCTACCCACCCTCCTTAACGCATCCTTACCCCGGATCAAACAGTAGTATCATGCACATAGCCAACAATACCCCCCTTCACCCCCCTTCCATCTCCTGTTTGTCCATCACCCCCTCAACAGACTCATAGAAGGGATTCTGCACACAAGCAAAAAGCAGCTGCGATAGTGGGCAACCCTGCCTCAAACCTCTCTCCATCGGTACACTTTCACCCAACCTCCCATTGACCTGTACCCTCACCTCTACCTCAGCATACAGGGTATTCACCCATCTCACCACCCCCATCCCCAAACCCTAACTGCTCTAAGCAGACCCTTAAGAAATCTCTATCCACGCAATCATATGCATTCTCCCAATCTAAACCAAGCATTCCCCCTCCCGGGCAACTTTCAATAAAATCCCTAATAAAACCATGACCATCCCTCATCCTTCTCCCTGGAATGCCAAATTGTCCCCTATGTATCACGAAACTCAACACTTTCCTCATTCTGTTGCCCAAAATCTTAGCAAAAATCTCGTAATCCGAGCACATTAACGAAATCACTCGATAATCATTCAAACCTCGGCATTCCTTCTTTTTTGGCAATAAAACTGTGACACCCGTTTTTTGTGAGTTCCCCATCCTCCCACTACTTAACATACAATTCAAAACCTCCACCAGACAATGCCTTACACACCCCCAATGACACCTATAAAAATCGTTCGGTATGCCGTCTATCCCGGGTGTTTTACCCTGGCACAGCCCAAAAACCGCCTCCTTCACCCCCGCCTCACTAATACTACTCTCGAGCATTTCACTGTCCTGCTCACTTAATACCTTATTGATCCTTTCATCCCCAAAACTCCCCTCACCGACACCCCCCCCACGCCTCCTCCATTTCTCCCTAAACCAAAAATCAGCATACAAACTAATATTTTCCATGGTGGATAGGCCCTGACCCTTCTCAAATCCACCCCCGGCTGTTCCTGCTACTAGATACGCCAAGGTGGTTTTCGCCTACCATTACTTAAACTTTCTGAGTACCAAGCCCGACGGCCTATCTCCCCTTAAAACATCCTCCAACCCCGCCCTAACTCTGATTGCCTCAAACCTTTCGTTATGAATCTCCACTAACCTATTCTGCAAGCTTTCCATATCCCCACTCTGCCCCACCCTTTCCTCTTCATAACAATCATTTAACTGACCTTCAAGATAATTTTGCAAACCATAACGCCACCTCGCCATCTCCTTTCCCCGTACCTTAAAAAATTCTGCTATCCCAACCTTAGCCCTCATTTCCCACCAATCCAGCAAATTTATCGCCCTGTTCCTAGTCTCCCAAAAGGACATCCACCAATCTGCGAATCCTGTACCTTTACCCTCCTCCCTAAGTGGCCTCACATTCAGTTTCCAGTATCTCACATAAACCCGCACTATATCATCTACCCTCAAATCAGTAATTACCACACGATGATCATAAAAACCCACATCTAAAGTTTTCACCCTCTCCACACCTATGCCCTGCCTCATATCCCCTACGAATAAAGGTGTGCTCCACTCCATACCCCCTACTCCCCACCACATCTACAACCCCAACATCCAGCAATATGTCTCTCAGAACCCCCAAAACACAACCCACCCCTCTCAGAACTACATCCCCATTCCTAATCACACAATTCCAATCCCCCCAAGCACCGTAATAGCCAGTAAACCCCACAAATGATACACCAGGACATCTCGTATAAAATCCACTTTCACTCTAGCATTACTAGTCGCCGGCATGTACACCCCTACAAAACAAACCCTCCCGACCCCCCAAAACCCATTCACCCTGACAACCCTCCCAACCCCACTCCTCCCAACCCAGGACATGCAAAGGACTGGTCTCTTTTACTGCCACAGCCTTTCAATCTCAAAGCTTTTTTTTATATTTTATTTAAAATACACTACATTACGACAACAATAGACCCTGTAATCAAGGGTGAAATACAATTAAAACATTAAAACATGCAATGTTGCACCATACCGGCATACAAAGTTTACCTATAACCCTGACATATGACAGACACAAAAGATAACAGTTACACACTAGGTATACATATCATACACATAACTGAACATGGGTTATAGAAGAATCACCTACACCAATAACACAATACATTAATATGCACACCCCTAACCATATTATTTACTTTGCATTTGAGCCATCACATACTATACATGTACCTATATGGCTAGGTGCACAACGGAAAATATACAGTGTATGTGGCACTAACCAGTAACTTGGCCTGATACTACACCAGGTCATAAACATAACACAAGAGCAAATTTAATAAGTACATACATGATGCGTGCATCTGTTAAAACCATTAAAATAACATAATGCCATATAGTGACATATACCGGCCTTTCCCACTTCCCTAAACAGATTACAAACACTTACCAAATAATTGAAATTATCTCCCCTCCTACACTCTATGCAAAAACGACACAATGGATATATCATACATTCCCCAATATACCTAAAACACAGGTATGTTATACCACCAGAATACAAATGCATACACCGTCCTACAATTATAAACCCAACATATATCAAACCAAGCCCTCACCATGCCTATTAATTAATTTTGTCTTTCTCAACATGATCTCAATCACGTTCACTTCCTCCCACCCCCTTCCCTACTATACCTACCCCTCTGGACATCCCCACATTGTTGCAATAAGCCAAGACCACAAGATTTGTTGGACTTTTCATAATATTATTAACAGAACCTTAAGTTCCATTGATATCATACCTTAGTTTACAATGGGAGTCGAACCCTATCTTTTTTGCTGTCCCATGCAGCGTTCTCAGACTTCTAATATTATACGTTACTTCAAAAGGCCTTCTTCATTGTCTAAACACCGTATAATTTCAGAAGACCCTCCTGTCTCTACTAACCATGGATCCCTTACATTAATTGACAAATATTAATTAATGCTGTCCTACCTATAAAATTTACTTTCATCAGTGCACCATACATTTCCACCTATCTTATGGTGGAACAAAACTGTGCAAGTGTGTGTTACACACTCACACAAAGATTGCATGAACTCTCCTTTAGCACTCCCATGCACAGGACACATTAAAATAGGGTGAAAACCCCAATAAACTTTACCCACACATCCCAATTACACACAATCATTCTCATTTGCACCTCTCACTCACCCACACACGTGCATGCACAAACCTCCTCCCACCAACATCTTTTGTTTGGCAAGCCCGTTTGTTCCCCCCCCCCACTCTTATATCGAACGCTTTACATGACATTCTGAAACCACTTCTCCCTCCTCACAACTCTAGCAACTCCCCAACAGTGATGGACCTGTAACCCTCAGTAAAACTCCCTCCCATCTCCTCCCATAAACTTCCCGATTTCCATTCATTGTCCTACAAAAAATCCTCGCTAAAACTCATTTTCTCACCTCCCCATTACTCATCCCTCTCATTCCCCACGATATATACACGAAATCCACCATTATATAAGCGACTCCCCTTGCTACATCCTCCCCCAACCCCCCTATATCAAGGCTTAGTGGTCTCAACACCGATATCCCAGTTCCTCCTATCCTCCTGACCACTTTCCCCAACCATTCCCTCACACTCCCCAAATAATCGCAAAAGTATACCACGTGGTAAGCTGTCTCCAGCTCTCCACACAACCCACACCAACCCTCCTCTATGACACGTCTATTTCTGAGGACCGATCCCAAAGGCAGAATCCCATGCAAAAACTTAAACATGACCTCCCTCACCCTGGGCCCTAGCTTTAGTTTACCGAAAAGACTCCATATAGTGCCCCATGCATACATTGGGAACAGCCCCTCTACCGGGGCCGTCTCCTTAACCCTCAATATTCGATATAAATCTCTCACCTTTAATTTATCTGGCTCTCGTGGCCACAATAGTGCCCTCAACAAGTTCTCACACTCCCTCCATTCCCCACCTCCATACATCCCTTTCAAAATGTCATGCAACCTCTGCATGTGTGTCCCCCTCTTTCCCCCTAGTCTTTTCCACTCCCACCTGATAAAAACACATTTCACCCTCCTCTCTCAGAACCAACAAACCTAAACCTCCCTTCCTCACCGGCAAAGTCACCACCTTCCTCTCCATCCATTCACATCCTGAGCCCCATAAGAACCTAAAAACACATCTAAGGATACGAGTAATATTGGCTCTCAACAATGGAAAAACTGCTGCTACATACCATACCTTACTGTACAGCAATACATTAATAACAATCGCCCATTGCAATAATGTCAAGTGATAAGGCCATAACATTCCCAACCGACTTTCCACACGTCCCACCATTCTCGACGAATTCGCCTCCCTAGCCTTCCATATGGTCGCCCCATACAAAATGCCACATATTAATAACTGCCGTTCCTGCCTTCTCACCATGTCACAGTCCCATGCGACTCTGTCTCTCCATGCCCCCAGCCCCATAATCTTTGTTTTCTCAACATTCACCATCATACCTGTCACCCCTGTGAACATACAAACCACCCCTCCCAGCTCACTCAACCTTGCTCCCTTCCAGACCAGGAGAGTCGTGTCATCCACATAACCTAATGATGCCTAATCAAGCCCTCCCTCAATCCCTCCCCCCCACACACTCTGGTCTCTACCAACCTATAGAATGGATCTTGCACACATGCAAATAATAACTGCGATAGTAGGCATCCCTGCCTCAAGCCCAGATCCAAGTTCACCACACCCCCACACGCCCTTTGATCTGAATTCTCGCTTTTGCCCCCTTATACAACATTTCAGCCCACCCCACAATCTCATCCCCAAAACCTCGTTTGCTAAGGATCTGTCTTAAACCCTCCCTTTCCACCTGATCATAAGCTCCCTGCCAATCAAGCACTACCATACCCCCCTTCCTGTGTTCTCTCAAAACCCTCAACAAACTCCTTAAGTATTCCGTGCCCCAGCACCATCGATCGTCTCGGCAACCCTAGTTGACCATCTGAAACTAGTCTTCCCACTACACATTTTAACCTATCCCCCAAAACCTTCATGAACAATTTATAGTCTGCACACATGAGAGTAATTGCCCTGTAATCCCTAAGTGTACTCTGCACCTTACCCTTAGGCACAAGCACAACAACCCCTGTACTTTGGATCTCCCCCAATTCTCCCCCCCCCTCTTTCATGCTATTGAGCAATTTTACTAAAAAAACCCTGTAACAGATCCCAATTTTTTAAGTAAAATTCACTTGGTAGTCCATCAATACCTGGTACTTTGCCCCTGCTCATGTCTACAAGCCCCCTCCATATCTCCCTCTCTTCAATAGCACCACCCAGAGCTTCCCTGTCCTTTCTCCCCAGAGCTACTGGCACTACTCCACACACCCCATCGAGATCCTCCCTAGCTGCCCCTTTACTTCTCCAATATTGCCATACCACTCATCCACGAACATACTCATCCCCTCCATTGTTTTTAACACCTGCCCCTCCCTGAAACCACTCACATCAGAGTGCACTCCCAAACCCGCTATCGTGGTTGCTGTCCTTCTCTGCTGTTGTCCCCGCAACACACATGCCGATGGTTTATCCCCTCAAAGTACTTCCTCCACTCCCACCTGCACCCTCAGCACATGAAATCGCTCCTCCTGCACCTCCCTTAACCTTCTCTTCAGATCATCCATTGCCTCTGTCTGAAATACCCCCCCCCCACTGCACCTCGCTCATGATAGCACCCTAATCTACTTTCCAAATAATTTGTTAGTCCATACTTCAGTTGATTTATATGCTTCCCCTCACCCACATAAAACTGACGAATCCTCTCCTTGGCCACACTCTCCCACCAACGTACCACATTATCAACCCCCTTCCCCTCCTCACTTAGCTTCCTCCACAACGAAGCAAACCCCCCCCCCCCACTTCCTCATCCTCAAGGAGTCGCGTGTTTAACTTCCAGTAGCTTTCAAACCATTTTGCTAACGAATCCCATGGTTTGTCTCAGCATGCAGCAGTTTTGGTGTTAGTTAGAAAATGTGATATACCTGTAGCGATTAAGGATTATCGACCCATATGTTAATGTGTAGTGACTATAAATTATATGCAAAAAATTTAATGAATAGGATTAAGAAAGTGTTTGATAAGGTAATCCATAAGGGTCAGTTTGGCGTGCCGGGTAGGTCGATGTATGATGGTCATGGGAATATCAGGGAGTTTGTCGAGGAATGCTGAACGAGGGGCGGGGGTGGTGTTTTGACTTTAGACTGGCAAGCTACTTTTGATAGAGTGGAAAGGGAAGTGATGTGGAAGTCCACAAGATGGCAGGGTTTTGGAAATGAGGTCGTCATATGGGCCCATTCTTTGTACAATGGTGCTGGTTTTAAAGTACAAATTAATGGGAAGTTAGGTGTCCTTGTTCACTTGAACAGGGGCATTCGACAGGGATGCCCCATGTCTCAAATGCTTTTTGCTTGTATGCAGGACCCTTTTTACTGGGCTGTATGTGGGCGGGGAATAGATTCGTCGTGGGGTTCGAGTAGTAGTCGACCGGCCCTTGTAGGTTATATAGATGATACTACTGTGCTGTTATGTACGAGGGAGCAATTGGGTTTTGTTGAGAGACTTGTTGATGTATTTGGCAAGGCTACGAGGATGTGTGTTAATAGAGAAAAATCGAAGAATATGGAGTTGGGAGAGTGGGTGGGAGAAGGGGTGGGTACAGAGACGTGGACGGTGGTTGATCGTATCACTATATGTGGTATTCAGTATATGCGAGAGGTTGATCAGACGAGGGCATGTAATTCGCGGAGGATGGTACATAGTGTTTTGCAGTGCTTAAATAGTCTACGGCCATGACATTTAACCCTGCACCAGAGGGCAGTGGTCATTAATGTTCTGCTTTATAGTAAAGTATGGCATGTTGCTGCACTGTATCCTTTGTTGCAGGGAGATGTCAAACGTCTTTTGCACAGAGTTTATAGATTTTTGTGTGGCTCGGGGTGCGATTGGCTCACAAGAGCGGTGGTAGAGACACCAATGCATCAGGGAGGGTTAGATCTCATTCCTCTAGGGGCTCGTGTCATAGCATGTTAAGTGAAGCATCGTTTTCTCCAACTGGGTGGGATGCATGGTGGGTTAACAGAAATGTATCACGACCTGCGCAGGTGGTGGGGAGGGAGGGATTTAATTAGGTGCGAGACGATGCTCCGCGTGTTATTGCGCATGCAGAACGTGTGGAGTGTTAAATTATGTACTTTGGAAAGGGCGGGTATGGAGAGAGTCGTGGTGCGAGTTGAAGGAATGTACCTCATGTACGCATGGAGTGATATATGGAGGCGGGTCCAACAGTTGCGTCTCCTTCCTCAAGTATGGGAAGTGGTTTTTAAATTTTTGCATGGAATCCTGCCATCTGGGGTGTTGTATAATCGGCGTTTGGAGGAGGACCGGGGTTGTTCGGCGTGCGGGGCGGAGGAATCCGCTTTTCATGTTGTGTATTTCTGTGAAGCTTTAGGTATGGTACGTGAGTGGTTTAGTAGGGTTTTGCGATTGGTGGGGGGGATGTTTGTCGGCACTCCGAGCACTGAGTTTTGATGTAGGTGGGGTTGACATGTGTGTACAACGTGTGGTGTCGTACGTCGTGGCCGATTATATTTATGTGTTATGGGCTATGAGGCACGTTGAAGGTAATGGTAGAATTCGGGTTTTAGCAAGAACAATTCATAGGACAAAGTGTCGAAATAGGTTGGTATATGAGGGGAGATGGGAGAAAGACTTCCCGTCTGAATATAAAACCTTGGAGTTAAGAGATTTAAGATAATTTGTTTGCGTTCAGTGGGTAATCTAACGGACTGGTCAGCTGTGACTAATTGTGTATAATAGTTATATGAATGTTTTGTTATCTCTGTGTTTATATACGTCTCCTATGTGATAGTGACGTTGCTATATCTGTTAAGACTTTTCATGTGCAGAAGTTAAAAGGTCTTCCGTCATTTATCTCTCGATACAAGTCATTGGTGTATATTGTATAGATGTGTTTCCTGCCATAAGTGATTGGTTCTTATTTTATGTTTATATTTTATGCTGTGTTAAAGTGTGCTTTTCAGTAATATTTTATTACATGTAACTGATTGCATTATTTTTTTCTTTGTGTTTTGTTGAGATGTAAAATATCACACCGTATTTTTGTTATATTGAATGTTTCATTCTTTGAATCGTAAATACCTATGTCTATGTTAAGATCTCGTGATAACCGCCTAAATTAATGTTTGAGTATTGTGGTGCTCTGTTGGGCGCCTGAGATCTTAGATTAAGTTTTGCATACGTGTGTGTTGACAGGCAGAAGCCTTACCTAGTATGTGCCTGATGTAGTGTCATGTTGTGTATACGTGTGTGCTTGTGTGTGTGCGTTGTTGTGTGTGTTTGCTTTTTATCACAATGTTTTATTGTACAATCTATATAATTTCCAGTGTTTGATATTTTTTGTAACATGTAACCTTGTTAGTGCTGTTCTTAAAAAAAAAAAACTACCACTGTAATGTATAGTGTGTTGTGAGTGTAATACCACTGTAATATATGGTGTGTTGTGTGTGAGGTGTATTACCATTGTACTGTATGGTGTCGTTGTTATGTGTTAGGGTTCAGTGAGATTCTTGTGCATTAACCTTTTTTCGTGTATTTATTTAATATATTTCTGTCATTTTGTATCACACTGTTTTAAATAAAAAAATTGCTTCTATGGTGTGAAAAGACTACTGAAACCCCTTGTGTTATATAGATCCTGTCCAATCTAGCTGCACTTCACCTGTTCCACCCCAAAACGCATCTCTTACCCCAATGTCTCTACACAAATCTCTCAACATGTTCGAGAAATATTCCGCCCCCTTTGGTGTCACGTCAATTCTCCTTATTATACAATTCCAGTCTCCCCCGATCAATGCTACCCCGGGTAGCGCTCTCAAGAAATACACAAGATCATCCCTTACGAATGCCGATTTTACCCTCACATCACTCTCCGCCAGTGCATATACTCCAACAAAAGACATGCGTTCATGCATCCACCACCCGTTCACCCTCATTATTCTTCCCTCATGCCCCCCACGAATCGTTGCAAAACAAAAGGACTTGCCTCACGAATTAAAACACCTACTCCCCCTTTTAAACATGCTGTTGGCATTACATAAGCCCGATATCCATTCACCTCCAGCAATTTTCCAGCTTTCAAGTTATGCTATTGTATAAAGCTACACCCACCTTGAATCGATACAGCAATCCTCTCAACCATTCACACTTACCACTAGCACATAAACCATTAACATTGATTGTCATACACCTTAGGCCTGCTTACAATTTCCACCCACACTGCCCCACCTCATTTTTCCACTGTCCTGTAACCCTATACACACCGTCCTTGGCACTCCCACCCCCCTCCACTCCGAACCCCTTGCTGGCATTTCTTTTTCTCCTTGCCTCTACACACACCTTCAATTCCCGCCTTTTTCCCGGGTCTTTGTGCTGGTGTGAGGACGTCATCCGAGTCGGAAGTGACTGCTGCCCACTTCCTCGACACTTCCTCTTCCTCCATGCTTGTCTCCTGACCTTCCTCATAGTGCACCTCCACCTCTATCACCTCTTTCCCCTCCTCACTACTTGGCAAATCCGACATTCCATTCCTTCCTCTAGGCCCGCGCTCATCTTCCCCATTTCCTGGCACCTGGTCTCCCATCTTTCTCTCTGGCAAGGTTTCCTCCGATTTAGGGAACATCTGCAAAACTGTCTCAAGCACTGCATCAATTTCCACATCATTTGTTGTCTCCTCTGCCAATTGCTTCGTATCCTCTTTAGACGCACTCAATTGCTCCACAGCACCCTTGGGCTCCACCACACTTTGCCTTTCCTCCACTTCCTCACTCCACAACCGATCATGTCTACGTCCATCTTGGCGGTACTGATCATTCACCACAGATCCTCGCCTCGAAATGTCGCTTCTTGATATTCCGTGGTCCGTTCTCCGCCTCTCACATTCAGCTGCTATGTGATCATAACCATCACACAGCCTACAAGTTCTGCTTTGTCCAGCGTAAGTTACGAGTATTTGCATTCTGAATTCCTCTAAGAACACATATGATGGTATTGGTTGCCCCAGAGTCATCTTCAGACTAAAACTGCCTTATGGATAACCCTCATACGCCGCTGCCGTCCACTTGCTTTTTGTGCTATGTGTATGGTTCCAAACTTTCCAAACACACTACGGAGGTTAGCTTCATTCGCCTCAAAAGGCACATTCCATAGCTTAATATACATAAATTGACGCTATACGTCAATCATCTTTACCTGGATTTCCTCATTAACCTCGATGCAGACATCTTGATAACGATCGAGTAGGTGCTCATACACCTGAGACGACAGTAGTTTCACAAACATCCTGTAATTACCGTTTAAGGCCACACTGTAAAGGTCCGGATCCTCAACCTCATACGTCTCACATATAATCAAAGGCTACAACACCAATGCCGACTCCTGATTAATTGCTCCTCTCTGTAATTCAATGCTGACTGTATTAATCCTGCAGCACACACCAACCACCATTGTGTCAGCCTGGCTAGCACTTTCACCGGGCAGAGGTGCAGTAAACGTCTACCCTCACCGGCTGCTAGGCAAGGAATGATCTCAAAGCATTACTGGTAAACAACCTACAACCTTTCAAAACCAATTCACACCCTAGCCTATGGTTATGTTCCTGCAAAAAAAACAGACAACACTAAATCTCCTTAAAAAACCACTCTAACCATACCCTCTTGATCCTCTGTCTTAAGACCGTTTATATTGAAAGTTACACACCTGAACTTTACAGGAATGGCGGCTTACCCCTATGCCTCTGTGGCTTACTTGGTCCTCTTCTCATAGGTCTCGGGCTATCTCTAGCATTCCCCCATTCCTGCCCACCCACCCCTCCTGTCCTTTCCCACCGATCTTCACCAGTGTACCCCCCCTGGGCTCGCCGTTCCCACCACAGTTGCCCAAGCCTTCTTGTGATGTCGTTCAGCTGGGCTTGTGAGGTCTCTGGAGAGACCGAATTTAACCAATTATATGGTCACACCTTGCCTGGCAAACGTCTGTCATCCACACATTTTCGGCTTAAGACTGAGGTCTTTTGTTCTGGACGGCGTCAGACCTCGGCATCAGATCAACACCACGTGTGCACACCTCATTGTGGGGGTGCTCTCGGGACAATATAAGCCCAAGGAAGAGCTGAGCAGGGGAGATTCGGGCAGAGCTCTGGCCTGGGTGCAGAGCTCTGAGCAGAGAGACTTTGAGCGGAGCTGCTGCTGGGGTGCAGGGCTCTGGAGAAGGCTGCTGAAGTCTCTGGAGGAGACTGTTGGAGGCATTGGGCATAGTACTGGCTTGGAGCAGTACTCGTGCTGTATAGGTCTTGGGACCTGTGGTGAACTGTCCTCTGAACTATATTGTAAGTTATATTCATTTTTGTCAAGTTGATTGTGTTCCCTGTCTCACTGCTTATGTGTACCATCCCATTTATCTAAACCACAATAATTATCTCCTGTTCCCAAATATATTATTGTACAAGGACTTAATAAACTGTGTTTGAGTAGAATAGTAATATTCACTGTCCCACTCATTTCTCCATTCATTATTTTATTTCAAGTAGTGAGAGGGTGAGTAGTGTGGTGGACAGAGAGGTGAAGTTGTAGTCACCAGTGACCTCACATTACCTACCTACCGCTCACCTCTCCTGTCAGCACATTATCTACCTCCGCTAATCATCTCTCCTACCACTCATCCCTCCTACTGCCTCGCCTGTCCCCTACCTACTGACTCCCTCCGCTTACTCCCATATTCCCCAATTATCATTATGTTCCATTACCCCCCTACATGACATGGTGGCAGCAGTGGCGGTTCTTCTTATTTTTATAGTAGGAACCAGTCCCATGTGCCTTATTTTTGACTGCTCGGTTATACTTATGTTATGCTACCATTTTTTTTCTTGTGTGTGTAAAGTTAAAGTAAATATCTGTATGATATTATAATCCCAGTGACCCTAACTGAACTTTTTTTTAGACGGTGGGTCTGAATAATTGTTTGGGTGTAATAATATATTTGTCATTCGTCTCTCGACCACTGGGAAGAGAGGACGCTTCTTGAGTCTCCCTACACGCCACCTGGTGGTGACTGCTGGACTTAGACACCAACATGGCGGATCGTATCAACAGGAGAGTGAATACTGTCTGTAATGAATTAGTTCGAGGAACGTTAAGCAGTGCGACGATGCATGTACTGTTATCGGCAAATCATTAGGGACGTCTACGGGATATCGAACGATGAATTGTACGGTGTGGCCCTTAATGGAATGTCGAGGGTTTTTGTGAAGTTTACAAGAGCCGGCTTTTACTCCAGGATTGTGGATGAATTCCAGGAAAGGAGGATGAGTGTGAATTCAGCAGTAGAGGTGTGTCTACATGATGTTTCGAAATATTACACATGGGTAAAGGTGCGTAATGTACCCTTTGAGGCAACGTCGTATGGCATTCAGGAAGCCTTCAGCGATTATGGAACTGTTCATACGGCTAGTATAGGGGTGTGGAGGGACGGGCCGTTTGAAGGGCTGCCCGAGGGGTCCTGCACCCTGAAGATGTCACTGAGGCGGCCAATACCCTCGTATGTAACGCTGACAAACTATAGGACCCAGGTATTTGTCCACTATGCGGGGCAGAGGAAAACTTGCCGATTATGTGATTCTTATGAGCACATGGCGGCGCAGTGTCCTCGCAGGCAAGCCCCTAGGATGGCGTTATCGTGGATGGTGGATCAGCAACCGTGCAATGTGGATGTGGAGTTGGGGGTAGCGGATGGACAGAAGACGAATCTCTGGAGTGAGGAGGTGGACAAGGTGGAAGAGGTGATGGGGACGTGTGTTACCCTCCCGGAGGTGACAGGGAAGAGCCCCCCATCGCCTGAGGGAAGGGTGGACGTGGAAGAGTCTACCCAGGAGAGGATGTTGGAAGCAGTGCTGCAGGAGTTCTTGGATGAGCCGGTGGCCGGGGAGGACGGACCCGAGAAGTTAAGTGAGGTGCAGCTGATGGATAAGCAGCAGGGACAGGTGGAGGGTTCGAGGAATGACAGAGTGGACACGGAAGTGGTGGTGGAAGTCCATCAGGAGGACTCGCATGAGGTTCATATGTGTGTGAGTGAGAGCTCACGCAAACGGACGGCGGGTACCTTGGACGTTGATGAGGTTTTAACACCTGGGCAGAGACCTGGGAAGAAGTCATGGGTAGATGTGGGGGAAAAGGCACCCAGGGGAGGGGGTGTGCCGGGGAAGCTCGGTGGGGGAGGGCAAGGAGGGGTTGGTGGACAGGTTAGGAAACATGATAAAAATGGTATGGGTACCATGAAAGGCGAATTGAGTAAGCCACAGCGGCATAGAGGTAAGCCACCTTTTCTGGGAAGTTCAAGTGTGTCACAATAAATGTAAATGGTCTTAAATCTGAGGTCAAAAGGTTTGGTTAAATGGTTTTTACGAAGGTTTGATGTAGATGTATGTTTTTTGCAGGAGCATAACCATAGGTTAGGGTGTGAATTGCGTTTGCGGGGTTATAACCTATTTGTCAGTAATGCTTTGCAATTAAAAGGGGGGTGGCAGTGGCTGTAAAGGAGACCAGCCCATTGCGTGTCATGGGTTGGGAGGAGGGGGGAGGGGGGAAAGGGGAGGTCGTGAGGGTAGATGGGCACTGGGGGTGGGGAGAGTATGTTTCATTGGAGTTTATATGCTGGCATGCAACAATGTTAGAGTGAAAGTTGATTTTGTTCGTGATGTTTTGATGTATTATTTGCGGGGTCTACCTTCCATAACTGTTCTTGGGGGTGACTGGAACTGTGTGATTAGGTATGGGGATGTCTCACCGAGGGGGGCGGGATGTGTCTTGGGTGCACTAAGGGATGTGTTAAGGGATGTAGGAGTTGTCGATGTGGTGGGGAGGGGGGAGTATGGGGTGGAGCACACGTTCATTCGTGGGAATTATGAGGCGAGGTTAGATAGGATATATGTGATGCAGGGGATAGGTGTGGAGAGGGTGAGGGCTTTCGATGTCGGTTTTTCAGATCACAGGGCGGTGATAGCTGATCTGCGGGTGGATGGTATAGTACGTATATATGCTGGGTATTGGAAATTGAATGTGAGGCTACTGCAGGAGGGGGATGTTGGCTCCTCCTTTGAGGAATGGTGGACACATTTCTGGGATGGCAGGGATGGTGAGATGGATTTGCTTGACTGGTGGGAGGTGAGGGCTAAGATAGGAATCGCGGAGTTTTTCAGGGCACGTGGTAGGGAACAGGCACGGTGGCGGTATGGTTTGCAAAACTACCTGGAAGGACAACTGAATGCGTTTTACAACGGGGGGGGGTAGGGAAGGTATGAAAGGGGATGTGGATGGTTTAAGGTGTAGGATTGCAGAGTTACATAATGACAGGTTTATCGCAATTAGAGTTAGAGCGGGGTTAGAGGAGGTGTTAAAGGGTGATCAACCATCAGGTTACGTTCTGCGAAAATTTAGGGAAAGGCAAATGGTGACTACCATAGCGCACATAGTGGTCGCTGCAGGGGGGGGAGGTTATGTGGAGGGTCAAGGCCTTACTAATACGGACAGCATTAGTGTTTATGCAGATTATTGGTTTAGGGAGAAATGGAGGAGGAACAGAGGAGATGCAAGTGAGAAGGTATTTGGGGATATGCAGGGTAATATTGTATTAGAACAACAGGAACAAGAAATGCTGGAGAGGAGTATTAGTGAGGAGGACGTGGAGGAGGCGGTTTACGGGATGAGTCAGGGTAAGACGCCGGGCATAGATGGAATACCGAATGATTTTTATAGAGTTTATTGGGAGTGTATTAGGCATGGTTTAGTGGAAGTCTTGAATTATATGTGGCGCAGTGGGAGGATGGGGAAAACACAGAAAACCGGGATCGTTGTGTTAGTGCCGAAAAAGAAGGAAGGGAAAGTACTGAGTGATTATAGAGCGATATCTTTAATGTGTCTGATTATAATAAAATTTTTTTTTAATTGCCCTTAAAAAATCTGGGCAATAGACTGAAGCAGGTTCTTTCTAGATCAGTGATACATGGGGACGTTTGGCATCCCGGGTAGAAGTATGAGGGACGGCATAGTCACATAATGGATTTATTGAGAGCTGCACCGGCGGGGGAATACTCGGTTTTAGATTGGGCAAATGCTATGATATGTGTGAATAGGGATGTCTAAAAGTTTGTTTGGAAAATGGTTTGGGGGAGAGGGTGGAGAATGGGTGCAAACCTATGTATGAGGGAGCAGTCATAAGGTACAGTTAATGAAGTTGGGGGCCCAGTACTGATGGAGGGAGGTTTGAGGCAGTGCTGGCCACTCTCTCATTATGTTTGCATGCGTACAGAATCCATTTTATTGCTAGTGGATAATGGAGGGGGGTGGGTGGGGGGGTATTGTTGGGTATGTAGATGATACTACGTGCAGGTAATGCATAGGAAGATCTAAGGAAAGTTGTGAGTCAATTCAGATATTTGGGGACCTACGGGTATGAGAGTTAATTTAATGAAAGTCGAGACTATTCTAGGTGGGGGTTTGGATAGGAGAGGGAGCTGGGGGAGGGGTTGGGATGGTCAGTTGGACAGAATCATTTTTTTTTATATTTTATTTAAAACCAGTTACCAAAATATAGGTACAATAATCAATAGTAATCAAGATACAGGCAGTGAACACAATCAACTGTGACTACACAGTACTGAAAAGCACAATATATAATGACAGAACTGCTGCTGCACTCAAATCAAACACCGCATGTACGTACAGTGCTTCCCATGAAAAGGTGGTCAGATATATATATATATAAATACACCACAAATATATTTATATAATATATATAATATAATAATATATATATATATATATATTATGTTATATATAAATATATATATATATATAAATGTATATATACACATAAATACATATATATACACCCACCCAGTAAAGCTTACACTCTCCCGCCCCCCATGAAAACTGCCACTTTCACCTAATACACAGTGACAAAACTCTTATACATACACAATTTGTAAAAGCATTAAAAACTTCAATGACAATATAATACTATAAACACAATCCAGCCCAGCAAACGGCTGACACTATAATACAAGGATGTCTAGAACCTGATGGCTCATCATCCCACCATAGAACACAATCCAACCTAAAAAACCCATCATATACCCCTATGGTAATAATTAATATCGTGCACGGTGGTGGGTTTAAGACACTACCGCTGACACTTCAAACCACCCCACCCATGCCTAGTAACTGTATCTGCCGTCACCACTCATAACCACCAACAGTCCCTTGATAGTAATTCGCATCTTATAATATATCAACCTAAAACAACGCTAACACACAAAACCTACCCACAAAAATAAATAAATTTACACATTATGCCCTCCCAGCAGACAATTATTTACACATGTCGAGATAATCTATACATCCCATCCAACAGAGAATGGACAACTTAGACAGCTAAAAAATATACATGTGTATCACATGACCTGCTATTGCAGATATTACTTAAACACCTACCCCCCCCCCCCCCAAGTGAAAAACTGACCAGTATTCACCTGGCTATACACCAGGTCAAAAACTCATTCACTTTAACATATATAATGAAACTGTGAAAAAAAAAAAAAACAATCTGTAACAATATAAAAGTCAAAAACACCCCAGGCAAGAATTCTTACATTAATACGAGAATACCAAACGTTCCACTATTTAAAAAAACAGGTATGAAAACTCAATTATTATGACAAGAAACATTGCTGCCATAAACGGTGACATGTATAATTTACAGGTTCAAATATGTTTTTATATACTAACGTGCTTATGTACATCCCTTACAAAACATGAAGGAATCCTTTAATAAATTATAATCATCCGGTGTTCACAATAACTCCAAGACATTACAATGAAATATCACATTAATACACCTCAACATCCTTCCGACACAATTCCACACACACTCACACAATCTACTCTGCAACACACACAACCCCCCCGCTCCCCTGAAGGCCGAGCCCCGTTTCATGCCCCTGACCCGCTATAAAGACCAATAAATTCCCTCAAAAGAAAGTCCCCTGTAGCCCCGAGAATCCCTCTCTCACTCTCCTACCATATATTTTCCCTGTTTGCGACACTTTTGTTCTATAAAAAGATGCTGCTATGGCCAACCTACGTTCCTTCCGCCCCTTTGGTCTCACATTGCCCATATATATACACAAAATCACCATTAAGTAAGCCACTGCCCTTTGAACCTTTGCCCCAACCCCACCTACACTAAACTGAGCGCTCTCAAAACCGAAAACCCTATTCATCCCCCACATACCAGATTACTTTCCCCTAACGCATACCCAGCACAAATCCCTAGGCTTTCACAAACATAACTACATGAAAAGCTGATTCATCTACCCCACAAACCTAACACACCCAACCCTCCCGTATTCGCCTATTTCGTAAACAACCCCAGACGGCAATATCCGTGGAAGAAACCTATACATTACCTCCCTCGAACAGCGTGGCCCGATGCGTAACCCTTTTAATCGCAACCAAATGTCTTCCCATGCGTACATCGGGCACACACTCCTTCCGTTGCCACTACACCCTAGGCCATATCTTCCTCCTCCATGGACCCTACCTGCATGTTGTCTTCTTCCTTCCGCTCTCTACAACATCAATATAGACGCAGCAACTCCTCACCATCTCTCAAATCTTGTCCTTTCCACCATCCCCGAAGATCCCCTGATCAGCATCCCAACCCTCCACTCCCCTTCCCCCCGAGGCCCTTAGCAACCCATTTTTCACATAACACACATCAACCTTCTTTCCAAATGAATTAACCCCAGCTCACCCAAGGCCCACCGGAAGTGTTCCCTACCTCTCTTTTCAAAACCAATCGCATCCTGTACCCCAGATAAAACGGAAAAACTCTGCTCAAACACTCTCCGACATCCCCATACACAAAGGGTACAAAGCTGCCACATGCCATAATTTACTGTAACACAAGCACATTGACCACAATGACCCTCTGGTGTAGCGTAAGATGAGTCGGCCTCAATCCTGACAATCTTCCCATACCCTATCTACCACATCCCTTTGAATTATTCTCCCTCGCCATCTGAGCAATACACCCATATACACAACTCCACAAATTTTTCCACCCAGTCCACCGACCACTCCACCTCACCCCCCCTACCCCCGCCCTCCCTGCCCCATCCCATTCACCCCACCAAAATCATTGGAAAAAAAGCTTTGATTTATGCACATCACTGCCATACCTGTTGGCCATCCCAAACACATCTATAACTCTCTCCAGACCCCCAATCCCGCACCTCCCCCACTCACTAGGACAGTTGTTGTCATCACAAAACCTATTATACTGGGACTCCCACCTCGTATTCCTCCCTTACCCCCCTCCTGTATGCACCTATATTCCACTGCCATAAAACGGAATTCTGTAACATGCAAATAATATTTGTGACAACGGCAAACCTTGCCTCAATCCCCTGCCCATTTTCACATGCAACCCCCACCCTCCCATTTATCTGTACACACATCCCAGCTCCCCAATATAAAGTACTGCCCAATTCTCAATGCCTCCCCGAACCCTTCCACTCCTCCATGTTTCACCACAGAGCCTCCCCTCGACAACTGTCATATGCCGTTCTCCAATCCAACGCAAATACCCCACGTTTCCACCCTCTGTGGACCCTCATAAACCTTCTAATAACCCCATGCCCCTCATACTTGATCTCCCCTCCTCCCGAATCCCATATTGACCCCTCACTAGTACATTTCAATGACCTTTTTAAATGATTTCCTTTCCCAAAATTATGCAAAAAGTTTGTAGTCTGCGCACATGAGTGATATCATCATCCGGTAATCTCTACGTGCACTGACTTTCACCCTTTGGGCACCAAAACTAACTATGCTATCATGCCCTGCAAAGGTCCCAACGCACCCCTCCTCTTTTATGATATTAAATAATTTGCACCAAAAAATCTTATTTAATACTCCCAATGCTGTATGTAAAACTCCGCAGGGGCAGCCCCTTCTACCCCGTGCCTACCCCAGCTCATACTCATTAAAGAAAGCCGTCCACACCTCTTTCCTCCACAAAAGCCCCTGTAACTGGTCCCTGTCATCCCTGTCCAGCACACTCTGCACCCATCCCCCTGTTTCGGTTGTAAAGCCCCCTCTCTCACACCCCCTACACTCCTCATATTGCACTAAGCCAAGAATTCAACATACCCTCCATCCCATCCGTCGTCAACCAAATCATGTCCCTCCCGATACCCCCTCGATGTCCTCAAGAACTCTCAAACCCACCATTTCCATTGCAAACACCCTGCGCCCAGCCCGCGCAACACACGCCGATGGTCTATCACCCCATGACCTCCCCAACCCCCCTAAACCCTTGCCGCATCAACCTCTCAATTTTCACTTCCATTAGCGTTCTTCCTCCTTCATGTCAGCCACAGGGCTCCCCATCCCCCCCCTTCCACTCTCATAAATACGCCCTTAACTGCCCCCAAGATACCTAATAAGCCCATAAGTCAAACTGATTCTCGCCTTCCCTGTCGACCATAGAACTCTCGATTCCTCGTCTTCGCTGTCACACCCACCATCTCACACTATCCCATTGACTTCCATTCCTTCCCATAAGCCTTTCCACCATTGTGCAAATAGGACCCTC
The DNA here is from genome assembly GCF_026875155.1 of Cherax quadricarinatus. Classification (NCBI taxonomy): domain Eukaryota; kingdom Metazoa; phylum Arthropoda; class Malacostraca; order Decapoda; family Parastacidae; genus Cherax; species Cherax quadricarinatus. The sequence goes on from NC_069405.1 coordinate 34,085,238, forward strand.
CCCCTCAACATCTTGAAGCCAACCGAACATTCAATTTTTCCAATAACTCTTATACCCTTTTCGGCGCGCCCTCCCATCCCAAATCCCCAAAACACCTCCTTATGATCAGAAAAAAAGACTCCAAAACCACTTACACTCGCACCACAGCTTTCCATGTCATGTATATCCTGTCCAGTCCGTGCAGCATACCCCTGCCCTCACAAAGGTGTGGCGCACCTCCCACTCCGCCCCCCTCTACATCCACCAACTACCCCACCCCGTTAACAGTCCCTCAGAACCCAAGAACATATCCTGCTCCCCTAGGTTCCACATCCTTAGCGGCCTATTACGCAATTCCAGTCCCCGCCCACCACGCTAATGCTGGAAGTGACCGTAACGTGATACACCCACACGTCACGCCAAACTCAATTCCTTCCACTCACTGTCCCCCTCCGCCCGGACCATAAACTCACACAAAAGACTCTTATCTCTTCCCCACGTCCCATCCTCCTCATATAACCCTCCCCTCACCCCCCTCCTCAACAATGATGTAACAGTAAACGGCTAGCCTCCCTCACCAAAATACCACTCCCTCCGTTCAAGTCTCGTTGAGTGGGTGCCGAATATACAGTATACCCCTCAATCCTCAACATACAAACCCGGCTTGTGGTTGTGCTCTTGCCACAAACACTACATCACACCATAGTACCTAATGAGCATCTCATGAAACCAATCACACTTCCTAGAATTTTTTCAGACCATTACATTTATAGAGGAGACTCTTTGAATTGGTCAATGGAGGTTTTCCTTTACATATTGGCAACCATCTTTATCACCCCTTCACCCCCTTTTTTTTTTAAAAAAAAAAAAAAAAAAAAAAATTTAAACGGCCCTGATCTTCAATCACCATTCTGGATCTCGCATTTCACATGCCCCTTGCCCCTGGACCCCCCAGGCCCCTGCCAACCACTCCAGCCCAAAATACCCTTTTGCCCGAACGCGCTGTGCCGGAGTGAGCACATCCACATCGTCCACGTCCGAGGGCACTGCCGCTCTCTTTCCGTGACACTCGAGCCTTTCTCCCCGCTCCACACTGGAAGCCACCCCGTGCACTTCCCGACACCAACCGTGCCAATTTTGCAACCCAGCCTCAAACCTGTGTCTCTGACATGCCTCCCCCCCTCCTCACCAGCCCTTAGAACCCCAGCAGCATCCAGGGCAACCCACAAGCCCCTCAACTGTGACCTCTCCTGGGGTCCCCTAACAGGTCGTGGAGGACTGAATCAATGGTAGCCCTCCACGGCCCTGTCTCACCACCCAGTGACACCACATCTTGGGTCTCCGGTGCCTGCCCGGCAGTGCAATGTCCTCTCTCGGAAGCGTACACCCGCATCCTCCCTCAAGGCCTCTCGACCTCCACACTCAAGCCTTGTTCAAGGAAACCGACATCAGTCGTGCCAAATTCAACGTACCTCAAGGTCCTCTGATGTCTCCTATGCTGCTCCCATTCGCCTGTGTACCCTGGTGTTTAACACACTGCGCAGCAATGGTGATCCTAGGCACCACCGCAAATCGACAGGTACGTTGTTATGCCTGCCCGTAAGTCCACCATTACTTGCGTCCTCTGAAGTCTTTTAGGAAAATATAGGAAGAATAGGATGCCTCAATGTCATTTTAAGGAAAAACTTCCTTCAAGCATGCATCCCAGAATACGAACCTTCCTTCCAATTCCCAATGTCGCCATATGAACATCCCAAACTTCTCGAAGACGGCACGTAGGTCTGCCTCATTAGCCTCAAAGTACATTTCTTTATCTTCACCCACGTATAATGCGGGACACATCATGTAGCCTTACCGTCACTGCAGGATTCCACTGGTACACAAAGATCTTGGAACCTGGCTACTAGTCCTCAATATAACTGCATTGAGAATTTCACAAAAATTCTACAAGCCCGTTCAAGGCTACACCATACAGCTCTTCGTTGGCAATGCCGTATGTGTCCCTGATGATGGCAGGTAATAAAACTTGAGCTGAGTGGGCATGCACAGCCCCACGCACCACTTCTATGCCGACAGTGTTTACCCTTCTTCTTGCCTGCTGCGCCATTTTGAGAAAACCAAGTTGTGCCCGGCTGACAGCAGAGGGCATCTCAGCTCCACGATCCGCTCGTCCCAAAGGTTGAGCGACGAATGCGTAGTGGACAGAATTAGGGTTTGTGGAGTATGGTACATAGTGGAAGTGCAGGATAGTAGGAAGATAAATTCGGAATTAGTTACGAGTAGGGTTTTGGGTAGGCTTGGAGGCTTAAGGGCTCGGACTAAACTTACAGAGAGATTTTAGTGGTCAACTCTCTGGTTTTACAGTAAGGTGTGGGGAGTGGCTGAGGTGTACCCTTTAAGAGCCACAGGATATTGCGGAAATCCGAGAAAGGTTCTAAGGTATGTGTGGGGTTTTGGGGGGCCGAGGCATGGTTGAGCATGGACGTGGTGATGACGGATGTGAGGAACGAGGGGGTCCTTGGCCCTCATGGCATTGTCATAGAGTAATTGCTTTATATAGTAAACAAAGATATTGCTTGACCTGCGGGAACGGGAGTCAGGTTAGTATGGTAATGGAGGATTCACGAAGCTGTTGTTGTGGATGGGATTTGAGGTATTGTGAAGACCTGTTGAGGGTTTTATTGAATGTAGAACAGTGTTCCAAATTCCAAGGTCAAACGGAATGGGGGTGCTGTGGGTGGTACGGGTGTCTTCACAAGGCTTTGCTGTATATCCAACGTATGACTAATGAGCATAATGGAGGAATTTGGCTTGCTTAGAATACCAGCGAGGGTAGCGGGAGTTTAGTAATCGTTTTCAAATGGAAATTTGGCCTCTAGGGATGTGTTGTGTAAAAGGGTCTTGTTAAGCAGAGGACTCATGCTTGCACTGAGGGGACACCGAAACGGCTTTTCATGCGTATTTTTTGTGTCCCTCTTGGAGGGGGTGAGGTTATGGAATGGTGATGCGTTTCAGACTTTTGGGGGGGGGGAAATGGCCATTCCTAAGGGCTTAATGTTCGATGTAAATGGGTTGGATGGTGATGTGGGTAGGGCTTTAATGTAATGTCCTGACCGGATTATCTACATGTATCTTGGGGGGGGATTTTTGAGGGAGTTCGGGGAGAGTTGAGAAAAAAAGCGATAGCGCAAGTTTTTATAGAACGTGTGTGGAATAGCCAAGTCTAAGGGGGGGCGGTGGGTAATTAAGCTTTTCCTGAGGGTTACCGGAATCTCACAGTGGGGGACTCCACCTCATGAACCCAGGAGGCGGGCAAAGGGTTGGTCACCTAACGGGGGATGCATGAGGTAGGTTGGGTTAGGCTCCTTGGTTGTGTGGATGGTTGGCGGGCTATGAATGAAGTGGGAAGGAATGCATGATGAATTTGGAAACTATGGGTTATGTTCACTGCATACAGGATAATCTTTAAGCCATGATAACTAAATCTGGGATCTCGGGTTTAGAAGCAGAAAGATTAACTTTTGCAAACACAAGTTTTAACTTGATAAAAAAAAAAAAAAAAAAAAAAATGATAATGTGTTATAACCAACGAGAGTGGATTATGATGTTTAACTTTTTAATGTTTAATTTTGATAAGTGTTTAAAACCACATGAGAATGGCTATGATGTTTAACTTGTTTAAATAATTAATATTGATATGTGTTTTAACCACATGCGTGGCTACGATAACTTTTTTAATGTTCAGTATTGTTTATATTTTTTACCCCACATGAGAGTGGCCTATAATATTAACATGTTTTAATGTTAACATCGATAATGAAGTTTTTACAATGTGAGATTGGCAATGGTGTTAACTTTTAAATGTTACATTATGTTAATGTTTTGTAACCAATGAGTGCCTAGGGTTCAACTAGTTGAGGGGCGGGTGGGGGGGGGGGGGGTTTGGGAAGTGATTGATGTTAGTGTTAGCATGCAGGTGTAATTATGACGAATCTTAGTGATTATGTAACACTGTAATTTCTGTGTAGATTGTAGTTGTGTTAGGTTAATCTAAGGTAACATAATTATGTTCACTAAGTGGACCGGTAGTAAGAGTGTTGAATGTTCTGTCATTACCTGTACCAAATTTTGTTTCAGGTATGTTTATATTGTCATCTTGTAATAGAATATTAAATAAAATATAAAAAAAAAAAAAAATTCAAGTTACAGAAAAACGTTGGGCTGTTTATGTATGTATTAATGTTATGTCTTTACTGCGGGTTGTTTTCCTGCTCAATTTTTTCTAGTGGTATGTTTTATTTTTTTTATATTTTATTTAAACCATACAATACATATAAATAGATAAAAGAACACTTAACCATTCTTACACAGAATTATAATTTTCATTAACAAAACACAGACAGTATAACTTTGTGCAAACACAAACTGGCCCCGCATCCACCAATGCACGATATCCCATTGCACCAATGTTAACAAGACTGACTAACATTACAATATGCATATTATAATTATTAATTAGCTGTTAGCCCTTGTGGCTTAGCGCTTCTTTTTTTATTATAATAATTATTATTATTAACAAAGACGCACCAAGCCTACAATATGCATTTATAATCCACTATGTTTATTTATATATTAATAATCCCTTTTTACGTTTAATAGATTAACGTTATTTTATTGAAAGTAATGCAAATACAAGATGATTAAAAACCCAGAACCGATTTATACACAAGAATCCACCACAATGACACCTCAACCAGGTCGTCTAAATACATGCAAAAGAGTAATATTACATAGAAACAATGTAACGAACTGCCAAGTCAAAACATACAGTGGTATTACACTCCCAGAACTTTAATTTTTTTTTTTTTTTTTTTTTTTATTAGAAACTTACAAAAGTACAAAGGATCCCCCCATAATAAAGTACAGGAATAACAAAACATTTCTTTTGTTCCTAACTATTACCAGGTTATTCCTAGCGGGAACAAGTAATTATAACATCTTGTATAGCAAAACATATACATGCTAAGACAAACCTCACAAAGTTTATCATCAATAATAGTTGCCGCCAAGCCATTGTACCCAAAGAAAACACACCAAAAAGAAACTTATACATAGTTTAACAATATAAAATGAATACCTGAACATGTCCTATTACAACAAAAACATCATACAAATGTACAACATCACAAAATTAACCAAAACTACCATAACCACTACAAAAACAAAACAAAACCCTAACATACCCGCTATGACGGGTACGATTATTGGTTAATTATGGTACATTAGATCCTAACCAATAGGAATCGCGGAAGGAACATATGTTTCCTTACACAATAACCATAGAGAAACAGTATTTTACTATTATTAATATGTTAACCCTCTAGTACAATAATGTTTGTTTACAGAAAACAGAACAACATGCATGTAAAATACAAAATAAAAGAATCCAAACAAGTATTTATAACAAACATCGCACTTTAAAAGGGGTTTTATAACCAACCCCTATACATAATTATACCTCCCACATATGTATATAAACCGAAAATCTTGTCCACAAGACTTTTTTGGGTTTTAAAACCCCATAAAAACATGGATAGACCCAAAACCATACATACACTTAAATTTTTTCACATAAAACCCTTTTCATCTGACAATAAAAGTTAAACGTAAGACTAGAGTCGTAATAAGGATAAGGCTGCTGTAATGTGCCAGTCCCAAAAGAACTGACACTATCTCAGAAAAAATTTTGTGTTGATACCAACGTGCCAATCTAATTACTTAAAAACAGATCCTAAGGGCTCGGTATCCTGGCTTTCAAGGAAATTTTTTAAACCCAGTGAACATAACCATCAGGCTTAGAAATGTAACCGGGAAACCACATTTATATCTCACTATGACAACATTCCCCCGTGAAACATGGCGTACTCCATACCAAAATTCTCACTACCTTCCTCTTACACACTACATCAGTTCCAGATAAAACAAAAACAACCCCCCCCAACATCCCCCCATAAGGAGACAACTCCTTTGTCCATCCTCAGGGACCCCCCTGGGGGAAAACCCACAGTGAGGTTCCTATAACCTTCCGGAAACTTTTTTTTCCCAAGACGGCCCCATAAACCAACTTATTCCTACACTTCGTCCTATAGAATCTAGCCGCCAACGCTTTATCCTCATATCACCCCTCATTCCCCATGAAATGTCCAGATAATCCACTATGATATACATTATAGCCCTTCCAACATTCCTAAGCACTCCCCTTACATCTAAGTATAAACCCTTAAAAGCGGCAAACGACCCCCCCCCCCCCCCCCAACAGTCTGATAACCCCACCCATCCATGATCACCCACCCCCTCCAAGGAGGTACAAAAGAAGACCACATGAAACGCCGTTTCAACATCACCACAAAACTGACAAAAAGCCTCTTCCACAAACCCATACTAGTAAAACACCTCCTTGGAAGCCAGAATCCCCATGAAAAACCTATGTACTAATTCTCTTACTCTAGCCGGTATCCGAAGCTTACTAAAATTTTTCCAAAAAACCCCCCCAATCATACGTTGGATACAGGGCTACCCCTTGCATAATTCCTTGACCTTCACTACCCTCACCAAACCCGGGTTTTTCCCCTTTGATTTTATCCACCTGTTGCAAACTGTCAATAAAAATCTCAAATATCTTCACAAACCCTCAATTCTTCCACTCCACCATTTACGTGCCTCCTCCATAACTCTTCCTACTTTAGGCCCCTCACACCCCTTCCCTCAATAACCTCCACTTGATATATACAGCCATTACTCCAGTCCAAAGGGCAAACAAACTTAAACCCCCTCTCCGAACATCCGTCATAACTACCTCCTTACTTAACCTTTGCCCTCCCAAATCCCCCACAAAACTTCAGCACCCTCCTCTGCATTTCCGCAATACTGGTACCTCTAAGGGAAAAACCTCTCCCACCCCCCATACCTTGCTATAGACAAGTGAATTTACCACCACACCCCTCTGATGTAAAGCTAAGTCCCTCACACTTAAACCTCCAAGTCTATTTAAAAAACCTTCCCCGTGACAGACTCCGAATTTACCCTTCTGCATTGCCTCACTTCCGCCAAATAACCATATCCCAACATCCCTTTGATTCTGTCAACCACGTCCATCCTAACCCCATCCCCAAGCCCCCCCCCCTATCCAATTACCGACCTCTAGTAACCTTGATTTTCACCATATTAACTCTCATTCCGGTATTCATAAACCAACATCTGAATCACCCCTACCCACCCTCCTTAACCTCCTCCTTACCCCTTAGCAAAACAGTAGTATCATCCACATACCCAACGATGCCCCCTTTGCACCCCCCTTCCATCTCCTAAATTGTTCATTACCCTCTAAACCCAGACCATAAAAAGGATTCTGCACACACGCAAAGAGCAGCTGTGACATGGGACAGCCCTGCCTCAAACCTCTCTCCTTTGGTAAACACTTTCCCCCCAAACCCCTCCCATTGACCTGTACCCTCACCTCGCCCCATCATACATGGTGTTCACCCACCTCACTACCCCCTCCCAAAACCCCAACCTCTCTAAGCAAACCCCTAAGAAATCTCTGTCCACGCAATCAAAAACATTCACCCAATCTAACCCATATTCCCCCTCCCATACATCTCTCAAAGAAAATCCCTAATCAAACCATGTCCATCCCTCATCCTTCCTTCCCGGAATTCCCAACTGTCCCCTATGTAACACTAAACCCAACACTTTCCTCATTCTGTTGCCCAAAACCTTAGCAAAAATCTTTTTAATCCGAGCACATTAACGTAATTGCACGGTAATCATTCAAAACTCGGCATTCCTTCTTTTTGGGCACTAAAACCGTGACACCCGTTCTTTGTGATTTCCCCATCCTCCCACTACTTAACATACAACTCAAAACCCCCACCAGACAATGCCGTACACTCCCCCCCAATGATAACCTATAAAAATCGTTTGGTATTCCGTCTATGCCTGGGGATTTACCCTGGCACATCCCAAAAACTGCCTCCTCCACCTCCTCTACATTAATACTCCCCTCGATTCTGTCACTGTCCTGCTCACTTAATACCCTATTAAATCCTTCATCCCCAACCGTCCCTCACCCACTCCCCGCCAACCCTCCTCCACTTTCTCCCTAAACCAAAAATTCTGCATACAAACTAATATTTCCGTGGTGGATAGGCCTTGACCCTCCTCAAAGCCACCCCCCCCTGTACCTGCCTCAATATACCCCAAAGGGGTGGTCTTCGCCTGCCGTTCCTTAAACCCCTTAATACAAAACCCGATGGCCTATCCCCCCTTAAGACATCCTCCAAACCCTGCCCTAACTCGAATTGCCTCAAATTTTTCATTGTAAATTTTCCGCCAACCTATTTCGCAAACGTTCCATGTCCTCACTCCCGCCCCACCCGTTCCTCTGCAAACAGTCATTTAACTGACCCTCAAGATAATTTTGTAGGCCATAGCTCCACCTCGCTACTCCTTACCCCGTACTTTAAAAAATTTCGCAATTTCAACTTTAGCCCTCATTTCCCACAAATCCAGCAAACCCCATTTCCATATTCCTAGTCTCCCCAAAAGGATTTCCCCCAATCTTCAAACCCTGTAAGGGTCACCCTCGCCCTAATTAGCCTCACATTTAATTTCCAGAAACCGCATAAACTCTCACTATGCCATCTACCCTCAAATCTGCTATAACAGTACGATGATCAGAAAAACCCACATCGAAGTCCTCACCCTCTCCACACCTATTCCCTGCCTAACATAAATCCTATCTAACCGTGCCTCATATCCCCTACGAATAAAAGGTGCTCCACTCCATATCCCCTACTTCCCACCACATCTAACCACTCCAACATCTCGCAAAACATCCCGCAGAAAACCCCCCAAAAAACAACCCGCCCCCCTCGGAACCACATCACCCTTCCTAATGACACAATTCCAATCCCCACCAATCACCGTAAAAGCAGGTAAACCTCTCAAGTGATATACCAGAACCTCGCGTACAAAATCCAAACCCTTTAATCTAGCGTTACTATTGCTGGCATGTACACACCTTTCAAAACTAAACCCTCCTGGCCCCCAAAACCCATCCACCCTGACAACCCTCCCCACCCCCCCCCTCCTCCCAACCCAGGATAACGCAAAGGCTGGTCTCCTTTACCGCCACAGCCACACCTCCTTTCAACCTCAAAGCATCACATGTAAACAACCTATAACCTTTCAAAAAACAACTCACATCCTAACCTATGGTTTGTTCCTGCAAAAAACAGACATCAAAAACTAAATCTCCTCAAAACCCACTCTAACCATACCCTCTTGAACCCCGGTTTTAAGAGACCGTTACATTGAAAGTTACACACCTGAATTTTACAAGAATGGCGGCTTACCCCTTGCCGCTAGGCTTACTTGGTCCTCCTTTCATAGGTCTCGGTTCTTCTCTATCAATCCCTCGTTCCTGCCCTCCAACCCCTCCCTGTCCCTTCCCACCTAGCTTCCCATTGCCCCCCCCCCTCCCGGACTTGCCTTTGCTACCACAGTTTCCCCCCATCTCTTCCCAGGCCTCTGCGCTGGTGTGAGGGCTTCGTCCATGTCTGATGCCCCCGCTGATCTCTTGCGGGGGCTACCCTCTACACACATTTCTTCTGCAACCACATCTTCTTGATGGACCTCCACCACCACATTGCTCTCCTTTCGAACCTCACTCAAGTCTTCCTTACCCTGCTTCGTTCATTCCCTCACCTTGTCATCACCTGACCTCACATCACTTTCCAAAACCCTGCCCCGACTCTTCCAAAAAATCCTTCAGCACAGCCTCCAAATCCCGTCCGAGCTGACTCTGCAGTATCTAACGGTCTGTCTGACAGCGATATTCCCTCCCCCCCCCGTTTCCACTGGTAGTGCAACACACGTCCCCAAAACCCACCTCTGCCCTGTCGACCTCCTCACTCCATAGGCCTGTAACCACGGCTTTCCACTTCACCCTCATAACGTCCGCAGCTTCTAATGGCGTATCCACAGAACTGTCTCCTGACGCCTAGGCCCTGTCTCCGGGGGATTTTTGCCACCCTGTGCTCATAAGAGTCACATAAACGGCACGTCTTCCTCTGCCCCGCATAGTGTACAAAAACCTGTGTTCATGGTTATGCAATGTAAACATATTGGTATCGGCCTCCTCAGGGTCATTTTCAGTGTGAAGGATCCTTCCGGGATCCCCTATAGGGCCGTCCTTCCACATTCCCATGCTCGCGAGTGTACAGTCCCATAACCACTGAACACATCTTGTAGGGTTGGCTGTTTTCCTCAAAAGGTACATTCCTTACCTTCACCCAAGTAAAATACTTAGACACATCATGCAAGCATACTTCCACTGCCGTATTGATACTCATCCGCCTTTCTTGAAATTCGTCGACGATGGTAGAATAGAACTCAGCCCTCATGAACTTCACGAAGACCCTTGACATACCATTCAGTGCCACACCATACAGCTCTTCATTGGGGATGCCATAACAGTCCCTGATAATGCTTGGCAGGAGAACGTTCATCGTGGCGTTGCTTAAAGATCCTCTAACCAGCTCGATGCAGACAGTATTTATGCGCCGGTACAGTCGGTCCGCCATCTTGGTGCCAATGCTATGTTTTCCTCACCAGGTGGCGTGCAAGAGAACCTGTAGAAGCGTCCTCTCTCCCCGCAGGTCGAGAGACGAATGTGTATGTGTTATTGCACTGTTTATTGTAGGCTTGGTTTGCCTACTGTTTAAGCTAATGTAATGTATAATTATATCTTTTGTATGTTGTATTATAATTTCTGTGTACTTTGTGCAAGGGGTTTTATTGTACAGAGCTGTGGGGGGTTTTGTGTATGCACAGGCATAAATTGTGAGGTTTTGGTTTTATTAATGTCATTTTCTGTGCAGGAGCTATCTTGCTTTTCTCATTCTGTTAGGTGTTTACTGCTCATTGTTTAGGCGGGAAGTTTTATTGTGGTATGTGGCATTGCCTGTTTATTGTAGGCTTAGGTTTGCCTTTTGTTTTAAATTATTGTAATATATAACTTTATCTTTTGTATGCTGTATTCTATTTTGTTTACTTTGCAAGGGTCTTATTGTACATGTTTGGTGGGTTGTTTTTTTGCACAAGCATGAATTGTGAGGTTTTGACTTTTATAATGTAAATTTTTTGTGCGGACCATCTTGCTCTTTTCATTACGTTAGGTGATGGAATATCCTTTAGTAAAAATATGAACAAAACATTCAGGATATGTAATGGGGTTGATGGGAGGGCATTGAAATTTTCAAATGGCTAATTCATGTGTTATTTTAATTTTTATATGTTGTGGGTGTATTTAAATAAAAATATAAAAAAAAAATAATATATTTGGTGGAGTTGGTTGTTGGTTTGAGATAAATGGTGGAGAATATCAGTATTTGGGTGAGACTTTTGGGGGAAGCAATTACTGGCCGAAATTCAATATTTACAGAGGAATGAGAAGTCACCCAGCCCGCCTTGGAAGACTCATCCACAACTGTCACCCATTGAAGAGCTGCCTATGGTTGCTATCCACCTGATGTGCCCAGTCACCCAGTTGATGTGCTCCAGGAGATGTATTGCTGCCCTGGTCTGTCATCCATTGTAGTGTGCCTGTCTGCATCACCCAGCCTCTGTGACCACCCGCAGACCGCCAGTTACCCGCAGTTGCCAGGGATGGGTGACCACACCTGCTGTTGAAGACCTGAAGTGACCTCACCTCGAGCAACTGACCATAGCCTGCTACTGCTGATGTCGGCTGCTGTGATGCTGTCTGCAATGCTGTGGCCATGCTGTGATGCTGAGATGTTGGGACCATGCTACGATGCTGCCTAGCTCAAGAGGAGACGATGGCGGTGATGCTGCAGTGGTGTATGAGGGATTCTGGCTGGTGTGCCAGGATAAGAGAGTCAAATATGATGGGGCTGCCATCCTCGAGATGTGGAAGGGCGCGAGCCACGGAGATGGACTCCAGCTGCTGGGACCAGCCTGCTGGTATGGAGGTGTATCCTGCCTTGCTGGTCAACCTGTACGACCAGTAAAGCGGGATGGCCTCAGCCATGAGAGACCCATTGAGAGTGAGAGATGTCCCCAGCTTACTTTTACTTGCCAGAAGGCTAGTGTTACCTGTGTGAAATAAGGTGAAACTTGAATACGGTCCAGTGATTATGGCCGCCTTGTTTTATGAGGCCAGTGAATCCTAGTAGTGGCATAGGATAATGGAGGGTCTTAGCTGCGATGCCTGCTCTGTCTCGATTTTCAGATGTTGTAGTGTGCATGTGAAGTGTGCTGAAAATGCGACCTTGGTGGTCGTGAAGTGGTCCAGTTGCAGTTACTTGAAAGAATGCAACCCGTTGGAGCAGTTTTCCACGCCATAGAAGCCTAGAGAGGTTTGGCCCAATGGTTAACGTGCGAGAGGAGACTAGCATTGGCTAGTGCATTTCTAGTAGAAGTAGGGAAGGCACTGGAGCCCGATATTTAGGTTTAAGGAGAAATGTCGGGTAAGGAGGCTTTGCACCAGAGAGTAACTATTATGCTGGTCAACTGCCAGGTGTACTGATTATGCTGCCTTGTGGGAGATGAGAAGGTTGAGGGAAATATATGTAGTTGAATAATTTTGTATTATGTATACTTTTGTCTTTGTATTGTAATAGATTTAATGGGTTAGGATTAAAATAGTCTAATAATTTAGGACAAATTGTCCTAGTTCTCAGATATTTTAAATTGGGGGAGAAAGGGGGATGTGATGTAGTTCAGCTGGGCTTGTGAGGTCTCTGGGGAGACCTAATTTAACCAATTATATGGTTACACCTTGCCTTGGCAAACGTATGTCAGCCACGTCTTTTCGGCTTAAGACTGAGGTCTTTTGTTCTGGACGGCGTCAGACCTCGGCATCAGATCAACACCACGTGTGCACACCTAATTGTGGGGGGTGCTCTCTGGACAATTTAAGCCCAAGGAACAGCTGAGCAGAGAGACTTCGAGCGGAGCTGCTGCTGGGGTGCAGGGCTCTGGAGAAGGCTGCTGAAGTCTCTGGAGGAGACTGTTGGAGGCATTGAACAGAGTACTGGCTTGGAGCAGTACTCGTGCTGTATAGGTCTTGGGACCTGTGGTGAACTGTCCTCTGAACTATATTGTAAGTTATATTCATTTTTGTCAAGTTGATTGTGTTCCCTGTCTCACTGCTTATGTGTACCATTCCATTTATCTAAACCACAATAATTATCTCCTGTTCCCAAATACATTATTGTACAAGGACTTAATAATAAACTGTGTTTGAGTAGAATAGTAATATTCACTGTCCCATTCATTTCTCCATTCATTATTTTATTTCAAGTAGTGAGAGGGTGAGTAGTGTGGTGGGTAGAGTAATGAGAGGTGAAGTTGTAGTCACCAGTGACCTCACATTACCTACCTACCGCTCACCTCTCCTGTCAGCACATTACCTACCTCTGCTAATCATCTCTCCTACCACTCATCCCTCCTACTGCCTCGCCTGTCCCCTACCTACTGACTCCTTCGCTTACTCCCATATTCCCCAATTATCATTACATTCCATTACCCCCCTACATGACATTCTTCCCAGGGCGCTGCCCTGGTGTGAGGACCTCGTCCATGTCCAATGCCCCGGCTGGTCTCTTGCGGGAGCTACCCTCCACTCAAATATCTTCTTCAAGCGTGCCTTCCTGATGAACCTCCAACACCACATTGCTCTCCATTCTAACCTCACTCAAGTCTTCCTCACCCCCTTGCTGTCCGTCCATCTCCTTGACACCACATAACCTCTCGTCACCTTCCCCACCATGTTCCAACTCTTCCAAAAAACCCTTCAACACTTCTTCCAACATTTCCTCCTGAGCAGATTCTGCAGTATCCAATGGTCCATCAGGCAGCGATATTCCCCCCCCCGTTTCCTCTGGGAGAGTGACACATCCTTATAGCCACCTCAGTTCTCTCCACCTCCTCACTCCATAGGCCCTTCCTCCGACCTTCTATATCACCCACCTTCTATATCACCCGGCACAACGCCCAAGGCTTCTAACCGCTTGTCCTCAGAAGATGTTTCTTGCACCCTAGGGCCCTGTCTCCGGGGGCACTGTGCCGCCATGTGCTCATAAGAGTCACATAAATGGCACGTCCTCCTCTGCCCTGCCTATAGCCGACCCAAGTGATATATGATGGTATCGGCCGCCTCAGGGTCATTTTCAGTGTGAAGGATCCTTCTGGCAGCCCTTCATATGGGCCGTCCCTCCACACCCCCATGCTCGCCGAATTGACAGTCCCATAACCGCTGAAAACATCCTGAAGGCTATATGCTGTCACCTCAAAAGGTACATTCCATACCTTCACCCAAGTATAATACTTAGAGACATCATGCATGCACACCTCCACTGCCGAATTTACGCTCATTGTCCATTCCTGAAATACGTCGATGATGCTGGAGAAGAAACTGGGCCCCCTGACTTCACAAA
>NC_069405.1:34100241-34137599 GCF_026875155.1 Cherax quadricarinatus
TAAATCCCTTTCTCTATGCCAATGTCTCTCGTATATTTTGGGCAAAAACACTCGACTGACGTAGGTTTTTAAAGCCCCACTAATAAGTTCAATGCCCACAGTATTCACTCTCCTGCGAACACTGGCGCCATGTCGTTGACTGATTAGCTCGTCTGGGAAACAGTAGAGGGGTGCAAAGCACGTCCGCACTCTACCTCATCCAGGCAGCGAATGCACAACACCTCCTCGTACCACTGCTGTCAGGTTACTGAGGAGCGTCAGGCAAGGGGTCTGCACGGCCCAAATAGCGATGCAGACAATTGACACAGTACTGAAGAAGCACATATATAAATGACAGAACTGGCTGCTGCACTCAAATCAAACACCGCTTGTACGTACTGTGCTTCACATGAAAAGGTGGTCATACATACATATACATATATATATATACATATACACACACACACATATATATACATAATACATATATAAAATATATATATATAAAAATATATATATACATATATATACATATACACATATATACATATACATATATACATATACACATACACATACATACATATACAACCCACCCAGTAAAGCTTACACTCCCCCCGTCCCATGAAAACGTGCCACTTTCACCTTAGATACACAGTGACAAATCTCTTATACATACACATTTGTAAAAGCATTAAAAACTTCAATGACAATATATATATAAACACAATCCAGCCAGCTAAACGGCTGACACTATAATACAAGGAATGTCTGAACCTGATGGCTCACATCCACCATAGAACACAATCCACCCTACCCTCATATACCCTATGGTAATAATTAATATCGTGCACACTTCAACCCCCCCCCCACATGCCTAGTAACTGTGTCTGCCATCACCACTCATAACCACCAACAGTCCTTGATAGTAATTAGCGTCTTATAATATATCACCCTAAAAACACGCTACACACATAAACCTACCACAATAATAAATAAATTTACACATTATTCCCTCCAGCAGACAGATTATTTACACTGTCGGAGATAATCTATACATCACATCCTACAGAGAATGGACAACATTAGACATCTAAAATAATATGACATGTGTATCACATGACCTGCTATTGCAGAGATTACTTACACTCCTACCCCCCCCCCCCCCCAAGTGAAAAACTGACCAGTTTCACCTGGCTATACACAAGATCAAAAACTCATTCACTTGAACATATATAATGAAAATGTGAAAAAACATCTGTAACAATATATAAGCAAAAACACCCCAGGCAAGATCTTACATTATATACAATACCAAAACGTTCCAAAAGTTAAAAAACAGGTATGAAACCTCATTATTATGACAAGTTACATTGCTCATATATAGGTAGACATGTATAATTACAGGTTAAAATATGCTTATATACTAACATGCTTATGTACATCCTTACAAAACATGAAGGAATCCTTAGATAAATTATAATCATCGGTGTTCACAATAACACCAAGACATTACATTGAATACCACATTGAATATCACCTCAACATCCTTCCTCACACAATTCCACACACACTCACACAATTCCACACACACACTCACACAATCGACCTCTGCAACACCCCACCCCCCTGGGAAGGCCAGCCCGTTCATTCCCCTGACCGCTTATAAAGATCCTAAATCCCTCAAAAGAAAGTCCCTGTAGCCCTCCGAGAAATCCCTCTCCCACCTTCTACCATATATTTCCCTGTTGCGACACTTTGTTCTATAAAAGGATGCTGCTATGGCCATCCTACGTTCCTCCGCCCCTTTGTCTCTCATTGCCCATGATATATACACAAAATCAACCATTAAGTAAGCCACTGCCCTTTGAACCTTTACCCCAACCCCACCTACATCTAAACTAAGAGCTCTCAAAACCGACAACCCTTTCCCCCCCACATACCGGATTACTTTCCCTAACCATTCCCGCACAATCCCTAGGCTTTCACAAAAATAAACTACATGAAAACTGATTCATCTACCCCACAAACCTGACACATCCCACCCTCCCTTATTCGCCTATTTCGTAAAACAACCCCAGACGGCAATATTCCGTGAAGAAACCTATACATTACCTCCCTCACGCGTGGCCGGATGCGTAACCCTTTTAAATGGGCCCCAAATGTCTTCCCATGCGTACATCGGGTACACTCCTTCCGTTGCCACTACCACCCTAGGCCATATCTTCCTCTCCATGGACCCTACCCGCATGTTTCTCGGCTCTCTGACCATCATCAATAGACGCAACAACTCCTCACCATCTCTCAAATCTTGTCCCTTCCACCATCTCCGAAGATCTCCCTGCAGCATCCCCAACCCTCCACTCCCTTCCCCCCGAGCCCTTAGCAACCCATGTTTCACATATACACACTTCAACCTTCTTTCCAAATAAATTTAAAACCCCAGCCCTCCCAAGGCAACCGGAAGTGTTACCACCTCTCTTTTCAACCAATCGCATCCTGAACCCCAGATAAAACGGAAAACCTGCTCAACAATCTCCGGACATCCCCATACACCAAAGGTACAAAGCTGCCACTGCCATATTTTACTGTACAAAAGCACATTGACCACAATGACCCTCTGGTGTAGCGTAAGATGTGTCGGCCTCAATCCTGACAATCTTCCAATACCCTATCTACCACACCCTTTGAATTATTCTCCCTCGCCATCTGAGCATTACCCATATACACAACTCCACAAATTTTCACCCGGTCCACGACACTCCACCTCACCCCCCCCCCCCCCCCCCCCCCCGCCCATCCCATTCACCCAATATCATGAGCTTTGATTTATGCACATTCACTGCCATACCTGTTGCCATCCCAAAAACATCTATAACTCTCTCCAGACCCTCCAATCCCTCCCTCCCACTCACTAGGACAGTTGTGTCATCAACGTAACCTATGATACTGGGACTCCCACCTCGTATGTCCTCCCTTACCCCCTCCTGTATGCACATTTCCACTGCCCTATAAAACGGATTCTGTAAACATGCAAATAATATTTGTGACAACGGCAACCTTGCCTCAATCCCCTGCCCATTTTCACATGCAACCCCACCCTTCCATTTATCTGTACACACATCCCAGCTCCCCGATATAAAGTACGTGCCCAATTCACAATGTCCTCCCCGAACCCTTGCCACTCCATGATTCTCCACAGAGCCTCCCTCTCGACACTGTCATATGCAGTTCTCCAATCCAACGCCAATACCCCACGTTCCCCCTCTTGTGGACCCTCAATAAACCTTCTAATAACCCCATGCCCCTCATACATTGATCTCCCCGGAATCCCATATTGACCCCTCACTATTACCTTTCCAATGACCTTTTTTATACGATTTCCCAAAATTTTTGCAAAAAGTTTGTAGTCTGCACACATGAGTGATATCATCCAGTAATCTCTCACTGTGCACTGACTTTCACCCTTTGGCACCAAAACTACTAGGGCTGTCGCCTGCAAAGGTCCCAACGCACCCCTCTCTTTTATGATATTAAATAATTGCACCAAAAAATCTTTTAATACTCCCCAATGCTGTATGTAAAACTCCGCAGGCAGCCCATCTATCCCCGGTGCCTTAAACCCCTGCTCATACTCATTAAAGCCGTCCACACCTCGTCCTCCACAATAGGCCCCTGTAACTGTTCCCTGTCGTCCCTGTCCAGCACACTCCGCACCCATCCCCCTGTCTCTCTTAAAGCCCCCTCTCTCACACCCACACTCCTCATATGTGCACTAAGCCAAGAATCAACATACCCTCCCATCCCCTCCATTGTCACCAAGTCTTGTCCCTCCCTATACCCCTCGATGTCCTCAAGAACTCTCAAACCCACCATTTCCATTGCAACGCGCCAGCGCCCCTGCCCTCGCAGGACACACGCCGATGGTCTATCACCCCACATGACTCCTCCAACCCCCTAAAACCCTTGCCGCATCAAACCTCTCATTTTGCACTTCCATTAGGCGTTCCTTCACTCCTTGTATGTCAGCCACAGGGCTCCCATCCCCCCCCTTCCTCTCTCATAATACTCCCTTAACTGCCCCTCAAGATACCTAATAAGCCCATAAGCCAACTGATTCTCGTGCCTTCCCTGTCGGACATAGAACTCTCGAATCCTCGTTCTTCGCCGTCACATCCCACCATCTCAACACATCCCCATTGACTTCCATCCCTTCCCATAAAGCCTTTCCACCATTGTGCAAATAGGACCCTCCCCTCAACATCTTGAAGCAACCGAACATTCAATTTCCAATAACTCTTATACCTGTTCGGCCGACCCTCCCATCCCAAATCCACCAAAACACCTCTATGATCAGAAAAAAAGACATCCAAAACCCTTACACCCCCGCACCACAGCTTTCCTTGTCACGTATATCCTGTCCAGCCGTGCAGCATACCCCTGCCTCACAAAGGTGTGCTGCACCTCCCACGCCGCCCCCCCCTCTACATCCACCAACCCCACCCCCTGTTAACAGGTCCCTCAGAACGCCAGAACAATATCCTGCTCCCCTAGGTTCCACATCCTTGCGGCGTATAACGCAATTCCAGTCCCCTCCCACCACAGCTAATGCTGGAAGCGACCTTAAGTGATACACCAACACTTCACGTACAAACTCATTCTTCACTCAACTGTCCCCCTCCGCCGGACCATAAACAAAACACAAAAGACATCTTATCTCTTCCCCATGTCCCATCCACTCTTATAACCCTCCCCTCACCCCCCTCCTCACAATGATGTACAGTAAACGGGCTAGCCTCCCTCACCAAAATAGCCACTCCTCCTTTCAATCTCGTTGAGTGTGCCGCATATACAGTATACCCCTCAATCATCAACATACAACCCGGCTTGTGGTTGTGCTCTTGCACAAACACTACATCTACACCATACCTAATGAGCATCTCATGAAACCATTCACACTTCCTAGAATTTTTCAGACCATTAACATTTATAGAGAGACTCTTGAATTTGTCAATGGAGGTTTTCCTTTACGTATTGCACCACCTTTATCCCCCTTCCCCTTTATACGCCCTTGATCTTCAATCACCATTCTGTGATCTGCTTTCACATGCCCCTTGCCCCTGGACCCCCCAGGTCCATGCTCAACCACTTCAGCCCAAACCTTTTTGCCCGAACGCTGTGCCGGAGTGAGCACATCCACATCGTCCACGTCCGAGGGCACTGCCGCTCTCATTCCGTGACACTCGAGCCTTTCTTCCCCGCCTCCACCTGGAAGCCATCCCCGTGCACTTCCGCCACCACTGTGCCAATTTGCAACCCAGCCTCAACCTGGGTCTCTGACATGCCTCCCCCCCTCTCACCACCTGGAACCCCAGCAGCATCCAGGGCACCCACAAGCCCCTCAACTGTTTACCTCTCCTGGGGTCCCTAACAGGTCGTGGAGGACTGAATCAATGGTAGCCTCCACGGCCCTGTCCTCACCCAGTGACACCACATCTTTGGTCGCCGGTGCCTGCCCGCAGTGCATGTCTCTCTCGGAAGAGTTACACACTCTTCCTCCCTCAAGGCCTCCTCGACCTCCACACTCCAAGCCTTGTTCAAGGAAACCGACTCAGGTCAATGCCAAATCCAACGTCCCAAGGTCCTCTGATGCCTCCTTATGCTGCTCCTTCGCCTGTGTACCCTGTTGCTTAACACACTGCGCAGCAATGTGATCATATGCACCACATAATCGACAGGTACGTTGTTGCCCTGCGTAAGTCACCATTACTTGAGTCCTGAAGTCTTCTAGGAAAATATAGGAAGGAATAGGATGCCTCAATGTCATTTTTAAGGAAAAACTTCCTTCAGGCATCCCAGAATATGATCCTTCCTTCCATTTCCCCCAATGTCGCCATATGAACAGTCCCAAACTTCTCGAAGACGGCACGTAGGGCTGCCTCATTAGCCTCAAAGGGTACATTTTTTATCTTCACCCACGTATAATGGCGGGACACATCATGTAGCCTTACCGTCACTGCAGGATTCACTGGTACAACAAAGATCTTGGAACCTGGCGACTATGTCTTCATATACACTTGCATTGAGAAATTTCACAAAAATTCTATATGCCCCGTTCAAGGCTACACCATACAGCTCTTCGTTGGCAATGCCGTATGTGTCCCTGATGATGGCAGGTAATAAAACTTGAGCTGAGTGGGCATGCACAGCCCCACGCACCACTTCAATGCCGACAGTGTTTACCCTTCTTCTTGCCGGCTGCGCCATTTTGAGAAAACCAAGTTGTCACCGGCTGACAGCAGAGGGCAGGCTCAGCTCACGTCCGCTCGTCCCAAAGGTTGAGCGACGAATGAAAACTTGCCGATTATGTGATTCTTATGAGCACATGGCGGCGCAGTGTCCTCGCAGGCAAGCCCCTAGGATGGCGTTATCGTGGATGGTGGATCAGCAACCGTGCAATGTGGATGTGGAGTTGGGGGTAGCGGATGGACAGAAGACGAATCTCTGGAGTGAGGAGGTGGACAAGGTGGAAGAGGTAATGGGGACGTGCTACCCTCCCGGAGGTGACAGGGGAGAGCCCCCCATCGCCTGAGGGAAGGGTGGACGTGGAAGAGTCTACCCAGGAGAGGATGTTGGAAGCAGAGCTGCAGGAGTTCATTGATGAGCCGGTGGCCGGGGAGGACGGACCCGAGAAGTTAAGTGAGGTGCAGCTGATGGATAAGCAGCAGGGACAGGTGGAGGGTTCGAGGAATGACAGAGTGGACACGGAAGTGGTGGTGGAAGTCCATCAGGAGGACTCGCATGAGGTAGATATGTGTGTGAGTGAGAGCTCACGCAAACGGACGGCGGGTGCCTTGGACGTTGATGAGGTTTTAACACCTGGGCAGAGACCGGGGAAGAAGTCATGGGTAGATGTGGGGGAAAAGGCACCCAGGGGAGGGGGTGTGCCGGGGAAGCTCGGTGGGGGAGGGCAAGGGGGGGTTGGTGGACAGGTTAGGAAACATGATAAAAATGGTATGGGTACCATGAAAGGCGAATTGAGTAAGCCATAGCGGCATAGAGGTAAGCCGCCTTTTCTGGGAAGTTCAAGTGTGTCACAATAAATGTAAATGGTCTTAAATCTGAGGTCAAAAGGGTTTGGTTAGAATGGTTTTTACGAAGGTTTGATGTAGATGTATGTTTTTTTTGCAGGAGCATAACCATAGGTTAGGGTGTGAATTGCGTTTGCGGGGTTATAACCTATTTGTCAGTAATGCTTTGCAATTAAAAGGAGGGTGGCAGTGGCTGTAAAGGAGACCAGCCCATTGCGTGTCATGGGTTGGGAGGAGGGGGAGGGGGGGTCGTGAGGGTAGATGGGCACTGGGGGATGGGGAGAGTATGTTTCATTGGAGTTTATATGCCGGCATGCAACAATGTTAGAGTGAAAGTTGATTTTGTTCGTGATGTTTTGATGTATTATTTGCGGGGTCTACCTTCCATAACTGTTCTTGGGGGTGATTGGAACTGTGTGATTAGGTATGGGGATGTCTCACCGAGGGGGGCGGGATGTGTCTTGGGTGCGCTAAGGGATGTGTTAAGGGATGTAGGAGTTGTCGATGTGGTGGGGAGGGGGGAGTATGGGGTGGAGCACACGTTCATTCGTGGGAATTATGAGGCGAGGTTAGATAGGATATATGTGATGCAGGGGATAGGTGTGGAGAGGGTGAGGGCTTTCGATGTCGGTTTTTCGGATCACAGGGCGGTGATAGCTGATCTGCGGGTGGATGGTATAGTACGTATATATGCTGGGTATTGGAAATTGAATGTGAGGCTACTGCAGGAGGGGGATGTTGGCTCCTCCTTTGAGGAATGGTGGACACATTTCTGGGATGGCAGGGATGGTGAGATGGATTTGCTTGACTGGTGGGAGGTGAGGGCTAAGATAGGAATCGCGGAGTTTTTCAGGGCACGTGGTAGGGAACAGACACGGTGGCGGTATGGTTTGCAAATTATTATTATAATCAAAAAAGAAGCGCTAAGCCACAAGGGCTATACAGCGCTGCAGGGTAGGGAAGGAAGCAAGGGAATTGGATGGCAGAAGGGAGGGGGGATGATCAGCAGGTTACAGAAAACAGCGGGGCAGGGGATAGTACGGGGGGTAGAGCGTAGCAAGAGATTGAAGTAGAAAGGGCTGAAAGTATCAGAATTTGTGAAGTAAGTCAGTCGTTGTCAAAAAGTCAATGAGAGAGTCCGGATGAAAGGTGGGTCCATCAGCGAGAAGGGAAGGTAAAGAGAGAGCAGCAGGGCGAAGACGACGACAGAGGTAAATTCTGCGTGCTCGTTGATAAAGTGGGCAGTCCAACAGAATGTGGCTGACTGATAATGGAGCTTGGCAATTCTCACAGAGAGGACCAAGACGCCTCTCCATGAGATATCCATGAGTAAGACGAGTATGGCCAATGCGAAGACGGGAGAGAGTAGTCTCCCAACCTCGACACTGGTGATAAGAAGACGGCCAGTAACCTATACTCGGTTTAATAGACTGAAGTTTGTTGCCGAGCATAGTAGACCAACGTTGTTGCCAACGGGTGTGAAGGTGGGAAGATATTACAGCAAAATAGTCCGTACATGGAATACCTCTATAAGAAACTGGTAGGTCATGTACTGCTGACCGCGCACCAGTGTCTGCCTGTTCATTGCCCTGTACGTCAACATGACCAGGGACCCAACAAAAAACAATATCTTTATGCTTGGTAAAGATGCAGCGTAGCCAAAGTTGGATACGGAGGACTAAGGGGTGAGGTGTATCAAATTTTTGTATAGCCTGTAAAGCACTAAGGGAGTCTGAGACAACCACAAATGATGACACAGGCATAGATGCAATACGGATAAGTGCTGTAAGGATGGCATATAATTCAGCAGTAAAAATACTAGCCGAAGATAGTAAATGCCCTTGTACGACGCTGTCCGGAAACACTGCTGCGAATCCTACGCCGTCAGAAGACTTAGAGCCATCTGTGTACACAGCAATGGCATGAGAATGAGAGTGAAAGTGGTCAAGAAAAAGAGAGCGGGAAGCGACCGTAGACAGTTGGGCTTTCGAGCAAGGGAGGGAGAAAGAACAGACTCGAACAGCTGGAACTTCCCAGGGGGGTAGGGAAAAGTGAGATGCTACATGTACATAGAAAGGTGGTAGTTGAAGAGAAGACAAGAGCGAATGAAGGCGAAGAGAGAAGGGACGGAGTAAGCAGGGGCGGCGAACAAATAAAGAATGTCTACTAATATCAGTGACCATTCTATAAATGGAAGGATTGCGGAGATCATGAGAGCGTACATAGTAGCGCAGGCAATGGGCATCACGGCGATCAGATAAGGATGGAACGTGCGCTTCTGCATAGAGGCTTTCGACAGGGGAAGAGCGAAAAGCACCAAGGCATAAACGTAATCCTTGGTGATGAATGGGGTTAAGGCTAGAGAGAGTAGCAGGAGATGCCGCTGAATAGATCTGGTCACCATAATCAAGTTTCGATAAAATAAGGGTGGAATGTAGGTGAAGGAGGGTTCGACGATCAGCTCCCCACGAAAGATGAGCAAGGGTTTTAAGAAGGTTCAGCCGGCTGTGACAAGTTGCCTTCAGAGAGGTAATGTGAGGTTTCCAGGATAACCTACGATCAAAGAGGAGGCCCAGAAACTTGACTGTATCACGTTCAGGATAGGGGAGCCATAGAGGTACAAAGGATGATCAGAGATGACAGAGCGTCTAGTGAAAGTGATTTGGTGGGTTTTAGTGCTGGAAAATTTAAACCCATGTGTGGTGGCCCAATTGGAAACACGGTCGACTGCATGTTGGAGAGAAACTGTAAGGAGGTGACAGTCAGCGCCTGCACAGGCAATAGAGAAGAATCATCAACATAGAGTGATGACCAAATATTTGATGGAAGACTAGAGGCCAAATCATTAATAGCAAGGAGAAAAAGTGTTGTGCTCAGAACACATCCCTGGGGGACACCTTCAGCTTGGATAAAGTCCGGGGAGAGCACATTATTAACCCGAACACGGAAATGCCTGTCAGTTAAAAAGTTCTTAAGGAAGGATGGTAGATTGCCTCGAAGGCCTAAGGAGTGGGCTTGGGCTAAAATATTATACCTCCAAGTTGTGTCATATGCCTTCTCAAGGTCAAAAAATATGGCAATAACTGAGTGGTTATTCGCAAAGGCATTACGAACATACGTATCCAAGCGCAGTAAGGGGTCTATGGTAGAACGTCCCTTACGAAAGCCATATTGACGAGTGAGAGAAAAGTTGTGTGTCTCTAAATACCACACTAAACGTCTATTTACTAGACGTTCCATTACTTTGCAAACTGCACTGGTAAGAGCAATGGGACGATAGTGGGAGGTTTCATGTCCCGTAGTGCCTGGTTTGCGGAAAGGGAGAACAATGGCGGATTTCCACAGCTGTGGAAGAACTCCTTGTGACCAATAAGATTGTAAAGGCGTAATAGGACTGCAAGGGCTGACTGATGTAAATGTTTGTAGCATACGAATATGAATGTCGTCGGCCCAGCTGCGATGATCGACAAGCTGAGAGTGTTTGCCTCCAGTTCTTGAAGTGTAAAAGGCACATTATACTGTTCTTCTCTGAGAGAAGAAAAGTCCAAGGTGTCTAACTCTCTGGCAGACTTTGAGGAAAGAAATGAGGGGCATAGATGGAGTCCCTGAGAAATACAGACCAGATGATTGCCAATTTCATTGGCAACATCTAGTGGGTTTGCTATATCAACACCGGGAACCCGCAAACAGGAGCCGGGTCAGGAGAATATTTACCACTCAGTTTTCGTACTTTTTTCCAGACTGCACTCATAGAGGAAGCAGAGGTGATGGTGGAGACATAATCTCGCCAGCAAGTGCGTTTAGCGTCACGGATGACACGGCGAGCGATCGCATGCTTCTGTTTAAAATCAAGGAGTCGCTCTGTGGTTCTATTGTACCGGTACCTGCCCCATGCAGCGTGTTTTCAAACGTACTGCACGAGCACAAGCAGGAGACCACCAAGGCACGCATTTCTGAGAATGCCTGCCCGAAGTTTGGGGTATAGAATGAGAAGCTGCGGTGAAAACGGAGGACGAGAAGAGGTGTAAAAGCTCATCGATGGAGGACGAAGAAGGAACCTCTTTAAAAACAGTTAGGTGTGAGTAAAGGTTCCAATTTGCCCGATTAAATTGCCAGCGTGGGGTGCGAAGAGGTGGCGAATATGAAGGGGAAGTAAGAATGATTGGGAAATGATCACTGTCATGTAAGTCCGGGAGAACAGACCAAGTGAAGTCTAATGCGGCAGAGGAAGAGCAGATTGAGAGATCGATGCAAGAGAGAGTATGAGTCCGAGGATCAAAATGGGTGTGAGTACCTGTATTTAAAACATGGAGGGGGTGGGTGGCAAGAAAAGCCTCTAACTGAATTCCACGGGAATCACAGTGAGACCCCCCCCCCCAGAGGAAATGGTGGGCATTAAAATCACCAAGTAACAGAATCGGTGGCGGTAATGACGAAACAAGGAAGGCAAAATCCGGAAGAGATAATGCCCGAGAAGGAGAGAGATATAAAGAACAGAGCGTATACCACCTATGTAAGTGGATACGGGCTGCTGTGTAATGCAGCGAAGTATGAACAAATAGCTGATGGTACGGAATATCAGTGCGGAGAAGAAGGGCACTTTCATTAAAGGTCCCATCAGGAAAAGGATCTGAAGAATACAATAAATTATAGCCTGAGATGTGAGAAATAACAGCAGAGTGTAATTTTGGTTCCTGTAAGCAAACACCAACAGGGGCAAACTGGGAGAGTAACATCTGAAGCTCACCCCGATTACCCCTGAGGCCGCGTATATTCCACTGTAAATAGGCCATGATTGGCAATGATAAAGATACTTGAAATCCGCAGGTAAGGGTTCCTACGGACTAGAAGGGTTAGAAAAGTCCACATGCGGAGGCTGTGGAAAATGTTCAAGCAGCGAAGGAACGGTGCGCTGTGAAGAAAGGAGTTGCGCAGATGGAGCAGAGGAGAGAGAAAGAGCGGAAGGTGGATCAGTGTTCATTGATGGTTTGGTCTCTGCAATATATTCAGAGATTGCTTCAAGTGTTTCGGAATTCAGAGATGTCATATGGGAGACAATATTGGGAATGGTAGGGGGAGGATGAGTAAAGATTGGAACTGTATTGGACTGTACCAAGGTAGGGGGGGGCGAAAGGGTGGAGGGAACTGGAGAAGCGTGGCAGGGGACAGAGGAGGCAGGAACCTGGGATGTGGCAGAAAAGGAAGAAACTTGGGAGGGAACAGGGGAGGAAGGTACATTACGAGGAGGAGGGTGAACCTCTGCACTTGTAACTGAGCCAGTGAGAGGGGAAGAACTAGGGACAGAGACAGGGAGGGTAAAATGAGGAGGTGGAAGATGGGTAGGAGGTGTTACCGGACCTTTTTTTGACTTTTGAGAAGTAGAGGGACGATTGGGAAGAGGTGTCGTACGAGGTCTCGTCGATACTGAGGCTTGTGAGAGAGAACTCGAAGAAGCGAGATTAGACTGAGGCGTTGAAGTAGGGACGTCTGAGCCGAGGACAGCAAAAGGATTAGATACAGGAGTGATTATGGGAGAGGTAACCACAGAGGTGGGTGTAGAAGATGGGATACCAGAAGTGGGGGGACGTTTTGAAACACGGGAATAAGAAACACGTGGGAGTCTCCCTTGGAGGCGGAGATGAGAAACTGCCATGGCATAAGGGAGACCTTCTGTCTCTTTGAGGTAACGGATTTCCCGCTCGTTTAAATAGACCTGACAACGGCGAGAGTACGAAGGGTGAGCCTCATGACAGTTAAGGCAAGAGGGAGATCGATTGCAAGACGTATTAGAATGGTCATCGGCACCACAGACTGGGCATTCGGCGATAGATCTGCAATATTTCGCTGGATGGCCAAATCGCCAGCAATTTCTACACTGTTGTGGTGTAGGGATCACCTTTCGAACTTGTAACCGATGTCCTGCTATATAAACTGAGGATGGGAGTTCTCGGCTGTCAAAAGTTAAACGAGCCACATTGCTAGGGTATCGTCTCCGCCCACGGGCAGGAAGAACGTAAGTGTCTACCTTGAGGGTTGGGAGATCTTGGAGTTCCAGCTGTTCTAGAATGTCAGTGCCACATGTCTGGAAATTTCGTTGAACTATGGTATGGGGCAGAATGACGGTACCACTACAAGAATTGAGGGAATGATGTTTTTCAAGAGTGACAGGAACAGTATCGATATGGGAAAGACGAGAGAGCTCATGAGCCAGGGTAGCATTCTGTACGGTAATGATGCGCGTACCGCTCTTAAGAGCATGAAAAGAAATATCTTTACCAACATGGCGTAGGAGTGCCTTGCCAATACTATGGTCAGAAAGATAGGCAGTAGAGGAAGTTGGTCGTAAAGTGAAGAATTTAGTCCACTGTTCAGTCTGAAACTGAGCGTGGAAAGGTAGTGAAGGACGTGTTGATCGTTTCTGAGAAGAACGAGAAGGTGGAGAAGTATCATCAGCAGGTAATTGTCGTTGGCGTTTAGGCGTGGGACCAGAGTTGGTCCGACGTGGAACGGGTCGGTGATTTGAAAATTGCCCCACCGTAGAGGGAGAGGCCGGAAGCATAGTCAGAGGAGAGCGAAGGTCCGATAAATCGAAGGAGTCAGTCGAGGCCTCAGTACCTGAAGCGGGTGAGGAAACAGCACCGGCAATAGGTACAGAGGCATGAGGAATGTCTGAAGAGTGGTCCAAAGACGAGGCGGGGTCAGAACGGGGTGCGGTATCAAAGAAGGGGCCCGGGGTACCAGGTTCATGGACTAGGGCTGCCATGGTTAGGTTACTTCTTTCTTTTTGTTTTTAAGAAAAAAAAAGAAAGAAGAAAAGAAAATAAAAATAAAAAAAAGAAAAAAAAGGGGGGACCGGGGAGGGATAGGTCCTAGGAGGAATGAAAGGGCCAGAAATCTCCCTCCGCGCCCAAGAGGACCTCAGCACCGCAAGTAGCGCAGATGCAGCATGGAACCCGTGCCATACCCTACCCATCATGCTAGTAAACTAACAATCCGGGATAGCAACCTCACATCTGCCGAGCTACCTCGGTGGACAAAAGAGAGGGCGGCCGGATATCCGCCACAAAGCATACCTCCTTCGACCACCATCCCCGGAATCCGAAAGGTGGCTTCCAGAGATACACTCGTCGCCCGAAAGACACCCAAAGCTACTCCGGGATACCGGAGAGGGATCGGGACATCCCCAGGCGATCCAGATTCCACGGCAAACTACGCCACCGCTAAGAACCTCAACGGAATGGGATGGACCCCGGTATCCTTTCCTCTACCTAGGAACTAGCGTGCCTGTGGGAGAAATCCCAAAGGACAAAAAGAGGAAGGGCAAAAGGGAGGGGTGGGGAGGGGGAGGAGGAAAGGAAAAAGGGGAGGATGGGGAGGATGGGATAGGGGAGGGGAGATTGGGGGGTAATTAGGTTCGGTCTGAGGAAGAAGACCGATAGGTCTAATTCCTCAGACCAAGAGCCTCTTCACCACGCCAAGGAGCCCCCCTTGAAGAGGTATGGTTTGCAAAACTACCTGGAGGGACAACTGAATGCGTTTTACAACGGGGGGGGTAGGGAAGGTATGAAAGGGGATGTGGATGGTTTAAGGTGTAGGATTGCAGAGTTACATAATGACAGGTTTAACGCAATTAGAGTTAGAGCGGGGTTAGAGGAGGTGTTAAAGGGTCATCAACCATCAGGTTACGTTCTGCGAAAATTTAGGGAAAGGCAAATGGTGACTACCATAGCGCACATAGTGGTCGCTGCAGGGGGGGGGAGGTTATGTGGAGGGTCAAGGCCTTATTAATACGGACAGCATTAGTGTTTATGCAGATTATTGGTTTAGGGAGAAATGGAGGAGGAACAGAGGAGATGCAAGTGAGAAGGTATTTGGGGATATGCAGAGTAATATTGTATTAGGACAACAGGAACAAGAAATGCTAAAGGGGAGTATTAGTGAGGAGGAGGTGGAGGCGGTGGTTTACGGGACGAGTCAGGGTAAGACGCCGGGCATAGATGGAATACAGAATGATTTTTATAGAGTTTATTGGGTGTGTATTAGGCATGGTTTAGTGGAAGTCTTGAATTATATGTGGCGCAGTGGGAGGATGGGGAAAACACAGAAAACCGGGATCGTTGTGTTAGTGCCGAAAAAGAAGGAAGGGAAAGTAATGAGTGATTATAGAGCGATATCCTTAATGTGTGCAGATTATAAAATTTATGCTAAAATTCTGGGCAATAGACTGAAGAAGGTTCTAGGATCAGTGATACATGGGGGACAGTTTGGCATCCCGGGTAGAAGTATGAGGGACGGGCATAGTCACATAAGGGATTTTATTGAGAGCTGCACCGGCGGGGGAATACTCGGTTTAGATTGGGCTAATGCGTATGATTGTGTGAATAGGGATTTCTTAAAAGTTTGTTTGGAAAAGTTGGGTTTGGGGGAGAGGGTGGTGAGATGGGTGCAAACCTTGTATGAGGGAGCAGTCATTAGGGTACAGGTTAATGGTAAGTTGGGGGACCCAGTACTGATGGAGAGAGGTTTGAGGCAGGGCTGTCCACTCTCTGTTATTGTTTGCCTGCGTACAGAATCCATTTTATGGGCTAGTGGATGAGGTGATGAATGGACAGGGGATAATGGGGAGTGGGTGGGGGGGTATTGTTGGGTATGTAGATGATACTACAGTGCTGGTAATGCATGAGGAAGATCTAAGGAAAGTGGGTGGAGTCATTCAGATATCTGGGGACGCTACGGGTATGAGAGTTAATTTAATGAAGTCGAGACTATTAGAGGTGGGGGATTGGATAGGAGGGAGCTTGGGGGAGGGGTTGGGATGGTCAGTAGTGGACAGAATTAGGGTTTGTGGAGTATGGTACATGGCGGAAGTGCAGGATAGTAGGAAGATAAATTCGGAATTAGTTACGAGTAGGGTTTTGGGTAGGCTTGGAGGCTCAAGGGCTAGGGATGTAACATTACAGCAGAGAGTTTTAGTGGTCAACTCTCTGGTTTACAGTAAGGTGTGGGGAGTGGCTGAGGTGTTCCCTTTAAGAGCACAGGATATTGCGGAAATCCAGAGGAAGGTTCTAAGGTATGTGTGGGGGTTTGGGAGGGCATGGTTGAGCAAGGACGTGGTGATGACGGATGTGAGACGTGGGGTTCTTAGCCTGATGGCATTGGGTCATAGAGTAATGGCTTTATATATTAAACAAAGATATTGCCGGACTGGGGGGAACAGGGGAGTCAGGGTAGGTAGGGTAATGGAGGATGCACGAAGATGGTGGTGTGGAAGGGATTTGAGGTATTGTGAAGATATGTTGAGGGTTTTATTGAATGTAGAACAGGTGTCCAATTTTTTTTTTTTTTTTTTTTTTTATTTTTATTTAAAAAACACAATACACATCATACATGTATGCTATACTTAGGTTACATAAACAAAGAAACGTGATCCATTAAATAATAAAAACAAACAACTTCACATTCCTTATCCCAGCACTAAACTTATGTATAAGAAAAACACGTTCAACTGTAAATGCTTGATTCTCCCTCCAAAATGCCCAACCAGCACACACAACATACATGTAACTAAAAACAGCCCACACCTGAACATAAAGGTGGGTTTATTATATCCATAAAATACAGCCAGTATCTTATAACACAAAAGGCAATATAATCCAAAGAATGTCACACTTATTTACATTATATATGAAACTTTATAAACAAAGACATTCTCATATAATCCAATTCGTTGCACACTCATTAATATTGTATATTAAACTTTATACACAAAGACATAATACTAAACAGCTCAAAAATTACAATATAATAAAGGTGACAAAATAGCCATTTCCACAACTTACCACAGAGAAACTAAACACACTATTAAAATAACAAAGATACACACTCATGTTACATAACACATTATTATTAGTGTGTTAACAATGTTTTGAGTGTTCCTTCTTGTAGTTGTCTCACTGACAAAGATCATTTACCTTATTAAAACTTTGATCATCAATGACCTCTTGTCTTTCAACACATGGCTAAACTAAAACATCTACATGTCATCCCCTCCCATACAACTCTCATGACAATCCTACCACATTTACATATCCTTCATTATGGTCATAACTCGCTCTAGAAAAGGAAAATGGTCCCTTAGTACTTAAGTAGCCAAATTACTGAGTCCCCTTACCGTTATATTTCTATATGCCTCCGGGAACGCAGTCGCCCACCTGTTACCATAAATGAGTTTATTTCTGCATACCGTGCGATAAATTCCTGCCGCAATAGCCCTTACCCTAATCCCCCCGCCTTTTTCCTTCAAGCCCCAGGAATAAAACAAGAAATCTGTCACAATCTACAGAATGGCTCTTTTTACAACCTCAGACACACCCCTTACCTCTAAAGTTAGGGCACGCAGGATCTCCACATTGCCCCCACCCATTAACTTGAAGACTCTAGCCAGCCACACCCGTACCTGCCCCAACTCTCTACAAAAATATACGGCATGAAAAGCTGTTTCCGATTCCTCACAATGTTCGCATTTCGCTTCCTTTACCAAACCCATCACACACAAAGCCTGCTTTGACGCTAAAATCCCCATTACAAACCTATAAACTAACTCCCTTACCTAGGCATTAATCTAAGTTCTGGAAATCATGCCAAATCGTACCCCAATCATACAAAGGGTATACCGCACCCCTTGCATCACTTCTGGTTTCCTACTCATCTCTACTAACCTTCCCACCTTGAGCTTTTTTAACCTCACCTATTACTAACATAACCCTTAGCATATTCTCACATTCATCAAGTCCTTTCCTCCCACATCGTCGTACATCCCTCATCACCACTCCAACCCTCACCCCTTTTACCCCCCCCCCTCCTTACGTACTTTTGTTAACATACATGCCTTTACCCTCGGCCCTAGCATAAAAGCCCTACTTCCCCCTCTGCGCACATTCGTCATAACCACCTCTTTACTTAGCCATGCTCGTCCAAAACCCCATATATAACGAAGCACCCTTCTCTGTATCTCCTTTATCTCCGTTCCGTAAAGGATCACCACTGCCACATTCCACACTTTACTATAAACCAATGAATTTATTATTATTGCCCTTTGCATTAGAGTAACATCCTTCGCTCTTAGGTTCCTAATCCGTTGTACAACTTTCTCTCCCACCAATTCCGAATTCCTCCGCCTAGCCTCTTGCTCATCTGCCATATAGATAATCCCACAAATTTTCAGCTGTTCAGTCACATCCCATCCAGACTCCACGTGTCCAAATTTTTTTTTTTATATTTTTATTTAAAAGGACACAGTACAAGATATAAATAAATAAAAGAACACAATAATTAACCATTTGCAAATACAATGACCTACCATCAACCCCAAAGCATACCCTAAGTGTTACATTCACCGAACAATGATAAGAACAGGATAACACCTGCTCAGAAAAAATATTAACAAAGTCTAAACCTACAATTCATGCCTGTTATACAGTACAGTAAGACCCCCTTGCACGAAGTACACAGATGATATGATGCAGCATACGAAGGATAAAATTATACATTACAATAATTAAACAAAAGCTAACCTAACCCTACAATAAAATTGCAAAGACATACCACATATACTTCCCGCAAATAGCAGGAAACTCTTAACAGAATAAAGAGCGAGAGAGCTCCAGCACCGAACAAAAATAGTAAGCAAAAACAAAAACTCAAAATTTATGTCTGTGCCCACATAAATCCCCCACAGCTCTGTACAATTAGACCCCTTGCACAAAGTGCACAGTAAAAATTATTTAACATACAAAAATTAAAATTATGCAGAACATTAATTTAAACATTAGGCAAACCAAAGCCTACAATAAACATTACATTGGTACATATCACAATGAAACTCCCACATAAACACTGGGCAGGAAACACCCGCAAGTAAAAGACATAACATTATATATGCAAATACAAACACATACAACTAACAAAATCCTAACATAAGGTATCAAAACTGTCTAGTTACAGGACATAAAAACCCTATCTCCCTATTTGAAACACAATAGTACATCATTGCTGAAATTAAATTGTGCAATTCATGGACATGAGAAAGTGTATAACAATCCTAAATCTGGCATTGAATAAAACAATAACAGGAAGTACTTGCCGCTAAACCTTAGACCTACATATATGCAATAATCAGCCCATACTATCGGACTCTTTACCTACTTAGCAAGCTTAAACGTCCCAAACACCTATTCCAAAGTAATTCAAAACACAAAATTTAACACACCACATTGTAACTCTGCACGTACGCAGACAAAAAACAATATGTATATATATATATATATTTATACAAACACTGATCTCTGACTGAAGGAGACTCGAACCTACGAACCTTATGACAAGGTACGCAGTGCTTTACCAATCTTTTTTTTTTATTAACAAAACCAACCTGGCAAAAGACACTTCAGAAAGCCACCCCCTGCCATCCCCTGACCCCATGCTATCTGTATTAAAAAAACACAAACTCACGTTCCCTTCCATGCTCAAGTTCGTACCTGACGTCGAAAGTCATAAAACCCCTGTCTCTTAACCAAATGTCACCAGTTCACCCCCCCCTTACGCCCCCCCCACATTCTTAACGACTTTACACCCATATGCATCCACTACCACACACTTTATTCCACCTTCCATCCTCCACTAATCTCAAAAAAGAACAAGAATGCCAGTTTAGGGAGAACCAGCCCAATCCACTCTAAACTGCACCCAACCCTAACATTACACCTACCGACAGATTACGATAACCCAAGGGAAAACTATTTACCCACAACCTCCCATATAGTAGCCTATTTCTGCATACTGTACGATACACACTCGCCGCAAGCGCCCGCACCTATATTCACCCCCCACCTCCCGCATGCACCAAGACACATACAAAAATCTGCCACTACATACATCACTGCCCTCCGAATGTCCTTGGAAACCCTCCCACATCAAAATGCAAAGCCTCAAAGTCGAAATGTTTCTTCCCCTCCTGCCACTATACCCAGAACTCTCGCTAACCATGCTCTTACAAAACCCAAGGTTTCACAAAAATATATGGCATGAAAAGCCGTCTCCTCTTCCTCACAATGCAAACAAGTGCCAGCACCTACATAACCCATTCTATATAGCACTGACCTTGTAGCTAGAATTCCCATAAAGAATCTATAAACCACTTCACGAACCCTTGGCTTTAATCTGATCTTCCGAAAGTCTTCCCAAATGCCCCTCCAATCATACATTGGGTATGTAGCTACTCCCTGTATCACTGTACCCTGCCTACCTGTCCTCCCAAGCCTACTTACCCTTACTTTTTTTGCTTCCCTTACTGCCAACAAATTTCGCACCATATCTTCACACTCCAGTAGTGCCTTTCCCTTCCACCATTTTCGCACATCCTTCATGACCTCTCCCACCCTTCTACCCCTCTCCCTTCCCACCCTCAAGTATCGCTGCTTCACATACACTGCCTTCACTCGTGTGTCCAAAGGTATAAGACCCAGCCCACCCTGCCGCACGCCCATCATCACCACCTCCTTCCGTAGCCATGGCTTCCCATAACCCCACACATACTCAAAACCACCCTTTTCCAGTTCCTGAATATCACACGACCTCAGGGGGTATATTTCTGCCACGCCCCACACTTTACTGTACACAATGTATTTACTACCACCACCTCTGCTGCAATGTTACATCCCCAGCCCTCCACCCGCGCATCCTACCCATCGCTCTACTCACTACTTCCTTGGAATTTATTCTCTGTGCCTCCCCAGCGTCCGCCATATACACAACCCCACATATCTTAATTCTATCCACTACGTTCCACCCATACTGTTCCCCCAAACCCCCCCCCCCCCCCCCCCCCCCTTCTAATAACTTTGACTTCGCTCCATTAACCTTCATCCCTGTCGCCCCACCAAAAATCTCTATTATACGTCCCACATTCCCCAATCCTATTTCCCCTCCTACCAAAACTGTGGTGTCATCCACATACCCCACAATACCACATCTCCCAGGACCCACCTCTCCCTGTTCCCACACTCCTTCCTCTATAAGCCTATAAAAAGGGTCCCTGCATGCATGCAAAGAGGATTTGAGACAAGGGGCAACCCTGCGCAAACCCATCCCATCTGCACTGGCAACCCTAACTTCCCATTAACCTGAACCTGACCGTTGCAGGCATATACAAAGTAGTCGCCCAGCGCACGATCTCATCACCAAAACCCTGTTTTTTTAAAATACACCACAACATATGTCTATCTACACTGTCATAAGCCTGCTTCCAATCAATCCCCAAGATCCCCCCCCCCGTTGTCTACCCCACAAAATCCTTAATTCTTCCATGCCCCTCCGCATACTTCGACCTGGAATCCCACACTGTCCTCTAGGTAGGACTCGGTCAAGCACCTTTTCATACGGTTACCTAAAACCTTCACAAAAACTTTACAATCTGCACACATGAGGGAGATCGCCCTAAAAGCACCCAAGGTCTTCCCCCCCCCCTCCCTTATAGACCAAAACTACTACCCCGTGCCCTGCGATTCCCCCAACACTCCCTTTCCTTCATACATGTTAAACACCGGACAGACATTCCTTCATACAATCCCAATGTGTAATATAGAAATCATTAGGAATTCCATCAATGCCCGGCGCTTTTCCCCTACTCAAGCCCATTATCGCCTCCTCCACCTCCTCCTCACTGATCCTACCCTCTATTACCGCACTCTCCTCCTCCCCTAAAATACCTCGAATTCCTTCTCCCAGAATCTCTCCCTCCCTCTCCTACCTCCCTCTGCTTAAAATTCTCCCTAAACCAATAATCAGCATAATTGCTCATTCCATCGGTGGTACTAAGTACCTGCCCCACCCTATATCCCCCCACCCCTTTACACACCTCTAATCCCATAATCGTGGTCATCTGTTGCCTATTCCTAAATCTCCTCAAAACACATCCTGACGGTTTGTCACCCCATAGAACCTCTCTAAACCTTCCCTCACACGTATCGCATCAAAACGAGAATTTTGTATATCCCTCAATCTTCCCCTTAAAACCTCTATTTCTCCATGTCTAGCCCCCCTCCCCCTTCATAACAATCATTTAGCTGCCCCTCTAAATATTTCTGTAAAACCATACCTCCACCTCGCTCATCCCTTCCTCTATGCTGGTAATACTCCCTAATCTGCAATTTAGCGTGCTTCTCCCACCATTCCAAGACATCCTCCTCTTCGTTGCGAGCCTCCCATAGTTGCTTCCACCATTCCCTAAAAAACAACCCCTCCCCCTCTCCCTGAAGTACCTCACATTCATTTTCCAATAACCCACATACCTACGAACCATCCCTTCCCATGCCATCTCTGCCAAAACGGCACGATGGTCCGAAAAACCTAAATCTATCGTCATTACACGTTCTACTGTTATATCTCGAGTTATATATATATACGATCCAACCTGGCAGCATAACCCCTCCACATAAACGTGTGCTCTACTTTCCACCCATCGCCCCTGTCTATGTCATAAACCCCTGCATCCCTCAACAAATCCCTCAATACCCCAAGCACACACCCTGCCCCTCTCGGTTCCACATCCTTATTCCTGATTACACAATTCCAATCCCCATCTATTATAGAAACCATTGGTAAACCCCGCATGTAGAAAAGCAAAACCTCCCTTACAAAATTCACCTTAACCCGTATGTTACTATCTGCCGGCATATATATCCCCAGAAAACATACTCTAATCTCGCCCCATATCCCTTCCACCCTCACCACCCTCCCCTCCCCTCCCTCTTCCCACTTGAGCATGTGGAATGGGCTGGACTCCCTCACTGGCACTGCCACTGCCACCCCACCCTTTAATTTCCCTGAACCACCAACATACATCCTAAAACCGTTCAGCCTCAACTCTCTGCCATACTTGAAATTGTGTTCTTGAATAAAACACACATCAATGTTAAAACGCCGCAAAACATCCTCCAACCATACTTGTTTACCATCAGCTCTAAGGCCATTCACGTTTATTGTTAGACACTTAAAGATTCAGAAAGGGTGGCTTTCCTCTATGTCTGTGTCCTGTCTGTTCCACTTTTTGCTGCTTCTGTCTTTTCTCGTGCACTCTTTCCCGCCTGTACCCCCTCCCCCCCTGTGCACTACCCCGCCCTTTCTTAATCACTCCTGCCCACGTCTTCGTCCCTGTACGCTGAGCTGGTGTTATAACCTCCTCATCCGACGAGCCTCCAGCCCTCTTTCTAGATGTGCCCTCAATTTCCATATTAGTATTTCCATTGCCCTTGTGCACCTCAGCTTCCACCTGTATCAACTGCAACATGCCAGGCTCTGACCCCAGAGGCTCTGGAATCTGCTCAATCAAGTCCTTCTCAACCGTCAGAATTCTCCTGTCTGTCGCTGGGTTCTCCTCCGCAGGCACGTCCAGGAAAGACTTAATCATCTCCTGTAGGGGCGTAGATAACTCCTGTGGATCACCGGTCTCTCCCACCCCCACAGGCTGCTGCTCAACTCCCGAGCCCGTTTGCGGGGGAGTATCCGAAGCCACTGGTAGTGTCACACAATTCTGTAACACGCCCTCCACTTCGTCCGCCCAATTACCTTTGCCTGCTGCACTCAAATTCTTCGGCAGAGGTTCCGCCTGAGACTCCGTGGCTACTTGCCGCTCCCAAGGCCGCGGCGCTGCTGCTCTACCACATCCGGCCGCCATGTGGTCAAAAGCGCCGCACAGACGACACGTCTTTCATTGTCCTGCGTAGGTCACGTACAGCTGTGTCCTAAAATCCTCCAGGACAACATACGATGGAATAGGTCTTCTTAAAGACATCTTGACGGTGTAAGATCCAGCCGGCAACCCTTCATAGATTCCCTCCGTCCATCGAACTAAAGTTATATCATGCACTTCACCATATCTTTGAAATGTCTCTCTGATATCTACATCGTCTGCCTCGAAAGGAACGTTGCGGATCCTCACCCAGGTGTAGTATTTTGAGGCATCCCGCAGGCGTACTCCAGACCAGATGATATGGTGAGTTCTTCTCCTGGTACTGAGTCACCGTCCTTTCATATGCCTCCACTGTGCAAAACTTTATGAAGATTCGTGATGATCCATTAAGTGCTATTCCGTGTAAGTCTTCAACTTCAATGCCAAACGTGTCCCGTATAATCGTTGGTAATAAAACAGAGGCATTCGTAGGGTAAATTGCCCCTTTAACAAGGTCAACACACACGGTGTTGCTCCTCCTGCGGTAGCTGACAGCCATCTTGGTGAAAACAGGAAGTTGCGCACCAGAGAAAGCAAGAGCTGTTTGCGCAGTGCGTCCACTCAGCCCTAAAGCGAAGAGGACAAATGCACGTGTCCAAATTAAAGGTTAAACGGATGGTGGGTGCTGTGGTGGGTACGGGTGTCTTACAAGGGCTTGCTGTATATCCAACATATGACTGGATGAGCATATGGAGGAAGTTTGGCTTGCTTAGAATACCAGCGAGGGTACGGGAGTTAGTATATCGTTTTCTAATGGGAATTTTGGCCTCAAGGGATGTGTTGTGTAAAATGGGTCTTGTAAGAGAGGACTCATGCTTGCACTGTGGGGACACCGAAACGGCTTTTCATGCGGTATTTTTT
Source organism: Cherax quadricarinatus (assembly GCF_026875155.1). Classification (NCBI taxonomy): domain Eukaryota; kingdom Metazoa; phylum Arthropoda; class Malacostraca; order Decapoda; family Parastacidae; genus Cherax; species Cherax quadricarinatus. The sequence continues at coordinate 34,124,959 of NC_069405.1, forward strand.
TGTCCCTCTTTGGAGGGGGTGAGGTTATGGATGGTGAGCGTTATCAGACTTTTTTTGGGGGGGGAAATGGCCATTCCTAAGGGCTTTAATGTTAGATGTAACTGGGGTGCCGGGTGATGTGGGTAGTGCTTTAATGTATGTCATGACGGATTATCTACATGTATCTTGGGGGATGAGGGAGGTTCGGGGAGAATTGAGAATAAAAGCGTTAGCAGCAAGATTTTATAGAACGATGTGTAGGAATAGGCAAGTCTATGGGGGGCGGTGGGTAATTTTTTTTTTTTATATATTTTTATTTAAAAAACACAGTATACATGAATGTTATACATAATTGACTAAAACACAGTATAGATGTGTGATATACAAAATAGATTTTAAAACAAGAACCGTGAAAACTTTATGTAAGACAACAATATATATATAACCAAACAGAGAGCTATTGGAACATACCTTAAACTCCAAATAAATATATAACCAAACCTGACAGTCTTATTCATATTGTGTATGAAATTTTATATACAAAAGAATGTCATATAAACTAATGCACTGCGCATTCAATGGTGCTATGGACATATAAAAATTTATGTACAAAAACAATATCATAGAAACTAAAACATTGCACACTCACTAGTACTTTGGTTATATTAAATAACTAACAGAAAACTACATGACTTGAAATTGAAACCTGGTGTTCCATATTTTTGGTTTTGCATGTACTGAAAAAGGAATCAAAATATATAAAAAGCCTTTAATAATTAACATAAGACTTTTACAGATCTTTTTTTTTTTTGTATATTTTTATTAAAACATAGAACAAATATAGTAAAGTATAAGATTAAAATAAAAACCATACTAGATATTACAAAACCTCTAAAAACACAATCCCGGTACATTTAGAACACCATATATCATGGCCATATTACAACCATATACATAACCCACGACCATATACATAACCCACGACCATATACATAACCCACAACCATATACATAACCTTCAAACCCTCCTTTACAATACTCATTATTGCCAGTGCAGACACAGCTGACACTTCTACCCGCCCCCCCGCCCCCCCCCGTATGTACAGTCCCCATTCTAAATAACATACATTAATTTCCCTAATGAATGGTCATTGATAACAATTTCTACTAAAATAACCCAACCAACCAACTTCCAAACAAAAACAGTCAGGGTCATTATAAGACATGTAGGAACAAGTCCTTCAATCATATATATATGTATACATATACGCATGCATATACACACATACGTGTATGTGCACTTATTCATAAGAACAAACTGAATCATACATAGAAATAAATCGCTAAATGACTTGTCTGCAAATAAACTAAAAATATTACTTTCAATGATAGAACTATACCTAAGACATTGGTTCCCACAAACACACCTACACACACACAAAGTTAATGTTACCGATTAACACTCAATATATAATAGGACCTTCCATACAAAATAAGGGTATATATAAACCCCATCAAATACTTATATATTTTCGTACATAGTGCATAAAGTACCCATTCAATACGATAAAAAGAGACGGATGACAAGGCTAAATCTATCCTCAGATTGAAAATATATAAACATAACCTCACAATATTATATAAATATAAACCTCCTATATAAAATGGTTCTTATGACAATAAGAGAAAAAATCGAAAATCACATACAACTTTTGACTCTGTGATTTTACAAATTCATAAGGTCTACATACCCCGGAGCCCCCGACGGCTCCCTACAAATAAACTTTACCCACTAACCCACCTTGAAAACCCAATAAACCCTTTCCCTCACAGGTTTCCCAAAACACCAAAGGGGACACACCACTGAAAGCCCAAACCCCTTTTCCTCTCACCCCATACCCAAACGGAGTAGACTTTTCAACAAAAAATCCAGATACCCCTCCGGAAAACAATTTTTTTTTTTATTTTTTTATTTAAAACATACAAACATTAAATAAAAAAAAAGTATCAGTTTTTTTTTTTTATTTTATTGAAAAGCTACATAGACATAAAAAAAAACGAAAAATTACATATGAAAACAGTGATGAAAAATTCTGCTAGTACATGTATTTTCCCAAATTTAAACTATTCATCGAAAACAAATCTGTACAGTAAACAATGACCACTCCAATCTTAAGAAAGACATTATGTCGGAACAAAAAAACAAACCAAAAGACCCCTTGGCAAGTAATTCATTCCGATTGTACATCATGCCAGGGAAAATTTTACACCTTACTTTCTGAAAACATCCCCCCCCCCCCCTTCTTGCATTCAACCACCACCGTAAAAATCTTTATATGAAACTGTATATTGTATAAATATTTTTCATTATTCCATTTTGAACAACTGATACTTTCAGTACACTCAATGTATTGAGATAATAAAAATTTAAATTTCACATGTTTCATGTACAACTATACTACAAAACACCCAAACATAACACCTTCTCCGGGAAGGTAAAAATATAACAATGTTAAAAAACCTTTTACAACGCAACCAGTAAACACAAAAACCTAATCCTATGTCATCCATCAATTACCCTATAATAATCAATTCAATGGTAACCAAAACCTAGGGGCTCATAGAGCTCCCATGAAAAAACAATATGTATTAAGAAAACAGGATAAGTCAAGTTTTCAAAAAAATTTTGCCCCATAACATTAAAACACACTAAGATGTAAGTCTGTTAGCAAAAAACAAACAGGCAGACCTTCACACGTCGATAAATATGAACCCTTTCCCTCCCACACGCAATATTTTCCATGTGTATAATATATTCGCATTACACATGCCCCCCATTTTTCTTTTCATTACACACATACCAAATTTCGTTGCAGTAAAAAATTTTCCCATCACATACGACGTCTGTCGTCCTTTTCATTAGCAAAATTTAATAAAAAATTTGAAGAACGTGTATCGTTCCAAAAACACACAACCCGCTCATCAACAGTAAAAAGGCACTTATGTCCAGAAATATACTTTCCCTCTTCCCCCCAAAAACCCCTTTCACACTGTCCTCTGGGAAGCCAGCCCGCCGCGACCCCACAGCACGAAAATCCCATAAATCCCCAACCTAAAACTCCGAAGCCCCATAAACGCATTCTCCCCCAACTCCCCCCTAAATTTCCCTATTCGACACTTATTTTCTGAAAAATTTCGCAGCTAACACCTTTATCCTCTCATCCACCCACCTCCCTCATGGCCCATGACGTATAAAAAATCCGTGCCCAAAATACGCCACTGCATCCCACCATTTTACTCCCCCCACCTTATCCAAACTTAAAGCCCGCAACACCTGCAATCCCCCCCCCCCACAAACCCTGAACCCCTTTTCCCCAAAACCAACCCGCACCACTTCTAACAGCACAAAAATATACCGATAAAAAATTTGTCTCCAGGGTTTTTCCCCAACACCTCTACATTCCCCTCCCCCCCTTTATCCTCCTTTTAAATTTGAAAACCCCAAACCTGAAAATCCCAGAAAAATCTAAACATTACTCCCAAACCCGGTTTTACACGAAAATTTTTTAGACGCGTCCATATTTCTTTCCACGCATACATGGGTATGCCCCTTCAACAGAGCCACCACTACCTACCTTCCACTCCTTCGAGGACCCGCAATTTAACACACAGGGGACCCCTCACTGTCTTTAAATAACCCAACATGGCCTCACCAACATTAAATCCCTACCCCCCCCCCCAAACCGTTGCATATCCTTACGTATCCACAAGTCCACCCCCCTCCCCACCCCCCCTTTTTAAAATTTGTTTAGGTAAAAACGCTCACATCCTTTTTTTCCGAGGTAAAATCCCAGCCCCCCTCGACTGACCGGAAGTTTAAACCGCTCTACTTAACCATTCGGAGCCCATCCCCAATAACCTAAAAACCCAAGTTGTAAACGCTTAAACCTACATCTCATCACGGGTACATGACAACGACATGCCATATTTTGCTGTACAAAGCACTTCGTCACATTCTCTTTGATGCAGCGTATTGCCCCCCCCTCAAACCACCAAGTCTTTTCAATACTCCATTCCTTTCTCACCGAATTCACCTCTTGAGCCACCCGTGTATTTCCCACATAAATCATCCCACATATCATTATTTTATCCCCACCTTCCACCCCCCCCCCTACCACCTCCCCCCCATTGTACATCCCTTAGCTAAAACTTAGTCTTCTCACTTTAAATTTTTCATACCTGAAGCCTCCCCAAACACATCCACCCCCTTTACCCCCCTAAGCAAATCCCCTTTCCCCTCACCAAAACAGTCGTTCATCCACATAACCTACGATACCAAAACCCCCCCCCCCCCCGGGCGTACCCTCCCCCCCCTCCCCCAACACACCCCGAAGGGCCCTAAAAATGGATCCTTATACACCAAACAATATTTGTGATATGGGCACCCTTTTGGCGCGTCCCCCGCGCATCTTATTTTAACTCCTCCTCCCATTACCTGCACACCATCATCCCACCTATAAAATAATTTTGCCCAAGATATTTTTTTCCCTTCCCCAAAACCCTTTCCCAACGCAAAACCCCCAAAAACCCTTCCCTTTCTAACTATCAAAGCAGCCTTCCAATCTAATGCCAAACACCCCCATCACCCAACCCCCCTGTTTTTTTTTAAAAATTTCCTCAAATCATGCCATGCCCTTCTACATCGACCTTCCGGGCACCCCATATTGCCCCCTATAAATTACCTTCCCTATTACCCCTTGATTCTGTTCCCTAATATTCTCGCAAACAATTTAAATCTCCACACAAAGCGAAAGTCCCGATAATCCTTACCGTTGACTGCTCCCCTTTGGGGCCCAACACCACAAGGGCCGTCCGTTGCTGCTCTCCCTTTACCTCAGCCCCCTTTAAAGTAGTTAAAACAGCCTTACAAAAAAACCTCAAAACCCCCCCCAATTTTTTACGTAAAATAAATTTTGCAGTCCGTCTATACCCGGCGTTTTTCCCAAACTCACTCCTGACAACCCCTCCAAATCTCACACCCCGTAATGGGCCCCCCTAATGCCCCGATCTTGACCATCAAGCTCACACGCACTACTCTCCCCATTTCCCTTAATGCCACCTCAGGGAAGCCCACCTTGCGTATATGTTAAACCAAGCGTCTACTATCCACTCAACCCTCTGTCGTTCCCAATGCTACCCCTCTATACCTTCCATCCCACATGTACGTTCAACCCCCCTCATCTCCATCTAACCCCCACCCCTTTTTCTGGCCTCTTAACACGCAAGCCACGGGCCGCCCCCCCTAGCCTTCTTCCAATCCCCCATAATTTGCACACCCCAAACGCCTTTTCAATCCCTAATACTCCCTTTAAACCCTCAAAGTCCTGCACTGGATAGCGCTCCTCCCTGATAACAGCCCGCAGCGCCCTTCAAATATCTTGAAACCCATACTTTAACCGATTATCTTTCCCCCCACGCAAATATAATATTTTCTGAACGATTTTTTAGCCACCCAATCCCACCAATTTACCAGTTCATCATCCCCCGGCGCCTCATCCACCAAAACCCTTCCCACAATTGCCAAAAGACTGAGACAATCCTCACCCTGCAAAAGCTTCACATTTTAAATCCAATAACCTGACCCCTTTTAGGCAATCCCCCCCATTTTAGGGCCACCATTACTCCTCTGGAACCGAAAAAACCGCGTCCCCAACGCACCTGCTCACTATTACTGTTCGGGGAAAAACAATCGATCCATCTTGCCGCATATCCACGTCTAAAAAAAAGTATGTTCTACAACCCCCCACCCCGTCCAAAGTCCTTTAAACCCCCCCTCCATTTAATAATTTCCCCCCCAAAATCCCCAAACAAAACCCTCCCCTCTAGGGTTTCCCACCTTACGCCTTATCCCACAATCCAATCACCACCAATTACAGCTACAAACCCGGGAAAGCACGCAAAAAATATACTAAGACACCTTCACAAATTTTTTTCTTAAAACGCACATCTCCCCCTGCTGGACCCTACCACCACCAAACTAACTGTACCCTACCCCACCACCCATCTACACGAATCACCCTCCCCTCCCCACCCTCACAATGCCTCACTTGAACGGGCTGTTTCCCTTACCAGATGGCAACTCCTTTTAACCTATCGCATGCTCCCCCCATCACATTAAACCCATTTTTCCTTTAACTCCTAACCTGGGCTGTATTGTGTTTCCCGACGAACACCCCTCAACACTATTCGCACTAAATATTCACAAACCCTACACACTTTTTCTCTGATTTTCAATCCATTAATGTTCAATGTCATGCACTTGAAGCTTACTGATGGTTTTCCTTCTTGCCCTGGGACTGTCTTGGGCCCCCAATCGTTTCGTGACACCCCGGTCCCCCTCCCCCCCCTTTAAAACGCTCTTAACCAAATCCCGCCCCTTAGGGGGCTGTTCCTCTCTGCGTAACTTCCGCCCCAGGCTTTTTGCCAGTGCGCTAGCAGGCGTGATCACTCCCCGGGGTCAGATACGCAGCACGCGCTTTTTCCTTTATGCTCCCTCCTTGCATCATGTTGTCTGATACTTGTCCCGGTGGGCCCTCCTCTCCACAGCTTGCATCAAAATATTCTTATCACACTGCGCAGACCTCAATCCTGTTCCACGCCCGATCCACAAAAGACCCAAAAAAGATTGGACTCCCAACCTTCCCCAAAACCTTTTCACCCAAAAAACATTTAAAGCCATGGGTAATGAGTCTTCCACATCGCTAGCACTCGCAGTCGGGGTGTCCCTTCCAACACCTGGCTGCGTTCAATGAAGGGTGCCCCCCCCCTCGTCACACCTGCTGACCCATCTCCCCACTCTCTGACCCCCCCTCACTCCAGGGGAAACCCCCCTGTTGGCAAGTCACATAAGGCAAATCCCACTCTTCTCTATTGCTGTATGTGTTTTCCTTTGTTCCCTTTGCCACGCCCCCCTTTTACACAGAGCCGCTAGGTGATCATATGACCCCATAACCGACATTTTCCGGGGGTTTTCCCGCAATTACAAACACCTGGGACAATTTGGCAGCACTACGTACGACGGAAAAGGGGAACGTAAAAGTCTCTTCACAAATACGTTTTCCCTTCGAGTTTCCCTGCGATGGCCCAGTGGGGCCCTTCCCAACATGGCCTATGTACGTACCCAAATTTTCCCCTCGCAAGACGGGGGTCAGAATCATCCGCCTCGAATGGCACATTTTCTAATCTTAACCCAAATGTAATGGCGAGAAACGTCGTGAAGCGCACGGTCCAAGGGAGTTAAAATGTCAAAGTAACCTCCTGGGATTTTCTACTACCGCCTCATACACCTTGCCAAAATTTAAAATGACAAAGATCCCCGTCGTGCCATTCCGCTACTCCATATATCTCCTCCAGCAATACCATATGTATCTCGTAATTGCGGGATTCAGGTCCATAGAAGTTCCTGTCACAGCCCCACGGGTAAGCTCAACACAGACTTTTTTAGCGTCCCCCGGGTTGCCTGCCCATGTGTGAAAATAAACGCACTAATCAACACCAGGGGGGACAGCAGCACACTCCTCTCACTCAAGGGCTGAGAACGAATGATTGTGCTTTTAGTTATCTGTTTTTAATAATGTCTTATCACTGTTTATCATTGCTTATTTAAAACTTAAGTTAATTTTTAAACCAGCCCGTAATGCATGCAATATTAGTGGCTTTGGCAGCGTCTTATCTGATTTTTTTTTTTTACCTCTGTATTATGCAAAATTTCTAAATAATAATAAAAAAATTTGGCTCGCCTGCGGCCGATCTGCCCTCTTGGTACTGAAATGCACAATGCCACCAGGTGGCAGGTATCAGAGTCCAGTAGCGTCCTGTCTCCCCCGAGGTCGAGAGAGAAGTAATATATTACATAAAAAAAATAACAATTAAATTAATATAGGTTACTAATCTTATTTCACCCCTGATTTCTAAAGGGAATTCTTTTAAAAGTGATGCAGGAACACGTTACAAAATTGCAAAAAAACCTCAATGTTTCAAGGAACATAGTGAAAGGAATACCCTCTCAAGAAAAGTTAAAATTCACTTGCAAGACCAGCACAAGTGGGACATAATCGCTACCAAAGAAATTATTCATGTTATATATTTTATATGTTATATATTTGTAAATGTTATATATATTTAAACTGTCATTTATGCCTTCCCCAACAAGGGAACTAAACAAAAATAGATCTCGCACACCATCACACCCAGTTCCACACGTGTACCTCCAGTTGCACCCATCCACCCATCACTTCACACCCGAAGAGGTCAGCCCGTTGAATACCCCTGACTCCCCCTCCCCCTTTTACCAACATACTCACCCCAGCAGTTAAAATCTCATTATAACACCAATAAATTTCCTATTGTTAGTCCTCTATAACCTTCAAAAAAAGCTGCACCCCACCTTTTCCCATATATGTCTCTATTTCGACACAAAATTCGATAAAACGTCGCTGCCAAAATCTTTCTCAGCACTTCCCCACCCTCCTTTCCCCTCATACCCCACAAAACATAAATGTAGTCCACGATTATATATGCTAAACCCCTTGCCACACCATCATCCACCCCACTCATATCAAGACTCAACGCTCGCAATATCGACACACCTTGACCCCCCACCCTTGCCACTACCATACTCATCCATACCCTGATACACTCCAGACCTTCACAAAAATAGACATGATACGCATTCTCTTCCCCACTGCATCTGCTACACCCCATACCCTCGATGACTCTCCTATCTCGAAGCATCACTCCCGTTCGCAATATACCATGTAGGAAACGATATATAACCTCACAGGCCCTAGGTCGTATCCTTAATTTACTAAATCTTTGCAATATTACATCCCATGCATACATGGGGTAGATCCCTTCAACCAGCACCAGCGATTGATAAACAAGGGTTGAGGCTCGACCGTTCGTACTGTAGGAGCTGCCAGCAATTACCGGTTCTTCAACACGCAAGTTATACTTTTGTATCAATCAAATCACATATTACTCGGGTAGATAATTTCAAGTAGATCCTTCATGTGTTAGCCCAAATCACCGACCAGTATGTTTTAAATAAGTGACCCACTGATCAGATCAGACTGGTTCCGAACCTTCGACTGGTCCAAACCCTCGACTGGTCCGAACCCTTGACTGGTCCGAACCCTTGACTGGTTTCAAATGGATTCATTGGACAATAAAGCAGACTGTAAATGGATGGGGTTGTAAGCGCCCTTATCAAACACAAACAATAAATATAAATCAGGAACGTACACAGTAAGCTGTCAAATATACAAGTACAGTTAGAAATAGAAATACAAATAGCTAGAGCTTCATTTAAGGAGGTTATTAATAAAAGTATTCAAGAGGTTGCTAGTAGAAATTACAGTAAATCAACCATTCAAATCATTATGAAGCTCTGCGTAGTCCCGCAGTCAATCAAACAAACGGGGTTCCACATGGATAAATTTCCCTTTTTGTGGAAATTGGTGTCACGCCCCTTGGGGCAGATATCCAAAAACAGCTACAAGCAGTATTAAAACAGGGAATTGTTTTTTGGGTATGCCCCAAAAGAGATAAAACTGTGGACTAAAATCACAAGGTATTAAAGAGGATAACATCAAAGCTGATTTCATAGAAAACTGAAGCTTTCTACAACAGATGGAACATAAAAAGTCTGGGCTGAATGGTAACTGCCCTTGATACTGGCCATGTAGTCAGAAACTGTAAGGCTGGAGGTGATGTCCTGGTAGTCAGTAAATATGGGGCCGATAGTGCTGTCCTGGGGGAAAGTAAAAGGTGAAGTTGGAGGGGCTGTCCTGGGAGACAGTAATGGTGAAGCTGGAGGGGCTGTCCTGGAGACAGTAATGGGAAGCGGAGGTGCTGTCCTGGGAGACCGTAATGGGGAAGCTGGGGTGCTGTCCTGGGAGACAGTAATGGTGAAGCTGGAGGGCTGTCCTGGAGACAGTAATGGTGAAGCTGGGGATTTTGTCCAGGTAGTCGGGAATATACGCAGGAAGAATACATATAAATGACCTCATAGGGGACAGGAGCCGTAGTGGGGAAACAAGTGTAGTCAAAGATAAGATAAAACCAAATATTGCAAACTAGAAATACCCCAGGAAATAGTAAACAGGAGGACTGCACTAGCAATAGTGAGGATATATTACCAAAAACAACTGGTTTGGGAGCTCCATTGTTGGTGCTACTGAGGGTAGGAATAAGAAAAGGGAAACATGCACCAACAGTGGAATAAAGTCACAGAAACCCCCAAAGGGAAACGGAAACCAACCTGTGCACATACTATGCACTTGGGATCTGCCGACATGGGAAATCTGAAAAACAGATGGACGTGCAACTATGACCACCCCAGAAAATGCCGTGCCCATATGACAACAGGAAAATGCAAACTCCCTTCCTGTAAGCTTTTTCACCCCGAAATGTGTACCTCTTCAGTACAGGAAAGACTGTCTATAACTTAAATTCCCAGGCATACCATCAAAAGGGGGACAAAAAGATACAAAACATCCAGGCCATGGGAAAACCGGGGGTAGCCACAGCCACTCAAGAGGAGAGGTTTTTTAGTGCCAGGAAGGAAAAAAAGCTGGCAGGAAATGGCAGAAATCGTACACCAAATCCAGTCATTCCTGGAGTAGAACCACAGTCGATGGGCCCCCACTTCCCCAAAATAACAGATACAGATACTAATGCCGGAAAAAATGCCCCCCCAGTACCAACAATACCATCAGTCCGATGACATTCTTCTTTGCAAATATACAGGGTCTAAAGCCAGCAACAAACCACAAAATACCTTTCATCCCTGGACTGCTTGCAGAGGCAAAGGCAATGTTCGCGGCTTTCACTGAGACCCACATAAAGGATCACTTGGACAACGAAAAATGGATCCCAGGTTACAACCTATACAGATGTGACAGAGTGAACAGGCAAAAGGGGGAGGGTTGGGCCCGTACATTGCAGAGTCACTTGTTTGCACAGAACTGCTTAATGCCTCAATGATGTAGTGGAAGTTTTAGCAGTAAAGGTCGAGAACCAAAACCTAGTCATTGTTGTGTCTACAAGCCTCCGAGCAACATCCCAGCAATTCCAGGAACAGCTGTTAAAAATTGACCACTGTCTTGGAAAAATCTTCCAGCTCCTGCACCCAACATCTTGCTCCTGGGATTTCAACTTAAGGCACCTAAAATTGAGGAATATAGCAAAAATATTGTTGCAGTAATAACACCAGGAGGCAGCTCTGATGAAAACCACACCACAAAGAGCTTTTAAATCTCTGCACAAAATTCAAAATTTTAAAACCCGCAAATAATAGAGCCTACTAGACTGGAAAATACACTAGAAACCCCATCTTCACTAACAATGATGAGTGATAAGAAATGTCACCATATCAAAAACAATATACTCAGATCACAACACAGTCGAGGTTCAGACATGTATGCGCGGAGCCCCAGACCGACAAAATGAGATTAGTCAAGAGGGAGCCTTCTCCAAATTCAACTTCAATAACAAAAACATAAAGTGGGACCAAGTAAACCAAGTCCTAACCGATATAAGCTGGGAAGATAGACTAAGCAACACAGACCTCAATTTATGCCTAGAACAGATTAACTTGGTGGCACTCGATGTATGCTCAAGGCTTATTCCTTTAAGAAAAAGGAGTAGATGTAAAATAGAAAGAGACAAGCGCTCCCTTTACGTGCGATGGAAAAGAATAACAGAGCGGCTAAAAGAAGCCAATATTGGCGTCTGCGTAGGGAGTCACTGGTCAGAGAAATATTAAACATCGAACTTAAGCTAAAGGAATCTTATAGGAGTCAGGAATCGCGGGAAGAACTAAAAGCCATAAATGAAATCGAAAGATACCCAAAGTATTTCTTTCTTTTCTTATGCCAAATCAAAGTCTAGAACAACATCCAGTATTGGGCCCCTACTTAAACAAGATGGGTCCTACACAGATGACAGCAAGGAAATGAGTGAGCTACTCAAGTCCCAGTATGACTCAGTTTTTAGCAAGCCGACTGAGAGTCGAAGATCAAAATGAATTTTTTTATGAGAGAGCCACAGAATTTGGTTAACACAAGCCTATCTGATATTATCCTGACGCCAGATGACTTCGAACAGGCGATAAATGACATGCCCATGCACTCTGCCCCAGGGCCAGACTTATGGAACTCCGTGCTCATCAAGAACTGCAAGAAGCCCCTATCACGAGCTTTTGCCATCCTATGGAGAGGGAACATGGACACGGGGGTCGTCCCACAGTTACTAAAAACAACAGACATAGCCCCACTCCACACAGGGGGCAGTAAGCAATAGCAAAGAACTACAGACCGATAGCACTAACATCCAATACCATAAAAATCTTTGAATGGGTCCTATGAAACAAGACCGCCACCCATCTAGATACCCATCAATTATACAACCCTGGGCAACATGGGTTTAGAGCAGGTCGCTCCTGTCTGTCTCAGCTACTGGATCACTACGACAAGGTCCTAGATGCACTAGAAGACAAAAAGAATGCAGATGTAACATATACAGACTTTGCAAAAGCCTTTGATAAGTGTGACCATGGCGTAATAGTGCACAAAATGCGTGCTAAAGGAATACCTTTGAAA
>NC_069405.1:34138099-34163734 GCF_026875155.1 Cherax quadricarinatus
TCCTTTCACTATGTTCCTTGAAACATTGGGGTTTTTTTGCAATTTTTGTAACGTGTTCCTGCATCACTTTTGAAGTAATTACCTATTATGTAATCATGTGTGAATAAGATTAGTAACCTATATTAATATTAATTGTATATTTATTTGTATGTAATACTAGTACATTCATCTCTCGACCTCTGGGGAGACAGGACGCTACTGGAGCTCTGACTACCTGCCACCTGGTGAGCACTTGTGCACTTCAGTACCAAGATGGCAGATCGTGCCAGCAGGCGAGCCAACATTTATTTATTTATTTATTTAGAAATTTTAGCATACATACAGAGGTACAAAAAAAAATACAGATAAGAGCAGCATGCCAAAGCCACATAATATATGCATAGCATTACGGGCTGGCTTAAAATTAACTTAAGATTAACTAAGCAATGATGAAATCAGTGATAAGACATTATTGTAAACAGATAACTATAAAGCACACATCATTCGTCTCTCAGCCCTTGAGTAGAGAGGACGTGTGCTGCTGCTACCCCCTGGTGTTGATTAGTGGCAGTTATATTTTCACAGCATGGCGCAGGCAAGCCGGAGACGCATAAACACAGTCTGTGTTGAGCTTATCCGTGGGGCTGTGACAGGAACTTCTATGGACCTGATACTACCTGCAATCATACGAGATACATATGGTATTGCTGACGAGGAGATATATGGAGTAGCGCTGAATGGCACGACGAGGATCTTTGTCAAGTTTAATTTGGCAAGTGTGTATGAGGCGGTAGTAGACAAGTACCGGGAAAGGTTACTTTGACAGTTAACTCCGCTGTGACCGTGCGACTTCACGGACGTTTCTCGCCATTACACTTGGGTTAAGATTAGAAATGTGCCATTCGAGGCGGATGATTCTGACATCGTCTTGCGAATGGGCAAATATGGTACAGTACATATGGCCACTGTTGGGAAGTGGGGCCACTGGGCCATACGCAGGGAACTCGAAGGAACGTATTCTTTTGAAGATGCCCGTTACGTTACCCATATTCCGTCGTACGTAGTGCTGCCGGGAATTTCGTCCCCAGGTGTTTGTGACATTATGCTGGGCAACGCCGGACCTGTCGGTTATGTGGCATATGATCACCTAGGGGCTCTGTGTGAAAGGGGGGCGTGGCAACATGGAACAAGGAAAACGACATACAGCAATAGAGAAGATGAGGATTTGCCTTATGTGACCTCAGGCCTACACAAGGGGGTTCCGGAGTGGAGAGGCGAGAGAGTGGAGGAGATGGAGTCACAGGTGTGACGAGGGGGGGACACCCCTTCATTGAACGCAGCTCAGGTGTTGGAAGAGGACACCCCGACTGCGAGGCTAGCGATGTGGAAAGACCATTAGCCATGGCTTTAAATGTGTTATTGGCTGACAAGAGTATTGGAAGGTTGGGAGTCCAGATCTATTTCTTGGGTCTGTTTGTGGATCCGGGGCGTGGAACAGGATCTGAGGTCTGCGCAGTGTGATAAAATATTTTGATGCAAGCTGTGGAGATGGAGGTCCACCGGACAATGTATCAGACAACATGATGCAAGCAGAGGGAGCATCACGGAAGCGCGCTGCTGCGCTATCTGACTCCGAGGACGTGATCACGCCTGCTCAGGGGCCATGGCAAAAAGTCCGGGGCGGAAGTTACGCAGAGGGACAATCCGGCCCTAAGGGGCAGGAGTTGGTTAAGAGCGTTTCTAAAGGGGGGGGAGGGACCGAGGTTCACGAAACGATCGGGTGGCAAGACAGTACCAGGGTAAGAAGGAAAACCACTCAGTAAGCTTCAAGTGCATGACATTGAACATTAATGGATTGAGATCAGAGAGAAATGGTGTATGGTTTAGTGAATATTTAGTGCGTAATATGTTGACTTTGGTGTTCGTGCAGGAACACAACTACAGACCAGGTTATGAGTTGAAGGTAAATGGGTATAATGTGAATGTGGGCATGCGATAAGGTTGAAAGGAGTTGCCATCCTGGTAAGGGAAACTAGCCCTTTTCCATAGTGGGGCATTGTGAGGGTGGGGAGGGGAGGGTGATTCGTGAGATGGGTTGGGGGGTAGGGTACAGATGAGTTTGGTGTGTGTGTTATGGTCCAGCAGAGGGAGATGTGCGTATTAAGAATAATTTGTGAAGGATGTCTTAGTATATTATTTGCGTGCTTTGCCGGGTGTAGCTGTAATTGGTGGTGTTTGGGAATTGTGTGATAAGGCGTAAGGATGTGGAACCTAGGGGGGCAGGGTATGGTTTGGGGATTTTGGGGAATTATTAAAATGGAGTAGGGTTAATGGACGTTGGACGGGGTGGGGTTGTAGAACATACTTTTGTAGACGTGGATATGCGGCAAGACTGGATCGATTGTATGTGCCCCGAACAGAAATTTAGAGAGCAAGTGCGTGTGGGGACGCGGTTTTTTTCGGATCACAGAGGAGTAATGGTGGACCTAGAATGGGAGGGATTGCCTAGAAGGGGTCAAGGTTATTGGAAGTTAAATGTGAAGCTTTTGCAGGGTGAGGAATGTCGCAGTCTTTTGCGCAATTGTGGGAACGGTTGGGGGATGAGGCGCCGGGGGATGATGAACTGGTAAATTGGTGGGATTCGGTGGCTAAAAATCGTATCAGAGAATATTATATTTGTCGTGGGAGGGAAGATAATCGGTTAAAGTATGGGTTTCAAAGATATCTTAAAGGGGCAGCTGCGGGACTGTTATGCAAGAGGAGGAGCAAGCTATCCAGTGCAGGACATTGAGGGTTTAAAGGAGAGTATTAGGGTATTGCAAAACGAGCGTTTTGATGGTGTGCGAATTATGGGAGGATTAAAAAAGAAGTGCTATGGGTGACCGGCCGTGGGCTTGCGTTTTTAAGAGGCCAGAGAAAGAGGAGAGTGACATGGAGATGAGGGGGTTTTGGGAACGTACATGTAGGATGGAAGGGTATAGAAGCGGTCAAGCATTGGAAAACGACAGAGGGTATGAGGGATATTTTAGACGCTGGTTTAAGTCAAATACGCAAAGTGTGGGCTTCCTGGGGTGGCTTTAAAGGGGAAATGGGAGATTTATGTGCAGTGTGAGCTTGATGGTCAAGATCGGGTGACATTAGGTGGGCCGATTACGGAGTGTAGAATTTGGCAGGCGTTGTCAGGAGTGAGTTTGGGAAAAGCGCGGGAAATAGACGGACTGCCAAATGATTTCTACGTAAAGAATTGGGGGGTTCTGAGGTTTTTTTTAGTAAGGCTGTTAACATACTTAAGGCGGCTGAGGTAATGGGAGAGCAGCAACGGACGGCCGTTGTGGTGTTGGTGCCGAAAGGGAGCAGTCAACGGTAATGGATTATCGGCACTTTCGTTTATGTGTGGAGATTATAAGTTGTTTGCGAGAATATTAGGGAACAGAATCAAGAGGGTAATAGGCAAGGTAATTGATAGGGGCAATTTATGGGGTGCCAGGAAGGTCGATGTATAAGGGCATGGAAATGATTTCAGAATTTATAGAAAACGGGGGGAGTTGGGTGATGGAGGTGTATTGGCATTAGATTGGAAGGTGCTTATGATAGTGTAAAAAGGGGAAGGGTTATGGAGGTTTATGCGTTGGCAAGGTTTTGGGGAAGAAATAATATCTTGGGCAAAATTATTGTTCAGGTGGGCATCGATGATGTGCAGTTAATGGGAGGCTGGGAAAGTTAAAATACAGATGCGACGGGGGACTGCGCCAAGGCTGCCCACATCACAATATTGTTTGCGTTATACAGATCCATTTTATAGGGGGCCATTCGGAGGTGTGTTGCGGGAGGTGGGAGGGTACGGGCCCGGGGGGAGGGGGGGTTTGGTATCGTAGGTTATGTGGATGACACGACTGTTTTGGGTGAGAGGTAATGGGATTGCTTAGGGTGGGTAAGGTGGTGGATGTGTTTGGGGAGGCTTCAGGTATGAAAATTAATGTTGAGAAGACTAAGTTTCTAGACTTAAGGGATAGTACAAATGGGGATGGGGTTTGGTAGGGGGTGGGGGGAAGGTGGTGGATCAACTAATGATATGTGGGATGATTTATGTGAGAAATAAAACGGGTGGCTCAAGAGGTGAATTCGGTGAGAATAGTGAATGGAGTATTGAAAAAGATTTGGTGGTTTGAGGCGCGCAACTACGCTGCATCAAAGAGTAATAGTGACGAACGTGCTATTGTACAGCAAGATATGGCATGTCGTTGTCATGTACCCGCTGATGAGATGTGAGGTGAAGCGTTTACAACATGGGGTTTTTTAGGTTTATATGGGGATCGGGCTGCGAATGGTTAAGTAGAGCTTTGTTAACACTTCCGGTCAGTCGAGGAGGGCTGGACTTTTACCTCTGGAAAAAAGGATGATGAGCGTGTACCTAAAACGAAGTTATATAAGGGAGGGGTGCGGGAGGGGAGGTGGACTTGTGAGAGTACGTAAGGATATGCAACGGTGGGGGGGGGGGTAGGGATTTAATTAGTTGGTGAGGCCATGTTGAGGTTATTAATGACAGTGAGGGATCCTCGTGTGGGTTAAATTGGGGGTCCCGAAGGGGTGGAAGGTAGGTCAGTTTGGGGGCTGCTGTTGAAGGGGCATACCCTATGTATGGTGGAACGAAATATGGGCGCGTCTTAAAACAATTTTCGTGTAAAAACCGGTGTTCGGGAGGTAATGTTTAGATTTTTACATGGGATTTTGCAGTCTGGGGGTTTTCCTATTCAATAGGAGGATAAGGGAGGGGGGAATGTAGAGCGTGTGGAAGCAAGGAGACAATTTTGCATGCGGTATATTTTTGTGACTGTATAGAATGGTGCGGGTCTGGTTAGGAAAGGTTTCAGGTTAGTGGGGGGGGGAGGATTGCAGGTGTTGCGGGCTTTAAGTTTGGATATAGGTGGGGTGAGTAAGATGGTGGAGAATGCAGTGGCGTATTTGGTCACGGATTTTTTTATATACGTCATGGGCCATGAGGGAGGTGGGGGTGGATGAGAGGATAAAGGGTGTTAGCTGCGACATTTTACAGAACTAAGTGTCGTAATAGGGAAATTTATGGAGGGAGTTGGGGAGAATGCGTTTACTGAGGGCTATCGGAGTTTTAGGTTGAGGATTTATGGGATTTACGTGCAATGTAGGGTCGCGGCGGCTGGCTTCCCGATGAGGACAGTGTGAAAGGGTTTAGTGTGGAAGAGAATGAATATAGTACTGAGACATAAGTGCCTTTGACTGTATGATGAGCGGGTTGTGTGTTGTGAACGATACACGTTTTTTCAATTTAATTTTTAATTATGCTAATGACAAAGGACGACAGGGCGTTTGTAATGTGATGGAATATTATATATCTGCAACGAAATATTGGTATGTGTTAATTTAAATGACAAAATGGGTGCACTGTGTGAATGCGAAATATATATATACACATGAAGTATTGCGTGTGGTAGGAAGGCTTCAGTATTTATCGACCCTGTGAAGGTCAGCACTGTTTATGTTTTGTGCTAACAGACTACATCTTAGTAGTGGTTTTAATTTATATGGGCGGGAAAAATTTTTAGAAAGCTTGACTTATCCTGTTTTCTTAATACTATTGTTTTTTCATGGGGCTTATAGAGCCCGTAGGTTTAGGTTACCATTGAATTTAAAATATTTATAGGGTAATTGATGGATGACATAGGATTAGGTTTTTGTAGTTTCACTGGTTGCGTTGTAAAGTGTTTGTAACATATGTATATATTTATACCTTCCTGGAGAAGGTGATATGTTTGGGTGTTTTAGTAGATATACGTTGTACATGAATCAGTAGAATTGAATTTTATATTATCTCAATACATTGAGTGATACTGAACGTATCATGTTGTTCAATATGGAATAATGAAAGTAATTTTTTACAATATACAGTTACATATAAAGATTGTTACGTGTCAGGTGGATTGAAAATGCAAGAAGGGGGGGGGGTAGTGTGTTTCAGAATTAAGGTGTACATTCCGTGGCATGATGTACAATCAGGGAAAGAGATGTACTTGCCAAGGAGTCTTTAGGTTAGATTTAGTGTTCCAGACATAATGTCATTACTTCAAGGATTGGAGTGGTCATTGTTTACTGTACAGATTTGTCTTTCAGATGTAATATGTTAATTGGAAAGTACATGTACTATGCAGAATTTTTCATCACTGTTTTCACTATGTAATTTGTCGTTTATTTTTATGTACTATGTATGTCTTTTCAATAAAATATAAAAAAAAAAAACTGTATACTTTTATTTATTTAATGTATTGTATGTTTTAAATAAAATATAAAAAAAAAAATTAGTTTTCCGGAGGGATATCGTGGACTTACTGTTGAACGTCTACTCCGTTTGGGTATGGGGTGAGAGGCAAGGGGTTGGGCTCTTCAGTGGTGTGTCCTCTTTGAGTGATTGGAAGCCTGATGAGGAAGGTTGATTGGTTTGCAAGGTGGTTGATGTGGGTAAAGTTTATTTGTAGGGAGCCGTCGGGGGCTCCGGGGTATGTAGACCTTATGAATTTGTAAAATCACAGAGTCAAAAGTTGTATGTGATTTTCGATTTTTTCTCTTATTGTCATAAGAACCATTTTATATAGGAGGTTTATATTTATATAATATTGTGAGGTTATGTTTATTATATTTTCAATCTGAGGATAGATTTAGCCTTGTCATCCGTCTCTTTTTATCGTATTGAATGGGTTTCTTTATGCACTATGTACGAAAATATATAAGTATTTGATGGGGTTTATATATACCCTTATTTTTTATGAAGTCTATTATATATTGAGTGTTAATCGGTAACATTAACTTTGTGTGTGTGTAGTGTGTTTGTGGGAACCAATGTCTTAGGTATAGTTCTATCATTGAAAGTAATATTTTTAGTTTATTTGCAGACAAGTCATTTAGCGATTTAATTTCTATGTATGATTCAGTTTGTTCTTATGAATAAGTGCACATACACGTATGTGTGTATATGCATGCGTATATGTTTTACATTTTATATATGATTGAAGGACTTGTTCCTACATGTCTTATAATGACCCTGAATGTTTTTGTTTGGAAGGGTTTGGGTTTGGTTGGGTTTATTTTAGTAAAAATTGGTTATCAATGACCATTCATTAGGGAAATTAATGTATGTTATTTAGAATGGGGACTGTACATACGGGGGGGGGGCGGGGGGGCGGGTAGAAGTGTCGCTGTGTCTGCACTGGCAATAATGAGTATTTTAAAGGAGGGTTTTGAAGGTTATGTATATGGTTTTTGGGTTATGTATATGGGCGTGGTTATGTTATGGTCGTGGGTTATGTTATATGGGTTTTAATATGGCCATGATATATGGTGTTCTAAATGTACCGGGATTGTGTTTTTAGAGGTTTTGTAATATCTAGTATGGTTTTTATTTTAATCTTATACTTTACTATATTTGTTCTATGTTTTAATAAAAAAATACAAAAAAAAAAGATCTGTAAAAGTCTTATGTTAATTATTAAGGCTTTTTATATATTTTGATTCCTTTTTCAGTACATCAAAACCAAAAATATGGAACACCAGGTTTCAATTTCAAGTCATGTTTGTTTTTGTTAGTTATTTAATATAACCAAAGTACTAGTGAGTGTGCAATGTTTTAGTTTTTATGAAAATTTTTTTTGTACATAAATTTTTATATGTCCATAGCACCCTTGAATGCGCAGTGCATTAGTTTATATGACATTCTTTTGTATATAAAATTTCATACACAATATGAATAAGACTGTCAGGGTTTTGGGTTTTATATTTATTTGGAGTTTAAGGTATGTTCCAATAGCTCTCTGTTTGGTTATATATATATTGTTGTCTTACATAAAGTTTTCACGGTTCTTGTTTTAAAATCTATTTTGTATATCACACATCTATACTGTGTTTTAGTCAATTATGTATAACATTCATGTATACTGTGTTTTTTAAATAAAAATATATAAAAAAAAAAAATTACCCACCGCCCCCCATAGACTTGCCTATTCCTAAACCCTCGTTCTATAAAATCTTGCTGCTAACGCTTTTATTCTCAATTCTCCCCGAACCTCCCTCATCCCCCAAGATACATGTAGATAAACCGTCATGACATACATTAAAGCATACCCACATCACCCGGCACCCCAGTTACATCTAACATTAAAGCCCTTAGGGAAAGGCCATTTCCCCCCCCCAAAAAAAAGTCTGATAACGCCACCATCCATAACCTCACCCCTCCAAAGAGGGACAAAAAAATACCGCATGAAAAGCCGTTTCGGTGTCCCCACAGTGCAAGCATGAGTCCTTCTTACAAGACCCATTTTACACAACACATCCCTTGAGGCCAAAATTCCCTTTTAGAAAACGATATACTAACTCCCGTCCCCTCGCTGGTATTCTAAGCAAGCCAAACTTCCTCCATATGCTATCCAGTCATATGTTGGATATACAGCAAGCCTTGTAAGACACCCGTACCCACCACAGCACCCACCACCCCGTTTAACCTTTAATTTGGACACGTGCATTTGTCCTCTTCGCTTAGGGCTGAGTGGACGCACTGCGCAAACAGCTCTTGCTTTCTCTGGTGCGCAACTTCCGTTTTCCCCAAGATGGCTGTCAGCTACCGCAGGAGAGCAACACCGTGTGTGTTGACCTTGTTAAAGGGGCAATTTACCCTACGAATGCCTCTGTTTTAAATTACCAACGATTATACGGGACACGTTTGGCATTGAAGTTGAAGACTTACACGGAATAGCCTTAATGGATCATCACGAATCTTCATAAAGTTTTGCACAGTGGAGGCATATGAAAGGACGGTAAATCAGTACCAGGAGAAGAACATCACCATATCATCTGGTCTGGAGGTACGCCTGCGGGATGCCTCAAAATACTACACCTGGGTGAGGATCCGCAACGTTCCTTTCGAGGCAGACGATGTAGATATCAAGAGACATTTCAAAGATATGGTAAAAGTGCATGATATAACTTTAGTTCGATGGACGGAGGGAATCTATGAAGGGTTTCCCGGGCTGGATCTTACACCTCAAGATGTCTTTAAGAAGACCTATCCATCGTATGTTTTTCCTGGAGGTTTTTAGGACACAGGCTGTAGGGACCTACGCAGGAACAATGAAAGACGTGTCGTCTGTGCGGCGCTTTTGACCACATGGCGGCCGGATGTGGTTAGAGCAGCAGCGCCGCGGCCTTGGGAGCGGCAAGTAGCCACGGAGTCTCAGGCGGAACCTCTGCCGAAGAATTTTGAGTGCAGCAGGCAAAGGTAATTGGGCGGACGAGTGGGGCGTGTTACAGAAATTGTGTGACACTACCAGTGGCTTCGGTTTACTCCCCGCAAACGGGCTCGGAGTTGAGCAGCAGCCTGTGGGGGTGGGAGAGCCGGTGATCCACAGGAGTTATCTACGCCCCTAAGGAGATGATTAAGTCTTTCCTGGACGTGCCTGCGGAGGAGAACCCAGCGACAGACAGGAGAATTCTGACGGTTGAGAAGGATTTTGATTGAGCAGATTCCAGAGCCTCTGGGGTCAGAGCCGGGCCCATGTTGCAGTGATACAGGTGGAAGCTGAGGGGCACAAGGGCAATGGAAAACAAATATGGAAATTTGGGAGGGCACATCTAAGAAAGGGCTGGAGTCGTCGGATAGGAGGTTAAACACCAGCTCAGCGTACAGGGACGAAGACGTGGGAGGAGTGATTAGAAAGGGCGGGGTAGTGCACAGGGGGGGGGGGGTCAGGGGGAAAGAGTGCACGAGAAAAGACAGAAGCACAAAAAGTGGAACAGACGGGGACACAGACATAGAGGAAAGCCACCCTTTCTGAATTTTTAAAGTGTCTAACAATAAACGTGAATGGCCTTAGAGCTGATGGTAAAACAAGTATGGTTGGAGGATGTTTTGCGGCCCGTTTTAACATTGATGTGTGTTTTTATTCAAGAACACAATTTCAAGTATGGCAGAAGTTGAGGCTGAACGGTTTAGGATGTATGTTGGTGGTTCAGGGAAATTTAAAGGTGGGTGGCAGTGGCAGTGCCAGTGAGGGAGCCCAGCCCATTCCACATGCTCAAGTGGGAAGGGGGAGGGGAGGGGAGGGTGGTGGGGGTTTGGGAAGGGATATGGGGCGAGATTAGAGTATGTTTTCTGGGATATATATGCCGGCAGATAGTAACATACGGGTTTAAGGTGAATTTTTGTAAGGAGGTTTTGCTTTTTACATGCGGGGTTTACCAAGGGTTTCTATAATAGATGGGGATTGGAATTGTGTAATCAGGAATAAGGATGTGGAACCGAGAGGGGCAGGGTGTGTGCTTGGGGTATTGAGGGATTTGTTGGGGATCAGGGGTTTTGACATAGACAGGGGCGATGGGTGGAAAGTAGAGCCCCACGTTTATGTGGGGGGGTTTTATGCTCCCGGGTTTTGGATCGTATATATATAACTCGAGATATAACAGTAAAACGTGTAAAGACGATATTTTTAAAGGTTTTTCGGACCATCGTGCCGTTTTGGCAGAGATGGCATGGGAAGGGATGGTTCGTGGTATGTGGGTTTAAATGGAAAATGAATGTGAGGCTACTTCAGGGAGAGGGGGAGGGGGGGTTTTTTTTTTAGGGAATGGGTGGAAGAAACCCTATGGGGGGCTCGCAACGAAGAGGAGGATGTCTTGGAATGGTGGGAGAAGCACGCTAAATTTGCAGATTAGGGAGTATTACCAGCATAGGGGGAAGGGGGAGAGGGCAAAGGGTGGAGGTATGGTTTACAGAAATATTTAGAGGGGGCAGCTAAATGATTGTTATGAAGGGGGAGGGGGGGCTAGACATGGAGAATAGAGGTTTTAAGGGGAAATTGAGGGATATACAAAATTCTCGTTTTGATGCGATACGTGTGAGGGAAGGTTTAGAGGAGGTTCTATGGGGTGACAAACCGTCAGGATTGTTTTTGAGGAGATTTGGGGAATGGGCAACAGATGACCACGATTATGGGATTAGAGGTGTGTAAAGGGGTGGGGGGATATAGGGTGGGGCAGGTACTTAGTACCACCGATGGAATGAGCAATTATGCTGATTATTGGTTTAGGGAAATTTTAAGCAGAGGGAGGTAGGAGAGAGGGAGGGAGAGATTCTGGGAAAAGGGAATTCGAGGTATTTTAGGGGAGGAGGAGAGTGCGGTAATAGAGGGTAGGATCATTTGAGGAGGAGGTGGAGGAGGCGATAATGGGCTTGAGTAGGGAAAAAGCGCCGGGGCATTGATGGAATTCCTAATGATTTCTATATTACACATTGGGATTGTATGAAGGAATGTCTGGTCCGGTTGTTTAACTGTATGAAGGAAAGGGGAGTTTTTGGGGGAAAATCGCAGGGAAACGGGGGTAGTAGTTTTGGTCTATAAGGAGGGGGGGGGAAGACCTTGGGTGCTTTGGGGGCGATCTCCCTCATGTGTGCAGATTGAAAAATTTTTTGTGAAGGTTTTAGGTAACCGTATAAAAAAAGGGCTTGACCGAGTCCTACCTAGAGGACAGTGTGGGATTCCAGGTCGAAGTATGCGGGGGGGGGCATGGAAGAAATTAGGTTTTTGTGGAGGGTAGCCCAACGGGGGGGGGGATCTTGGGGATTGATTGGAAGCAGCTTATGACAGTGTAGATAGACATATGTGTGGTGTTTTTTAAAAAAAACCCGGGGGTTTTGGTGATGAGATCGTGCGCTGGGCGACTACTTTGTATATGCCTGCAACGGTCAGGTTCAGGTTAATGGGAATTAGGGTTGCCAGTGCAGATGGGGAGGGGTTTGGGGACAGGGTTGCCCCTTGTCTCAAATCCTCTTTGCATGCATGCAGGACCCTTTTTATAGCTTATAGAGGAAGGAGTGTGGGAACAGGGAGAGGTGGGTCCTGGGAGATGTGGTTTGTGGGGTATGTGGATGACACCACAGTTTTGGTAGGAGGGGAAATAGGATTGGGGAATGTGGGACGTATAATAGAGATTTTTGGTGGGGCGACAGGGATGAAGGGTTTAATGGAGCGAAGTCAAAGTTATTAGAAGAGGGACGTGGGGGGGGGGGGGGGTTTGGGGGAACAGTATGGGTGGAACGTAGTGGATAGAATTAAGATATGTTGGGTTGTGTATATGGCGGACGCTGGGGGGGCACAGAGAATAAATTCCAAGGAAGTAGTGAGTTTGAGCGATGGGTAGGATGCGCGGGTGGAGGGCTGGGATGTAACATTGCATGCAGAGGGGGTGGTAGTAAATACACTTGTGTACAGTAAAGTGTGGGGCGTGGCAGAAATATACCCCTGAGGTCGTTTGATATTCAGGAACTGGAGAGGGTGGTTTGAGGTAGGGGTGGGGTTATGGGAAGCCATGGCTACGGAAGGAGGTGGTGATGATGGGCGTGCGGCAGGGGGGGCTGGGTCTTATACCTTTGGACACCGAGTGAAGGCAGTGTAATGTGAAGCAGCGATACTTGAGGGTGGGAAGGAGAGGGGTAGAAGGGTGGGAGAGGTCATGAAGGATGTGGGGAAAATGGTGGAAGGGAAAGGCACTACTGGAGTGTGAAGATATGGTGCGAAATTTGTTGGCAGTAAGGGAAGCAAAAAAAGTAAGGGTAAGTAGGCTTGGAAAGGAGGACAGGTAGGCAGGGTACAGTGATACAGGGAGTAGCTACATACCCAATGTATGATTGGGGGGCATTTGGGAAGGGCTTTCGGAAGATCAGATTAAAGCCAAGGGTTCGTGAAGTGGTTTATAGATTCTTTATGGGGAAATTTTAGCTACAAGGTCAGTGCTATATAGAATGGGTTATGTAGGGGCTGGCACTTGTTTGCATTGTGAGGAAGAGGAGACGGCTTTTCATGCCATATATTTTGTGAAACCTTGGGGTTTTTTAAGAGCATGGTTAGCGAGAGTTCTGGGTATAGTGGCAGGAGGGGAAGAAACATTTCGACTTTTAGGGCTTTGCATTTTGATGTGGGAGGGGTTTCCAAGGACATTCGGGGGGCAGTGATGTATGTAGTGGCAGATTTTTTGTATGTGTCTTGGTGCATGCGGGAGGTGGGGGGTGAATTTTAGGGTGCGGGCTTGCGGCGAGTGTGTATCGTACAGTATGCAGAAATAGGCTACATATGGGGGGTTGTGGGTAAATAGTTTTCCCCCTTTGGGTTACGTAATCTGTCGGTAGGTGTAATGTTAGGGTTGGGTGCAGTTTAGAGCTGGATGGGCCCGGTTCTCCCTAAACTGGCAAATTCTTGTTCTTTTTTGAGATTAGTGGAGGATGGAAGTGGAATAAAAGTGTGGGGGTAGTGGAGCATATGGGTTAAAGTCGTTAAGAATGTGGGGGGGGGCGTATAAAGGGGGGGGTGAACTGGTGACATTTGGTTAAGAGACAGGGGTTTTAGACTTTCGACGTCAGGTACGAACTTGAGCATGGAAGGGAACGTGAGTTTGTGTTTTTTTAAAACAGATAGCATGGGGTCAGGGGGATGGCCCGGGGGTGGCTTTCTGAAGTGTCCCCTTTTTCCAGGTTGGTTTTGTTAATAAAAAAAAAAAGATTGGTTTTAAAACACTGCGTACCTTGTCATAAGGTTCGTAGGTTTCGAGTCTCCTTCATCAGAGATCAGTGTTTGTATAAATATATATATATATATATACATATTGTTTTTTGTCTGCGTACGTGCAGAGTTACAATGTGGTGTGTTAAATTTTGTGTTTTTGAATTACTTTGGAATAGGTGTTTGGGACGTTTAAGCTTGCTAAGTAGGGAAAGAGTCCCATAGTAAGGGCTGTGATTAAATTTCAATAATGTAGGTCTAAGGTTTAGCGGCAAGTACTTCCTGTTATTGTTTTATCAATTTCCAGATTTAGGATTGTTTTTACACTTTCTCATGTCCATGAATTGCACAATTTAATTTCAGCAATGATGTACTATTGTGTTTCAAATTTGGGGGAAATTTGGGTTTTTATGTCCTGTAACTAGACAGTTTGATACCTTATGTTTGGATTTTTTTAGTTGTATGTGTTGTATTTGCATATATAATGTTATGTCTTTTACTTGCGGGTGTTTCCCGCCCAGTGTTTATGTGGGGAGTTTCATTGTGATATGTACCAATGTAATGTTTATTGTAGGCTTTGGTTTGCCTAATGTTTAAATTTAAAGTTCTGCATAATTTTAATTTTTGTATGTTAAATAATTTTTACTGTGCACTTTGTGCAAGGGGTCTAATTGTACAGAGCTGTGGGGGATTTATGTGGGCACAGACATAAATTTTGAGTTTTTGTTTTTGCTACTATTTTTGTTCGGTGCTGGAGCTCTCTCGCTCTTTATTCTGTTAAGAGTTTCCTGCTATTTGCGGGAAGTATTATGTGGTATGTCTTTGCAATTTTATTGTAGGGTTAGGTTAGCCTTTTGTTTAATTATTGTAATGTATAAAATTTTATCCTTCGTATGCTGCATCATATCATCTGTGTACTTCGTGGGAAGGGGTCTTTACTGTACTGTATAACAGGCATGAATTGTAGGTTTAGACTTTGTTAATATTTTTTCTGAGCAGGTGTTATCCTGTTCTTATCATTGTTCGGTGAATGTAACACTTAGGGTATGCTTTGGGGTTGATGGTAGGTCATTGTATTTGCAAATGGTTTAAATTTTTGTGTTCTTTTAAATTTATTTATATCTTGTACTGTGTCCTTTTAAATAAAAATATAAAAAAAAAAATTTGGACACGTGGAGTCTGGATGGGATGTGACTGAACAGCTGAAAATTTGTGGGATTATCTATATGGCAGATGAGCAAGAGGCTAGGCGGAGGAATTCGGAATTGGTGGGAGAGAAAGTTGTACAACGGATTAGGAACCTAAGAGCGAAGGATGTTACTCTAATGCAAAGGGCAAATAATAATAAATTCATTGGTTTATAGTAAAGTGTGGAATGTGGCAGTGGTGTATCCTTTACGGGAACAGGAGATAAAGGAGATACAGAGAAGGGTGCTTCGTTATATATGGGGTTTTGGACGAGCATGGCTAAGTAAAAGAGGTGGTTATGACGAATGTGCGCAGAGGGGGAGTAGGGCTTTTTATGCTAGGGCCGAGGGTAAAGGCCATGTATGTTAAACAAAAGTACGTAAGGGGAGGGGGGGGGGTTTTAAAAGGGTGAGGGTTGGGAGGGGGATGAGGGATGTACGACGATGGTGGGGAGGAAAGGACTTGATGGAATGTGAGAATATGCAAAAGGGGTTATGTTTGTAATAGGTGAGGTAAAAAAGCTCAAGGTGGGGGGAAAGGTTAGTAGAGATGAGTAGGGAAACCAGAAGTGATGCAAGGGGTGGCGGTATAACCCTTTGTATGATTGGGGTACGATTTTGCATGATTTCCAGAAAAATTAGATTAATGCCTAGGGTAAGGGAGTTAGTTTATAGGTTTGTAATGGGGATTTTAGCGTCAAAGCAGGCTTTGGGGTGTGGATGGGTTTGGTAAAGGAAGCGAAAAAAGCGAACATTGTGAGGGAAACGGAAACAGCTTTTCATCCGTATAATTTTTGTAGAGAGTTGGGGCAGGGACGGGTGTGGCTGGCTAGAGTCTTCAAGTTAATGGGTGGGGGCAATGTGGAGATCCTGCGTGCCCTAACTTTTGAAAGGGAAGGGGTGTGTCTGAGGTTGTAAAAAGAGCCATTCTGTAGATTGTGACAGATTTCTTGTTTTATTCCTGGGCTTGAAGGAAAAAGGCGGGGGATTAGGGTAAGGGCTATTGCGGCAGGAATTTATCGCACGGTATGCAGAAATAAACTCATTTATGGTAACAGGTGGGCGACTGCGTTCCCGGAGGCATATAGAAATATAACGGTAAGGGGACTCAGTAATTTGGCTACTTAAGTACTAAGGGACCATTTTCCTTTTCTAGAGCGAGTTATGACCATATGAAGGATATGTAAAAGTGGGGAGGATTGTCATGGGGAGTTGTATGGGAGGGGATGACATGTAGATGTTTTAGTTTAGCCAGTGTTGAAAGACAAGAGGTCATTGATGATCAAAGTTTTAATAAGGTAAATGATCTTTGTCATGAGACAACTACAAGAAGGGGGGGAACCACTCAAAACATTGTTAACACACTAATAATAATGTGTTATGTAACATGGTGTTATCTTTGTTATTTTTAAAAGTGTGTTTAGTTTCTCTGTGGTTTAAATTGTGGAAATGGCTATTTTGTCACCTTTATTATATTGTAATTTTTGAGGTGTTTAGTATATGTCTGTGTATAAAGTTTATATACAATATAATGATGTGCAACGATTGGATTATATGAAATGTCTTTGTTTTTATAAAGTTTTCAATAAATGTCAAATAAGTGTGACATTCTTAGGATAAATTACTTTTTTGTGTTATAGATACTGGCTGTATTTTATGATATAATAAACCCACCTGTATGTTTCATGTGTGGGGCAGTTTTTTAGTTACATGTTATGTTGTGTGTGCTGGTTGGGCACTTTGGAATGGGGAATTAAGCCTTTACAGTTGACCGTGTATTTTTCTTATGTATAAGTTAAGGTGCTGGGATAAGAATGTGAATTTGTTTGTTTTTATTATTAATGGATCACGTTTCTTTGTTTAAGTAACCTAAATATAGCACCAAATTATGATGTGTAATGTGTTTTTTTAAATAAAATAAAAAATAAAAAAAAAAAAAAAACTTCCTAGATTAAAGTCCTAACAGCTTCCATCCTCTGCAGTTGCCATTGCTACCCACCCCCAGACCAGATAGAGTGAAACCCAACCCTGGCATACATGTCATTTTCTGTCAAGAAGAGGTCCCATTGTCAATGAATGTTACGGCATTTTCCTTACAGTATTGTCTCAGCCAGCAATTGACACCAATTGAACTGACAACCATACAATTCCAACTCCTCTCCTTGGCAAAATACCACATATGACAGGATTCCCACCTTAACTCCTAATTATTCTAATGGTTGACCTAACATTCTGACCCAACAAGAAATATATAATTCACTGTTTTGTTTAGTATTAAATTATTGAAACAATCTCAAATGATTTTACGTTGGGTATGCTAAAATAAATTGTTTCTTGTTATAATACGGTTAATGTAAGTTTTATAAATTCTCTTTTTGGAGCAAAATTAAAATTTTTTTACTTTAACATAAATCCAAAAAATATATCATTAAACTTATAAAGAAAATTTTAGGAAGGACTTAATTTTAAATGAGTTTCATGCTAATTGACCATTTTACATATTCGTCACGACATATATATATATAATAAATATATATATATATAATATATATATATATATATATATATAAATATATAGACTATTAATAGATATATATATATATATAATATATATAATATATAATATTATATATATGCAATAAGATCACATTAAACAGTTGATTTCAGAATATGCAAAACAACCACTCCTGAAAGAATAGAGAAATTCCAAGCAGCTTTTCATAGTTCCTTGAAATGAGGAGTAGACACGAGAGCGCTTGAATTTCTCTATTCTTTCAGAGTGTGTTTTGCCATATATATATAATATAATGTCGTGCCGAATAGGCAGAACTTATGCGATCTGTCTAAATAGCAACGCTCATCTTTGCCATATAGGACAAGTGAAAATTTTTTGTATGGCAATAATTTCGCCAAAATCATTCGACCTCAACGAAAAAAATATATTTGATTGTGATATAAGTACTAAAATTATTGTAAACGTATATAAAATATATTTAGTTGGTAGGCTAAAATAAATTGCACTTGTTATTATAAGGTTAGGTAAGCGTTTTCTAAGTTCTTTGGTGCAAAATTAAAAATGTTTTACATTAACATTAAATGAAAAAAATTTATATCTTTAAACGTATAAGAGAAAAATTTCAGATAGGACTTAATTTTAAATGGGTTTCTTGCTAATTGACCAGAATTACATAATCGGCACGACAATATATATATATATATATATATATATAAATATATATACATATTATAATATAATATATATATATATATATATAGTGCAAGGAAATTCGCAAGAGCATGCGAAAATAACACAGAGCCAAGATCATTGTTTGTGTATATCGCCTGACTGCGAATTCCTAGCATTGTAATATCCTCTAGGAAGGCTGATGCATGCAGGGGATTAAGATGAAAAGCATGTAAGCCTTCTCCCAGAAAGCAGGCTGCCTTGGATCAAACGTTAGCGCTAGCTACACCCAAGGTATATGACCTGTGTGGGGTAGATTGGTAAAACACTGCGGTACCTTGCCCAAGGTTCGTAAGGTTACGAGTCTCCTTCAGCCAGAGAATCAGTGTTTATAAATATAAATATATATATATATATATAAATATTTATATATATATATATATATATATATAGATATATAATATATATATATAAATATATAATATATATATTGTGTGTGTGGTGTGTGTGTGTTAATGGTAATATTGTATAGGTGGTCATAAAAGTGTTTATTTTCATTAAGTGGGAAACTATAGTTGGGAGCGCCAGTTACTAGTTCAGGTACTGGCCTGTCTTCCCCGCCAAGTCACGAGACCAACCCTGACGTCAGCTTACACTCACTGGTACATTCAGTAGGTTCACTGCACTTGCTCTGAGTAGGTTTCTCCACACTCACTCTGACTACCCTCCACTCCGTCTGGGCTTGCATAGCAAGGGAGCATACCTCACTCATTACTCATTGACCTCTCATAAGAAACAAAAGATATGAAGGAACACTGCAACAAGCTACTGACCCATGGCTTAGCAGGTCCATGTCCTCCCCTTCCCGGATTAGCCCAATGACCCACCCATCTTGGTCACCTCCACTCAAGAAGGGAGCACGGCACCAGACCCAGCAGCACAAGCTAGTCCGGTCCAACTCACACCCACCCACACCCACTCATGTATTTAAATACACATTTTTAAAGCTACACAACGTTTTAGCCCCTCCCCCATAACTGTAGTCGGAAAGTTGTTCCACTCATCCACAACTCTATTACCAAAACCAGTGCTTCCTATATCCTTCCTGAATCTGAATTTGCAACTTGAAACCATTGCTGCGAGTCCTGTCCTTGGCTGGAAATTTTCAGTCACACGATTTACATCCCCTTTATTTATTCCTGTATTCCATTTATACACCTCGATAAACCATACATCCCGGGCGGGATTGAACCCGCGGTCAAGTCTCAAAACTCCAGCCCTTCCAAACGTTTACCACTAACCAGCTAGCACAGTAAGATTCATCCAACTAGGTATATTTCTACACCATAGGAAGGTTAGCACAGCAACACTGTGACCACAAAGGCAAGTTTTTACAGACGAATCTCCCTAGCGGTGGCAGTGACGAACTCTAGCTCAAGTCACCTTCCCCCCCCCTTTCCACTGCCGTCAACATGACTCATGAAATCGAATGACACGATTGCAAACAAACCATACCCCGGCCGGATTGAACCCGCGTCATAGTCCAAAACATCCAGCCCGTCGCGTTAGCCACTAGACCAGCTAGCCACAATAATATTCATCCAACTTGCATTTGTGGTCACAGTGGTGCCTGTGCTAACCTTCCGATGGTGTATAAATTCCCTAGTTGGATGAAAACTAATTGTGAGCTACTGGTCTAATGGCTAACGCGACGGGCTGAAGTTTGGAGACTATGACCGCGGGTTCATCCCGGCCAGGGTATGGTTGTTTGCAATCGTGTCCATTACGATTTCTTGAGGTCACTCTCGAACAAATCCCCCCTAATTCTCTCTGGTGGTCGTTTACCTTTCATAGATGACTCCTTTTCTTAAGTTTTGTTCTCTTTCGATTTATATATACTCGGGTGAATTAATCGTTATGCTCACTAAATAAGCCGTGTCAGCCTAATTCTTGCTGAAGGTGTCCCCTCAGGGATGTCTTCTGAGAAAACACAACACTTTGTCTCCTTGCTATAAATGATTGGCCTCTATCTTCCATCCAGTATTTGGTCATTCATTCTGTAATAGATGACTTTGCTATTGCTTGTGCAGGCACTGACAGACACTCATACAGTTTCTCCCCTCCAGCATGCGGTCGACAGTGTTTCAAAATTGGCCACCACGCATGGGTTTAAATTTTCCAGTACCAAAACCGCCATAATTACTTTAACTAGGAAGAGCTCTGCGTGGTCATCTCCGATCGCCCTTTGTACCACTATGGCTCTCATACCCTGAACGTGATAGCAGGTTTCTAGGCCAACTCTTTGACTGTAGTTATCCTGGAAACCCCACATTACCTCTCTAAAGGCAACTTTTCACAGCCGGCAGAACCTTCTTAAAACCCTTGCTCTTTTTGTATCTTTCATGAGAGCTGATTGTCGAACTCTCCTTCGCCTACTTCGAGCCCTCGTTTTAATCGAAACTCTATTATGGGTGGCCAGATGTATTCAGCGGTCTCTCCTGCTACTCTTCTAGCCTTAAACCCCATCCATCACCAAGGATTACGTTTTATGCCTTGGTGCTTTTTTGGCTCTTTCCCTGTCGAGAGCCTCAATGCAGAAGCGAATGTTTCCATTCGATGGCTGATCGCCTTGAAGCCCATTGCCTTCACTACTAAGTGCGCTCTCACGATCACCCGCAATCCTTCCATTTATAGAAATGGTCACTGATATTATAGACATACTTCATTTGTTCGCCACCCCTGTTTGCTCCCCGTCCCTTCCTCTCTTTGGCCTACATTCGCTCTTGTCTTACCTTCAGTTGCCCACCCTCATATGATTCATGTAGCATCTCACTTTCCCTACCCCCCTGGTAAGTTCCAGCTGTTCGGGTCTGTTCTTTCTCACTCCCTTGCACGAAAGCCCAACTGCTACGGTGGCTTCCTGCTCTCTTTTTCTTGACCCACTTTCACCTCATTCCTCAACCCTTGCCGTGTACACGAGATGGCTTCCAAATCTTCTGAACGCTCGGATTCGCAGCAGTTTTCCGGACAGCCGTCGTGCGAGGGCATTTACTATCTTCGGCTTAGCATTTTACTGTTTAAATGTATGCCAATTCTGCAGCAACTTATTCATATCGCATCTATACCGTGTCATCATTTGTGGTTGTACTCAGACCTCCCTTAGTGCTCTACAGCTTATACGGAAATTTGATACACCTCCACCCCCTAGTTCGCCGTATCCAACTTTGCTACTCAGTATCTCTTACAAGCATAAAGATAAATGTTTTTTGTTGGGTCCCTGGTCAAGATGATGTACAGGCAACGAACAGGCGACACGCTGCGCTGTCAGCAGTACATTACCTACCAATTTCATATAGAGGTGTTCCATTTCCGACTATATTGCTGTAATACCTACGCACCTTCACACACCGTTTGCAACAACGTGGTCCTCTGCTCAATAACAAACTTTGTTCTATTAAACCGAGTATAGGTTACAGGCCGTCTTCTTGTCCACCAGTGTCGAGGTTGGGAGACTACTCTCTCCTGCTTACGCATATGGCCATACTCGTCCTACTCATGGATATCTCATGAGAGGCGCCCTGCTCCTCTCTGTGAGAATTTCATTTCCCTTTTCGGTCAGCACATTCTGTTAGACTGCCCACTAAATCAACGAGCACACAGAATTTACCTCCAACGCGTCATCGCTCCGCTGCTCTCTCTTTACCTTCCCCTTCCTTCGCTGATGGACCCACCTTTCATCCGACTCTCTAATTGACTTTTTCACAAAGACTGACGTACTCGCTCAAACTCTGATGATACCTTACAGCCCTTTCTACCTCAATCTCTGCTACCCTCTACCCCCGCAGCTGTCCCCTGTCCCCGCTGTTTTTCTGTAACCTACTAATCATCCTTTTCCCCCTTCTGCCGCCCGATACCCTTGCTTCCTTCCCTACCCATACAGCGCTGTATAGCCTTGTGCTTAGCGCTTCTTTTTGATTATAATAATAATCTAGGTTTTTAGTAGGTTGGTAGACAGCAACCACCCAGGGAAGTAACAACCGTCCCAGCCAGATGACTGTAAACAGAAACCTGTAACTGTTTTGCATGATGGTAGGATTGCTGGTTTCTTTTTCTGTCTCATAAACACGCTAGATAACAGGGATATCTTGCTGCTCCTACTTACATTTTGGGTCACACTTCACAGACACGCACATGCATATATATATATTACATACATCTACGTTTTTCTCCTTTTTCTACATAGCTCTTTGTTCTTCTTCATTTCTTCTATTGTCCATGGGGAAGTGGAAAAGAATCTTTCCTTGTAAGTCATGCGTGTCGTATGAGGCGACTAAAATGCGCGGGAGCAATGGGCTAGTAACCCCTTCTCCTGTAGACATTTACTAAAAAAGAGAAGAAAAAAAAAACTTTTATAAAACTGGGATGCTTGAATGTGCGTGGATGTAGTGCAGATGACAAGAAACAGATGATTGCTGATGTTTAAATGAAAAGAAGTTGGATGTCCTTGGCCCTAAGCGAAACAAAGCTGAAGGGGGTAGGGGGTTTCTGTGGGGGAAATAAATGGGATTAAATCTGGAGAATCTGAGAGAGTTAGAGCAAAGGAAGGGGTAGCAGTAATGTTGAATGATCAGTTATGGAAGGAGAAAAGAGAATATGAGTGTGTAAATGCAAGAATTATGTGGATTAAAGTAAAGGTTGGATGCGAGAAGTGGGTCACAATAAGCGTGTATGCACCTGGAGAAGAGAGGAATGCAGAGGAGAGAGAGAGATTTTGGGAGATGTTAAGTGAATGTATAGGAGCCTTTAAACCAAGTGAGAGAGTAATGGTGGTAGGGGACCTGAATGCTAAAGTAGGAGAAACTTTTAGAGAGGGTTGTGGTAGGTAAGTTTGGGGTGCCAGGTGTAAATGAAAATGGGAGCCCTTTGATTGAACTTTGTATAGAAAGGGGTTTAGTTATAGGTAATACATATTTTAAGAAAAAGAGGATAAATAAGTATACAAGATATGATGTAGGGCGAAATGACAGTAGTTTGTTGGATTATGTATTGGTAGATAAAAAGACTGTTGAGTAGACTTCAGGATGTACATGTTTATAGAGGGGCCACAGATATATCAGATCACTTTATAGTTGTAGTTTACACCGAGAGTAAAAGGTAGATGGATACAAGGAGAATAGAAGCATCAGGGAAAAAGAGAGGTGAAGGTTTATAAACTAAAAGAGGAGGCGGGGGAAAGATATAACACCTATTGGAGGATGGATGGGCTAATAAGAGCATAGGCAATGGGGTCGGGAAAAGGTATG
Source organism: Cherax quadricarinatus (assembly GCF_026875155.1). Lineage (NCBI taxonomy): Eukaryota > Metazoa > Arthropoda > Malacostraca > Decapoda > Parastacidae > Cherax > Cherax quadricarinatus. The sequence goes on from NC_069405.1 coordinate 34,161,321, forward strand.
GGGTAGGTTTAAAAATGTAGTGTTAGGGGTTCAGCAGAAGTTTGTGGTTACAGGAAAGTGGGGTGAGGGAGGGAAGAGGAGCGATTGATGGAATGATGATGTAAAGAGAGTAGTAAGGGAGGAAAAGTTAGCATATGAGAAGTTTTTACTAAGTAGATGTGATGCAAGGAGGGAAGAGTATATGGAGAAAAAGAGAGAGGTTAAGAGAGTGGTGAAGAAATGTAAAAAGAGAGCAAATGAGAGAGAGTGGGTGAGATGTTATCAACAAATTTTGTTGAAAATAAGAAAAAATTTTGGAATGAGATTAACAAGTTAAGGAAAGCCTAGAGAACAAATGGATTTGTCAGTTAAAAATAGGAAAGGAGAGTTATTAAATGGAGAGTTAGAGGTATTGGGAAGATGGAGGGAATATTTTAGGAATTGTTAAATGTTGATGAAGATAGGGAAGCTGTGATTTCGTTTTATAGGGCAAAGGAGGAATAACATCTTGTAGGAGTGAGGAAGAGCCAGTTGTGAGTGTGGGAGAAGTTGTGAGGCAGCAGGTAAAATGAAAGGGGGTAAGGCAGCCGGGATTGATGGGATAAAGATAGAAATGCTAAAAGCAGGTGGGGGATATAGTTTTGGAGTGGTTGGTGCAATTATTTGATAAATGTATGGAAGAGGGTAAAGTACCTAGGGATTGGCAGAGAGCATGCATAGTTCCTATGTATAAAGGCAAAGGGGACAAAGGAGAGTGCAAAAATTATAAGGGGATAAGTCTGTTGAGTATACCTGGTAAAGTGTATGGTAGAGTTATTATTGAAAGAATTAAGAGTAAGACGGAGAATAGGATAGCAGATGAACAAGGAGGCTTCAGGAAAGGTAGGGGGTGTGTGGACCAGGTGTTTACAGTGAAACATATAAGTGAACAGTATTTAGATAAGGCTAAAGAGGTCTTTGTGGTATTTATGGATTTGGAAAAGGCGTTTGACAGGGTGGATAGGGGGGCAATGTGGCAGATGTTGCAGTGTAGGGTTTGTAGGAGGTAGGTTACTGAAAGCAGAGAAGTTTTTACGAGGATAGTGAGGCTCAAGTTAGAGTATGAAAGGAAAGAGGGAAATTATTTCCCAGTAAAAAGTAGGCCTTAGACAAGGATGTGTGATGTCACGGTGGTTGTTTAATATATTTATAGATGGGGTTGTAAGAGAAGTAAGTGCGAGGGTCTTGACAAGAGGCGTGGAGTTAAAAGATAAAGAATCACACATAAAGTGGGAGTTGTCACAGTTGCTCTTTGCTGATGACACTGTGCTCTTGGGAGATTCTGAAAAGAAGTTGCAGAGATTGGTGGATGAATTTGGTTGGTGTGCAAAAGAAGAAAATTAAAAAATGAATACAGGAAAGAGTAAGTTATGAGGATAACAAAAAGATTAGGTGATGAAAGATTGGATATCAGATTGGAGGGAGAGAGTATGGAGGAGGTGAATGTATTCAGATATTTGTGAGTGGACGTGTCAGCGGATGGGTCTATGAAGGATGAGGTGAATCATAGAATTGATGATGGGAAAAGGGTGAGGTTTTGTGTGCGAGGGGCTTGGACTTCCAGCAGGCGTGCGTGAGCGTGTTTGATAGGAGTGAATGGAGACAAATGGTTTTTAATACTTGACGTGCTGTTGGAGTGTGAGCAAAGTAACATTTATGAAGGGGTTCAGGGAAACCGGCAGGCCGTACTTGAGTCCTGGAGATGGGAAGTACAGTGCCTGCACTCTGAAGGAGGGGTGTTAACGTTGCAGTTTAAAAACTGTAGTGTAAAGCACCCTTCTGGCAAGACAGTGATGGAGTGAATGATGGTGAAAGTTTTTCTTTTTAGGGCCACCCTGCCTTGGTGGGAATCGGCCAGTGTGATAATAAAAAAATAATAATAATCTAGTTAAGAAGACCTTTGTTGGTTTAGTGCTTTATTTGATTATAATAATCTAGTTAAAAGGGAGGCAGATAACAGATGAAAATGAGATAGAAGAGCCTGTACTTGAACAGTTAGTACTTAAAGAGGTATGTGAGACTTCATACAGTTGGCACATCTAGAAACATTGTTGTCAAGCGGGGTCTGGAGCAGGTGGTTATGCCTTATCATCAGCTGTATAATATGCTATATCTTCCTTATCTCAGAACATGCAGATTTCATCTTAGACTCCACTGAAGATCTTGCCTTAAATGTGCATTTTCTCTAGAATTTCTTAACAAATGGATACTTGGAAGAGTTGTGCAAGAAAGGTATAAAATACTGACAATATGAAAGTTAAGACACATGTGCAACATCTGGATATCTTTATTGTAGGACGTTTCGCCATCCAGTGGGTTTATCAATACAGATTCTAGGACATTAAAAGGAAGACAGTAGAATATGTACAAAAGATGAGGAATCAGTCCCCCGGCCC
>NC_069405.1:34164234-34179809 GCF_026875155.1 Cherax quadricarinatus
ACGGGGGTCTTCCATCTGTGCTTGCATTAGATCTTCAGGTCTAAACTTTTTAGCACAGTGATGCCACAACAACCCACCACTAGTGCAGATCACTATGTTCTCAGTGATGCCACAACAACCCACCACTAGTGCAGATCACTATGTTCTCAGTGATGCCACAACAACCCACCACTAGTGCAGATCACTATGTTCTCAGTGATGCCACAACAACCCACCACTACTGCAGATCACTTGGAGGGGGGGGGGGCATTGTATGTCCGAGATCGCTTGAACTGTTGCATAAAAACGTGTATTAAGTCTGAAGTAACACATACAGAGTCTGTTTGGATAGAATTTTCAGAGGGGCATGAAAAACTGATTTTAGGAGTGATATACCGTCCCCCAAACTTAGATAGGGACCAAGGGAAACTACTATGAGAGGAAATTGTTAAGGCCACAAGGCACGATAATGTAGTAATTCTAGGAGACTTTAACTTTAGTCATATTGATTGGAATTTCTTGACTGGGAATTTAGAATCATACGACTTCTTAGAAGTATTTCAGGATTGTTTTTTGAAACAGTTTGTGACAGAACCTACAAGGGAAAATAACCTGCTGACTTAGTTATGGCAAAAAATGGAATCCTTGTTAATAATTTTAGAAATTTCGAGGAACTGGGTGCTAGCGACCCAGAAATCAATTACATTTAGCATTGAATGGAAGTACGATAGTACGATAACTCAGTAACAGTCCCAGATTTTCGCTTAGCAGATTACGATGGGCTTAGAGAACACTTATCATCTGTTGACTGGAGTAACGAAGAGAGCTATCAATATGACAGTTTTCTGAACACTATACATGCTGCTCAAAGAGCGTTTATCCCATATAATGAAATTAGATCAAATAGAAATGACCCAAAATGGATGAATAATAGGCTCAAATATCTACTAGGGCATAAGAAAGGAATTTATAGGCGTATCAAAAGAGGTGAAGGTCATCTTATGAATCAGTATATTGACATTAAGAGGGACATTAAAAAGGGGATAAGAAAAGCTAAAAGGGGCTATGAAATTAAAGTTGCTAGGGATTCTAAAACTACCCCAAAAAGTTTTTTCCAGGTCTATAGAACAAAAGCTAAAGATAAGATAGGTCCCCTTAAAAATAACTATGGGCACCTTACTGACAAAGAGAATGAAATGTGCTCGATTTTAAATAATTATTTTCTCTCAGTTTTTACACAGGAAGACACTAACAATATTAAAGTAATTAATTTTACAGTGGGCTAGAAGAAGATAAATTATGTAACATCACAGTCACTAGTGAGATGGTTGTGAAGCAGATAGACAGACTGAAGCAAAATAAGTCGCCGGGTCCTGATGAGGTTTTTTCAAGGGTTCTTAAGGAATGGAAAATGGAACTCTGTGAACCATTAACTAATATTTTTAATTTATCTCTTCAAACAGGTGTAGTGTCTGATATGTGGAAGATGGCTAATGTAATTCCTATTTTTAAAACAGGGGAGAAGTCGTTACCGTCAAATTACCGCCCAATAAGCCTGACCTCAATTGTAGGCAAATTACTAGAATCAATTATAGCTGAGATTATAAGAAGCCATCTCGATAAGCATAGCTTGATTAATGATACTCAGCATGGATTCACAAGAAGCCGGTCTTGTCTAACTAATTTATTAACTTTCTTCAGTAAAGCTTTTGAGGCTGTTGACCACAATAAAGAATTTGATATTATTACTTAGATTTTAGTAAGGCTTTTGATAGAGTTCCGCACCATAGACTGTTAAAGAAAGTGGCAGCTCATGGCATTGGGGGAAAAGTGCTCTCATGGATCGAGTCATGGCTCACTGACAGGAAGCAGAGAGTGTCCATAAATGGGTTAAATCCGAGTGGGGATCTGTAACAAGTGGCGTTCCACAGGATCAGTCTTGGGCCCGTTGTTGTTTATAATATATATCAATGATCTTGATGAGGGAATTACTAGTGATATGAGCCAAATTCGCCGATGACACAAAGATAGGTAGGATAATTGATTCAAACGTAGATGTTATGGAACTTCAGGAGGATTTAAACAAACTCTATTCTTGGTCAGAAAAGTGGCAGATGCAGTTCAATGTAGATAAATGCAAGGTTCTGAAGCTTGGGAGTGCCCATAACCCTAGTACTTATAAGTTAAATGATGTAGAACTTAGCCATACAGATTGCGAAAAGGACTTGGGGGTTATGGTGAGCAGCAACCTTAAGCCAAGACAGCAATGCCTAAGCGTACGTAATAAGGCAAATAGATTACTGGGATTTATATCAAGAAGTGTAAGCAACAGAAGTCCAGAGGCCATACTGCAGCTTTATACATCATTAGTAAGGCCTCACCTAGATTATGCAGCTCAGTTCTGGTCTCCGTATTACAAAATGGACATAAATTCGTTAGAAAACATTCAGCGTAGGATGACTAAATTAATACATAGGATTAGAAATCTTCCTTATGAAGAAAGATTGAAGACTCTTAAGTTACATTCATTTGTTAGACGAAAAATGAGGGGAGACCTGATCAAAGTGTGTAAGTGGAAGATAGGTATTAATAAAGGGGATATTAATAAGGTCTTGAGGATGTCTCTCCAAGAGAGAACCCGCAATAATGGATTTAAATTAGATAAGTTTAGATTTAGAAAGGACATAGGAAAGTATTGGTTTGGAAATAGGGTAGTTGATGAGTGGAACAGTCTACCTAGTTGGGTTATTGAGGCTGGGACTTTGGGTAGTTTCAAATTTGGGTTGGATAAGTAATTGAGTGGGAGGGGTTGGATTTGAGTGGGACTTTCACATCAGAGCTTATTTCTTGGGTGGCATTGAAAATTGGGTTGGGCAAATGTTTTGTTAGTGGGATGAATTGTAAAGGACCTGCCTAGTATGGGCCAGCAGGCCTCCTGCAGTGTTCCTACTTTCTTATGTTCTTATGTTCTTATGTTCTCAGTGATGCCACAACAATCCACCACTAGTGCAGATCACTATGTTCTCAGTGATGCCACAAGAACCCACCACTAGTGCAGATCACTATGTTCTCAGTGATGCCACAACAACCCACCACTAGTGCAGATCACTATGTTCTCAGTGATGCCACAACAACCCACCACTAGTGCAGATCACTATGTTCTCAGTGATGCCACAAGAACCCACCACTAGTGCAGATCACTATGTTCTCAGTGATGCCACAACAACCCACCACTAGTGCAGATCACTATGTTCTCAGTGATGCCACAACAACCCACCACTAGTGCAGATCACTATGTTCTCAGTGATGCCACAACAACCCACCACTAGTGCAGATCACTATGTTCTCAGTGATGCCACAACAACCCACCACTAGTGCAATCACTATGTTCTCAGTGATGCCACAACAACCCACCACTAGTGCAGATCACTATGTTCTCAGTGATGCCACAACAGCCCACCACTAGTGCAGATCACTATGTTCTCAGTGATGCCACAACAACCCACCACTAGTGCAGATCACTATGTTCTCAGTGATGCCACAACAACCCACCACTAGTGCAGATCACTATGTTCTCAGTGATGCCACAACAGCCCACCACTAGTGCAGATCACTATGTTCTCAGTGATGCCACAACAACCCACCTGGTATAAGAAATATAAGAGGGAAAAATATTAAATAAACGCTTAATTGGTTTAAACCATTTTATTTTTCATGGGTTACAATACATAAAAATATATTTTTTTTCAAATTTATCATTATTCAAAATATAACTATCAATTTTAAAGTCAATATGAGAAGTGGATGAAAAAACAGCCCCTGAAAAAAGTCAATCTGCCTGTATGGTTTAGTGGAGTTTGTATTCCCAACATCACCTCCTTACCCAAAATTAACCAGACCAACCATACCTAACCACTACCAGTTTCTCAAAAAGCTACTCTTATTGTGCTGATGAATGCTCAACCACTTACCACTTTGAAATTAGTATGTCTGTTCTTTTCACTGTTTTAAATAGTAGTAGATTGTAATACAGTGCATCATAATGTAAATTGTTCCATTGTAGTACCAAATTTCATTGTTTTAAACAGTACTAAACTGTAATACTGTTACACTGTAAACTGTTACATTGTAATACTGTAATCTTTATTCACTAATTCAATAGTGTAACAAGTCTGTACTAGACTTATCAAAATCATGTAGCATCATCTGATATAATATTAAATTCTTCTGTACTCACTAACTCATCTAATGACCATATGAACTATGTACGTATTATTGCCTTACTATTCTTAAGTTAATCTTTAAGTTTGCCAGAAATGCTGAGCATACAGAGGGGCTTTTGTCATGTACACTCAACTATTATATTCCTCTGTAAAACCATATAATTTGTCAAAATAAAAAATCTAATCTAATCTAAACATAAGATTTACACGTCGGGTCACGCCGGGTCACGCCGGGTCACGTCGGGTCACGCCGGGTCACGCCGGGTCACGCCGGGTCACGCCGGGTCACGTCGGGTCACGCCGGGTCACCATCTGGCGAAAACCCGGGCCGGAAGTACCGGAAAATCTCTAATGAATAAATAAATAAGATTTACATTTTTTTTAACACGCTAGCTATCTCCCACCGAGGCAGCGTGACCCGAAAAAGAATACTTTCACCATCATTCACACTATCACTGTCTTTGCAGAGGCCCACAGATATGAAAGCTTAAAATGTCACTCAAAAGCAAATATCTCAAACCCCTCCTTTAGAGTGCAGGCTCTGTACTACGTGTCTAGGCAGTTCAGTGGTTTCTGACACCTGTCCATGTAAGTTCATTTTGCAATGCTGTTAATGTAATAGTACATTGATTATTATAATCATGGAAAGCACTAAAACCCTGTGGGTCATTCAGTTCAACACAGCAAGGGTGAGGGAGACGGTATAGAAAAACAAAGAGGTGGTGGATTTGGGGAAAGAAAAATGTTAAGAGGAGAGGCTCACAGTCAGTGAAGTCCATTGTTCTTTCCTAGTTGAGAGCTTATATGCATAAGTGAGCATTCCATTGACATGATACGCATTATCTGTTATTTGTCTGCTCTCACAATTTTCATGACTCTTCCAAGTATGAAAGTTAAGACACATGTGCAACATCTGGATATCTTTATTGTAGACGTTTCGCCATCCAGTGGCTTTATCAATACAGATTCTAGGACATAATAGGAAGACAGTAGAACTATATACAAAAGATGAGGTAATCAGTCCCTCGGCCTTGGAGTTAGTGTTCACAGCATCGTGGTGGAGGAGAATCTGGAGCAAAGGCAAGAAGACTGGCGTTTATATAGGCGTCAGTGGAAGGGACGGGCAGCAGACGAGGGCAGTCACTGGTAGGCGGGATTCCCCAGTGGAAGTAGGTCCTTCCCAAAGAGATGGGTTAGTTGCAGCAGCCGTGAAGAAGGTCTTGTAGATGTCCTCTGAACCAGGTATTTTATACCTTTCTTGCACAACTTGTCAGACACTGCAACATCATGGAATCTTGGTTCAGAGGACATCTACAAGACCTTCTTCACGGCTGCTGCAACTAACCCATCTCTTTGGGAAGGACCTACTTCCACTGGGGAATCCCGCCTACCAGTGACTGCCCTCGTCTGCTGCCCGTCCCTTCCACTGACGCCTATATAAACGCCAGTCTTCTTGCCTTTGCTCCAGATTCTCCTCCACCACGATGCTGTGAACACTAACTCCAAGGCCGAGGGACTGATTACCTCATCTTTTGTATATAGTTCTACTGTCTTCCTATTATGTCCTAGAATCTGTATTGATAAAGCCACTGGATGGCGAAACGTCTACAATAAAGATATCCAGATGTTGCACATGTGTCTTAACTTTCATATTGTCGGTATTTTATACCTTTCTTGCACAACTCTTCCAAGTATCCATTTGTTAAGAAATTCTAGAGAAAATGCACATTTAAGGCAAGATCTTCAGTGGAGTCTAAGATGAAATCTGCATGTTCTGAGATAAGGAAGATATAGCATATTATACAGCTGACGATAAGGCATAACCACCTGCTCCAGACCCCGCTTGACAACAATGTTTCTAGATGTGCCAACTGTATGAAGTCTCACATACCTCTTTAAGTACTAACTATTCAAGTACAGGCTCTTCTATCTCATCTTCATCTGTTATCTGCCTCCCTTTTAACTAGATTATTATAATCAAATAAAGCACTAAACCAACAAAGGTCTTCTTAACTAGATTATTATTATTTTTTTATTATCACACTGGCCGATTCCCACCAAGGCAGGGTGGCCCGAAAAAGAAAAACTTTCACCATCATTCACTCCATCACTGTCTTGCCAGAAGGGTGCTTTACACTACAGTTTTTAAACTACAACATTAACACCCCTCCTTCAGAGTGCAGGCACTGTACTTCCCATCTCCAGGACTCAAGTCCGGCCTGCCGGTTTCCCTGAACCCCTTCATAAATGTTACTTTGCTCACACTCCAACAGCACGTCAAGTATTAAAAACCATTTGTCTCCATTCACTCCTATCAAACACGCTCACGCACGCCTGCTGGAAGTCCAAGCCCCTCGCACACAAAACCTCACTCTTTTCCCATCATCAATTCTATGATTCACTTCATCCTTCATAGACCCATCCGCTGACACGTCCACTCCCAAATATCTGAATACATTCACCTCCTCCATACTCTCTCCCTCCAATCTGATATCCAATCTTTCATCACCTAATCTTTTTGTTATCCTCATAACCTTACTCTTTCCTGTATTCACTTTTAATTTTCTTCTTTTGCACACCAACCAAATTCATCCACCAATCTCTGCAACTTCTTTTCAGAATCTCCCAAGAGCACAGTGTCATCAGCAAAGAGCAACTGTGACAACTCCCACTTTATGTGTGATTCTTTATCTTTTAACTCCACGCCTCTTGTCAAGACCCTCGCACTTACTTCTCTTACAACCCCATCTATAAATATATTAAACAACCACCGTGACATCACACATCCTTGTCTAAGGCCTACTTTTACTGGGAAAAAATTTCCCTCTTTCCTACATACTCTAACTTGAGCCTCACTATCCTCGTAAAAACTCTTCTCTGCTTTCAGTAACCTACCTCCTACACCATACACTTGCAACATCTGCCACATTGCCCCCCTATCCACCCTGTCAAACGCCTTTTCCAAATCCATAAATACCACAAAGACCTCTTTAGCCTTATCTAAATACTGTTCACTTATATGTTTCACTGTAAACACCTGGTCCACACACCCCCTACCTTTCCTGAAGCCTCCTTGTTCATCTGCTATCCTATTCTCCGTCTTACTCTTAATTCTTTCAATAATAACTCTACCATACACTTTACCAGGTATACTCAACAGACTTATCCCCTTATAATTTTTGCACTCTCCTTTGTCCCCTTTGCCTTTATACATAGGAACTATGCATGCTCTCTGCCAATCCCTAGGTACTTTACCCTCTTCCATACATTTATCAAATAATTGCACCAACCACTCCAAAACTATATCCCCCACCTGCTTTTAGCATTTCTATCTTTATCCCATCAATCCCGGCTGCCTTACCCCCTTTCATTTTACCTACTGCCTCACGAACTTCTCCCACACTCACAACTGGCTCTTCCTCACTCCTACAAGATGTTATTCCTCCTTGCCCTATACACGAAATCACAGCTTCCCTATCTTCATCAACATTTAACAATTCCTCAAAATATTCCCTCCAATCTTCCCAATACCTCTAACTCTCCATTTAATAACTCTCCTTTCCTATTTTTAACTGACAAATCCATTTGTTCTCTTGGCTTCCTTAACTTGTTAATCTCATTCCAAAATTTTTTCTTATTTTCAACAAAATTTGTTGATAACATCTCACCCACTCTCTCATTTGCTCTCTTTTTACATTGCTTCACCACTCTCTTAACCTCTCTCTTTTTCTCCATATACTCTTCCCTCCTTGCATCACATCTACTTAGTAAAAACTTCTCATATGCTAACTTTTTCTCCCTTACTACTCTCTTTACATCATCATTCCATCAATCGCTCCTCTTCCCTCCCGCACCCACTTTCCTGTAACCACAAACTTCTGCTGAACACTCTAACACTACATTTTTAAACCTACCCCATACCTCTTCCACCCCATTGCCTATGCTCTTATTAGCCCATCCATCCTCCAATAGGTGTTTATATCTTTCCCTGCCTCCTCTTTTAGTTTATAAACCTTCACCTCTCTCTTCCCTGATGCTTCTATTCTCCTTGTATCCCATCTACCTTTTACTCTCGGTGTAGCTACAACTAGAAAGTGATCTGATATATCTGTGGCCCCTCTATAAACATGTACATCCTGAAGTCTACTCAACAGTCTTTTATCTACCAATACATAATCCAACAAACTACTGTCATTTCGCCCTACATCATATCTTGTATACTTATTTATCCTCTTTTTCTTAAAATATGTATTACCTATAACTAAACCCCTTTCTATACAAAGTTCAATCAAAGGGCTCCCATTTTCATTTACACCTGGCACCCCAAACTTACCTACCACACCCTCTCTAAAAGTTTCTCCTACTTTAGCATTCAGGTCCCCTACCACCATTACTCTCTCACTTGGTTTAAAGGCTCCTATACATTCAATTAACATCTCCCAAAATCTCTCTCTCTCCTCTGCATTCCTCTCTTCTCCAGGTGCATACACGCTTATTGTGACCCACTTTTCGCATCCAACCTTTACTTTAATCCACATAATTCTTGCATTTACACACTCATATTCTCTTTTCTCCTTCCATAACTGATCATTCAACATTACTGCTACCCCTTCCTTTGCTCTAACTCTCTCAGATTCTCCAGATTTAATCCCATTTATTTCCCCCCACCGAAACTCCCCTACCCCCTTCAGCTTTGTTTCGCTTAGGGCCAGGACATCCAACTTCTTTTCATTCATAACATCAGCAATCATCTGTTTCTTGTCATCTGCACTACATCCACGCACATTCAAGCATCCCAGTTTTATAAAGTTTTTCTTCTTCTCTTTTTTAGTAAATGTCTACAGGAGAAGGGGTTACTAGCCCATTGCTCCCGGCATTTTAGTCGCCTCATACGACACGCATGACTTACAGAGGAAAGATTCTTTTCCACTTCCCCATGGACAATAGAAGAAATGAAGAAGAACATGAGCTATGTAGAAAAAGGAGAAAAACCTAGATGTATGTATATATATATATGCATGTGCGTGTCTGTGAAGTGTGACCAAAGTGTAAGTAGGAGTAGCAAGATATCCCTGTTATCTAGCGTGTTTATGAGACAGAAAAAGAAACCAGCAATCCTACCATCATGCAAAACAGTTACAGGTTTCTGTTTCACAGTCATCTGGAAGGACGGTAGTACTTCCCTGGGTGGTTGCTGTCTACCAACCTACTACCTAGATTATTATTATAATCAAAAAGAAGCGCTAAGCCACAAGGGCTATACAGCGCTGTAGGGTAGGGAAGGAAGCAAGGGTATCGGGCGGCAGAAGGGGGAAAGGATGATTAGTAGGTTACAGAAAACAGCGGGGCAGGGGACAGTGCGGGGGTAGAGGGTAGCAAGAGATTGAGGTAGAAAGGGCTGAAGGTATCATCAGAGTTTGTGGAGTAAGTCAGTTGTTGTCAAAAAGTCAATTAGAGAGTCCGGATGAAAGGTGGGTCCATCAGCGAGAAGGGAAGGTAAAGAGAGAGCAGCGGAGCGAAGACGACGTTGGAGGTAAATTCTGTGTGCTCGTTGATAAAGTGGGCAGTCTAACAGAATGTGGCTGACCGAAAATGGAACCTGACAATTCTCACAGAGAGGAGCAGGGCGCCTCTCCATGAGATATCCATGAGTAAGACGAGTATGGCCAATGCGAAAGCAGGAGAGAGTAGTCTCCCAACCTCGACACTGGTGACAAGAAGACGGCCAGTAACCTATACTCGGTTTAATAGAACAAAGTTTGTTATTGAGCAGAGCAGACCAACGTTGTTGCAAACGGGTGTGAAGGTGGGTAGCTATTACAGCAAAATAGTCCGGAAATGGAACACCTCTATATGAAATTGGTAGGTCATGTACTGCTGACAGCGCAGCAGTGTCTGCCTGTTCGTTGCCCTGTACATCAACATGACCAGGGACCCAACAAAAAACAATATCTTTATGCTTGGTAGAGATACTGCGTAGCCAAAGTTGGATACGGAGAACTAGGGGGTGAGGTGTATCAAATTTCCGTATAGCCTGTAGAGCACTAAGGGAGTCTGAGACAACCACAAATGATGACACAGGTATAGATGCGATATGAATAAGTGCTGCAAGAATGGCATACAATTCAACAGTAAAAATGCTAGCCGAAGATAGTAAATGCCCTCGCACGACGCTGTCCGGAAACACTGCTGCGAATCCGACGCCGTCAGAAGATTTAGAGCCATCTGTGTACACGGCAATGGCATGAGAATGAAAGTGAAAGTGGTCAAGAAAAAGAGAGCAGGAAGCCACCGTAGGCAGTTGGGCTTTCGAGCAAGGGAGTGAGAAAGAACAGACCCGAACAGCTGGAACTTCCCAGGGGGGTAGGGAAAAGTGAGATGCTGCATGAACATATGAGGGTGGCAACTGAAGGGAAGACAAGAGCGAATGTTGGCAAAGAGAGAAGGGACGGAGCAAACAGGGGTGGCGAACAAATGAAGAATGTCTACTAATATCACTGACCATTCTATAAATGGAAGGATTGCGGAGATCGTGAGAGCGCACATAGTAGTGAAGGCAATGGGCTTCACGGCGATCAGCCAAGGATGGAACATTCGCTTCTGCATAGAGGCTCTCGACAGGGAAAGAGCAAAAAGCACCAAGGCATAAACGTAATCCTTGGTGATGGATGGGGTTAAGGCTAGAGAGAGTAGCAGGAGAGGCCGCTGAATACATCTGGCCACCATAATCGAGTTTCGATAAAACGAGGGCTGAATGTAGGCGAAGGAGAGTTCGACAATCAGCTCTCCATGAAAGATGAGCAAGGGTTTTAAGAATGTTCAGCCGGCTGTGAAAAGTTGCCTTTAGAGAGGTAATGTGGGGTTTCCAGGATAACCTACAGTCAAAGAGAAGGCCTAGAAACCTGACTATCACGTTCAGGGATATGAGAGCCATAGAGGTACAAAGGACGATCGGAGATGACAGAGCGTCTAGTTAAAGTAATTTGGCGAGTTTTGGTACTGGAAAATTTAAACCCATGCGTGGTGGCCCAATTTGAAACACTGTCGACCGCATACTGGAGAGAAACTGTAATGAGGTGACAGTCAGTGCCTGCACAAGCAATAGCAAAGTCATCTATACAGAGTGATGACCAAATACTGGATGGAAGAATAGAGGCCAAATCATTTATAGCAAGGAGACAAAGTGTTGTGCTCAGAAGACATCCCTGAGGGACACCTTCAGCATGACTTAGGCTGACACGGCTTATTTAGTGAGCTAAACGATTAATTCACCCGAGTATAAATAACTCGAAAGAGACAAACTTAAGTAAAGGAAGTCAACTATGAAAGGAAAACGACCACCAGAGAGAATTAGGGGGGATATGATCGAAGTGACTCAAGAAATCGTAATGACACGATTGCAAACAAACCATACCCCTGGCCGGGATTGAACCCGCGGTCATAGAGTCTCAAAACTCCAGCCCGTCGCGTTAGCCACTAGACCAGCTAGCCACAATAAGAATCATCCAACTAGGTACATTTCTACACCATAGGAAGGTTAGCACAGGCACCACTGTGACCACAAATGCAAGTTGGATGAATCTTATTGTGGCTAGCTGGTCTAGTGGCTAACGCGACAGGCTGGAGTTTTGAGACTATGACCGCGGGTTCAATCCCGGCCGGGGGTATGATTTATCGAGGTGTATAAATGGAAAACAGGAATAAATAAAGGAGATGTAAATAGCGTGCTGAAAATTTCCAGCCAAGACAGGACTCGCAGCAATGGTTTCAAGTTGCAAAAATTCAGATTCAGGAAGGATATAGGAAAGCACTGGTTTGGTAATAGAGTTGTGGATGAGTGGAACAAACTTCCGACTACAGTTATTGAGGCTAAAACGTTGTGTAGCTTTAAAAATAGTTTATTTAAATACATGAGTGGGTGTGGGTGGGTGTGAGTTGGACCGGACTAGCTTGTGCTGCTGGGTCTGGTGCCGTGCTCCCTTCTTGAGTGGAGGTGACCAGACTGGGTGGGTCATTGGGCTAATCCGGGAAGGGGAGACATGGACCTGCTCCGCATGGGCCAGTAGGCTTGTTGCAGTGTTCCTTCTATCTTATGTTCTTATGAGAGGTCAATGAGTAACTGAGTGAGGTATGCTCCCTTGGCTATGCAAGCCCAGACTGGAAGTGAGAGTGCTAGTCAGAGTGAGTGTGGAGAACCTACTCAGAGCAAGTGCAGTGAACCTACTGACTGTACCAGTGAGTGGTAAGCTGACGTCAGGTTGGATCACGTGACTTGGCGGAAGACAGGCCAGTACCTGAACTAGTAACTGGCGCTCCAACTAGTAGTTTCCCACTACATGAAAATAACACTATTATGAACGCCTAACAATATTACCATTAACACACACACACACACACACACATATATATTATATATATATATTTTATATATATATATATATATATATATATAAACACTGATCTCTGGCTGAAGGAGACTCGAACCTACGAACCTTGGGACAAGGTACGCAGTGCTTTACCAATCTACCCACACTGGACAATACCTTGGCGTGTAGCTAGCGCTACACGTTTGATCCAAGGCAGCCAGCTTTCAGGGAGAAGGCTTACAGCTTTTCATCTCATCCCCTGCATGCATCAGCCTTCCTAGAGATATTAACAATGCAAGGAATTCGCAAGAGCAGGCGAAATATACACAAACACTGATCTCTGGCTCTGTTTGTGTATATTTCGCCTGCTCTTGCGAATTCCTTGCATATATATATATATATATATTATATATATATATATATATATTTTATATATATATTTTATATATATATATATATATATAATATATATATATATGTCGTGCCGAATATGAAAAACTGGTCAATTAGCAAAAACTCATTTAAAATTAAGTCCTATCTGAAATTTTCTCTTATACGTTTAAAGATATATTTTTTTCATTAATGTTAATGTAAACATTTTTAATTTTGCACCGAAAGAATCTTAGAAAACTTACCTAACCTTATTATAACAAGAGCAATTTATTTTAGCCTAACCCAACTAAATATATTTTAAATACGTTTACAATAATTTAGTACTTAAACACAATCAAATATATTTTTTTCGTTAGGTTCAGAATGATTTTGGCGAAATTATTGCATACACAAATTTTCACTTGTCCTATATGGCAAGATGAGCGTTGCTATTTAAGCCAAGATCGCAAGTTCTGCCTATTCGGCACGACATATGTATATATATATATATATATATATATATATATATATATAATATATATATATATATATATATATATATATATATATATATATATTTAAATTTTATATATATATATATATCGTGCCGAATATGTAAAACTGGTCAATTAGCAAGAACTCATTTAAAATTAAGTCCTTTCTAAAATTTTCTCTTATAAGTTTAAAGATATATTTTTTGGATTAATGTTAAAGTAAAAAATTTTAATTTTGCACCAAAAGGAATTTATAAAACTTACCTAACCTTATTATAACAAGAACAATTTATTTTAGCTAACCTAACTAAATATATTTTAGATTTGTTTACAATAATTTAATACTAAACAAACACAGTGAAATATATATTTTTTTGTTGGGTTCAGAATGTTAGGTCACCAAAAGAAATAATTAGGAGTAAGGGTGGGAACCCTGTCATATGTGGTATTTTGCCAAGGAGAGGAGTTGGAAATGAATGGTTGTCCAGGGCAATTGGTGTCAATTGCTGGCTGGACAAATACTGTAAGGAAAATGCGTTAACATTCATTGACAACTGGGACCTCTTCTATGACAGAAATGACATGTATGCTAGGGATGGGGTTCACTTATCTAGGTCTGGGGTGGTAGCACTGGCAACTGCAGTGGAGGGAGCAGTTAGGACTTTAAACTAGGAATAGTTAGTGGTATGGGTTTTGGCAGGAAAAGAGTGAAGTCCCAGTGTAATAAGCAGAACGAGGTAGATATTGAAAAGCCAGGGATTTTGGGTGATAAGGACAGTAATAGGTTTAGTAGAAAAACAGAAATAAGCAGGAAGGGTAAAGAGAAAGGAGAGTCTTTCAATGTTTATTATGCTAATTGCCGTAGTGCTGGGAATAAGATGGACGAGTTGAGATTAGTTGCTAGTGCAGGTAACATTGATGTATTTGCCTTAACTGAGACGTGGTTTAATTCAAAATGTCGGGACATGCCTGCGGAATGTCATATTCAGGGTTTTAAATTGTTCCAAGTAGATAGAAGTATCGGGAAGGGGGGTGGGGTGGCATTGTATGTCCGAGATCGCTTGAACTGTTGCATAAAAACGGGTATTAAGTCTGAAGTAACACATACAGAGTCTGTTTGGATAGAATTTTCAGAGGGGCATGAAAAACTGATTTTTAGGAGTGATATACCGTCCCCCAAACTTAGATAGGGACAAGGGAGACTACTATGGGAGGAAATTGTTAAAGCCACAAGGCACGATAATGTAGTAATTCTAGGAGACTTTAACTTTAGTCATATTGATTGGAATTTCTTGACTGGGAATTTAGAATCATACGACTTCGTAGAAGTAGTTCAGGATTGTTTTTTGAAGCAGTTTGTGACAGAACCTACAAGGGGAAATAACTTGCTTGACTTAGTTATGGCAAACAATGAATCCCTTGTTAATAATTTAGAAATTTCAGAGGAACTGGGTGCTAACGACCACAAATCAATTACATTTAGCATTGAATGGAAGTACGATAGTAGCGATAACTCAGTAACAGTCCCAGATTTTCGCTTAGCAGATTACGATGGGCTTAGAGAACACTTATCATCTGTTGACTGGGGTAACGAAGAGAGCTATCAATATGACAGTTTTCTGAACACTATACATGCTGCTCAAAGAGCGTTTATCCCATATAAAGAAATTAGATCAAATAGAAATGACCCCAAAAAGGATGAATAATAGGCTCAAATATCTACTAGGGCATAAGAAAGGAATTTATAGGCGTATCAAAAGAGGTGAGGGTCATCTTATGAATCAGTATATTGACATTAAGAGGGACATTAAAAAGGGGATAAGAAAAGATAAAAAGGACTATGAAATTAAAGTTGCTAGGGATTCTAAAACTAACCCAAAAAGTTTTTTCCAGGTCTATAGAACAGAAGTTAGAGATAAGATAGGTCCCCTTAAAAATAAGTAAGGGCACCTTACTGACAAAGAGAATGAAATGTGCTCGATTTTTAATAATTTATTTTCTCTCAGTTTTTACACAGGAAGGGCGCTAACAATATTCAGTAATTAATTTTTTATAGTGGGCTAGAAGAAGATAAATTATGTAACATCACAGTCACTAGTGAAATGGTTGTGAAGCAGATAGACAGCTGAAGCAAAAAAAGT
>NC_069405.1:34180309-34292809 GCF_026875155.1 Cherax quadricarinatus
TTGGGGCCCTGTAAATCACACCCAAAATTAGTTTTTCTCGGCCCTCGAGAAGCTGTAACCAAACAGATTCAGTGGCTGATGCTTCTAATTTAATATCTTGTCTAACACAACAATCCAGATGTTGCACATGTGTCTTAACTTTCAATTTGTCGGTATTTTATACCTTTCTTGCACAACTTGTCAGACACTGCAACATCATGGAATCTTGGTTCAGAGGACATCTACAAGACCTTCTTCACGGCTTTTGCAACTAACCCATCTCTTTAGGAAGGACCTACTTCCACTGGGGAATCCCGCCTACCAGTGACTGCCCTCGTCTGCTGCCCGTCCCTATCCACTGACGCGTATATAACCGCCAGTCTTCTTGCCATTTCTCCAGATTCTCCTCCACCACGATGCTGTGAACACTAACTCCAAGGCCGAGGGACTGATTACCTCATCTTTTGTATATAGTTCTACTGTCTTCCTATTATGTCCTAGAATCTGTATTGATAAAGCCACTGGTTGGCGAAACGTCTACAATAAAGATATCCAGATGTTGCACATGTGTCTTAACTTTCAATTGAAGAATTGAGACACTTATGCAACACATGGGAATCTTTATTGAAGAAACGTTTCGCCACACAGTGGCTTCATCAGTCCAATACAAAGTAGAAATGGGTAAGGAGAGTAGAAGTATGAGGTAATCAGTCCCTCAACCTGGATTCGATGTGTTCAGTCCATCACATCGAATCCAGGTTGAGGGACTGATTACCTCATACTTCTACTCTCCTTACCCATTTCTACTTTGTATTGGACTGATGAAGCCACTGTGTGGCGAAACGTTTCTTCAATAAAGATTCCCATGTGTTGCATAAGTGTCTCAATTCTTCAACTTGTCGGTTTTGTGATGAATGGTTTTGTGATGAAGCCACTGCGTGGCGAAACGTTTCCTGAATAAAGATTCCCATATGCTGCATAAGTGTCTCAATCTTCAACTTGTCGGTTTTCAAAACCATTCGTCACATCTGTCAGACACTGCAACATCATGGTATCTTGGTACAAAGACTTCAACGCTTGCCCAAACCTTTGGACGATGACCTACTTACATTAGTGGCAGGTCCCACTAAGATCCCGCCTCCTCCTGCTTCAACTCATCTCACCGCAGTATATAAGCCACCTCTCTGGCCCTATGCTGCACTTACTACAAGAGTGATGGACTGAACACATCGAATCCAGGTTGAGGGACTGATTACCTCATACTTCTACTCTCCTTACCCATTTCTACTTTGTATTGGACTGATGAAGCCACTGTGTGGCGAAACGTTTCTTCAATAAAGATTCCCATGTGTTGCATAAGTGTCTCAATTCTTCAACTTGTCGGTTTTCAAAACCATTCGTCACACATTCTACAAGATTGATGGACTGAACACATCGACTCCAGGCTGAGGGACTGATTTCCTCATACTCCTCCTTTCCTTACGCCTTCCTCTTTGTATTGGACTGATGAAGCCACTGTGTGGCGAAACGTTTCCTGAATAAAGATTCCCATATGCTGCATAAGTGTCTCAATCTTCTTCACAGAGTTAAGTACAGGTCACCACTCAATTAAGTACAGGTCACCACTGAGTTAAGTACAGGTCACCACTGTAGGAAAGTATTGGTTTGGAAATAGGGTAGTTGATGAGTGGAACAGTCTACCTAGTTGGGTTATTGAGGCTAAAACCTTGGGTAGTTTCAAATTTAGGTTGGATAAATGCATAAATGAGAGGGGTTGCATTTGAGTGGGACTTGCATATGAGAGCGGATAGAGTTATCAGAGCTTATTTCCTGGGTAGCATTGAAAATTGGGTTGGGCAAATGTTTTGTTAGCGGGATGGATTGTAAAGGACCTGCCTAGTATGGGACAACAGACCTGCTGCAGTGTTCCTCCTTTCTTTTGTTCTTATGTCCTTAAGGTATATAATTGCCAGTGACTCCTATGTCGCACACAATATTTATATACGTATTTAAAGTTATTGCTGTCATAGCAGAGTATGACAGAATTTGGAAATATAAACTCATATGCAGTATAATGTGATCCTTTATTGACAACGTTTCGCCCACACAGTGGGCTTTTTCAAGTCACAAACAGATCTGTTTGGTACTTGAAAAAGCCCCTGTGTGGGCGAAATGTTGGTCAATAAAGGATCACATTATACTGCATTTTGTTTTTTATTTTTCCATTGTGTCGGTATTTTATACCATTTTTTTTCCATGGCGAATTTATTATTATTGCTACTCAATTTGCTTTAGTTACAATATCAATCCCTTGTGGGATTTTCTAATGCTATAATATTCATCCTTCGGCCGTTTGTGCCTGTGGGCACTTCCGTTCCCTTTTCCTCTCTCTCTCTCTCCCTCCCTCTCCTCTCTCTCTCTCTCTCCTCTCTCTCTCTCTCTTTTCTCTCCTCTCTCTCCCCTCTCTTCTCTCTCTTCTCTCTCTCTCTTTCTCTCCCCACTCCAGTGAACGCGGTCCTCTGGGAACGTATTCGCGGGAAAACCCCCTCTTTTCTGCAATTTTGCAAGCTCCGGGAGTGTTGATTGAAACACGAAAGGCCTAGAACTATCATTTCTACTCCCCCTGTTGTTTTGCATCTTTGTATCGCTTGGTTTTGCGATGTTTGCTCTCTCTCTCTCCCCTCTCTCCTCTCTTTCCCCCCTCTCCCCTCCCCTCTCTCTCTCTCTCTCTCTCTCCATCTCTCTCTCTCTCTTCTCTTCTCACTCCTTCTCTTCTCTCTCTCTTCTCTTCTATTTTCTCTCTCTTTTCTCTCTCTCTCTCTCTCCTCTCTCTTTCTCTTTTCTCCTCTCTCTCTCTTCTTCTCTCTCACTCCCTCTCTCTCTCTCTCTCTCCCTCTCTCTCCCAGCGGATGGCTGGTGCGTTGAAATATAAAAATTATATAATATATTATAAAATATATATATATTATATATATATATATTTATATATATAAAAGAGGATAAAATAACAAGATATGATGTAGGCGAAATGACAGTAGTTTGTTGATTATTATTGTGATAAAGACTGTGGAACTTCGGATTACATTTATAGAGGGGCCACAGATATATCAGATCACTTTCTAGTTGTAGCTACACTGAGAGTAAAAGGTAGATGGGATACAAGGAGAATAAAAAGAAACGGGGAAAGAGAGAGGTAAAGGTTTATAAACTAAAAGAGGAGGCAGTTGGGGTAAGAATAAACAGCTATTGGAGGATAGATGGCTAATGAGAGCATAGGCAAGGGGGTCGAAGAGGTATGGGGTAGGTTAAAATGTAGTGTTAGAGTGTCACAAAAGTTTGTGCTTACAGGAAAGTGGGTGCAGGAGGGAAGGGGAGCGATTGGGGGAATGATGATGTAAAAGAGAGTAGTAAGGAGAAAAAGTTAGCATATGAGAGGTTTTTACAAGTAAAGTGATGCAAGGAGGGAAGAGTATAGGGAGAAAAAGAGAGGGGTTAAGAGAGTGGTGAAGCAATGTAAAAAGAGAGCAAATGAGAGAATGGGTGAGATGTTTTCAACAAATTTTGTTGAAAATAAGAAAAAGTTTTGGAGTGAGATTAACAATTTAAGAAAGCCTAGAGAACAAATGGATTTGTCAGTTAAAAATAGGAGAGGAGAGTTATTAAATGGAGAGTTAGAGGTATTGGGAAATGGAGGGAATATTTTGAGGAATTGTTAAATGTTGATAAAGATAGGGAAGTGTGATTTCGTGTATAGGGCAAGGGGGAATAACATCTTGTAGGAGTGAGGAAGAGCCAGTTGTGAGTGTGGGGGAAGTTCGTGAGGCAGTAGGTAAAATGAAAGGGGTAAGGCAGCCGGGATTGATGGGATAAAGATAAGAAATGTTAAAAGCAGGGGGGGATATAGTTTTGGAGGGGTTTGGGTGCAATTATTTAATAAATGTATGGAAGAGGGTAAGGTACCTAGGGATTGGCAGAGAGCATGCATAGTTCCTTTGTATAAAGGCAAAGGGGATAAAAGAGAATGCAAAAATTATAGGGATAAGTCTGTTGAGTAATCCCTGGTAAAGTGTAAGGTAGATTTTATAATTGAAAGAATTAAGAGTAAGACGGAGAATAGGATAGCAGATGAACAAGGAGGCTTTAGAAAAGGTAGGGGTGTGTGGAGCAGGTGTTTACAGTGAAACATATAAGTGAACAGTATTTAGATAAGGCTAAAGAGGTCTTTTTTGGCATTTATGGATTTGGAAAAGGCGTATGACAGGGTGGATAGGGGTGGCAATGTGGCAGATGTTGCAAGTGTATGGTGTAGGAGGTAGGTTACTGAAAGCAGTGAAGAGTTTTTACGAGGATAGTGAGGCTCAAGTTAGAGTATGTAGGAAAGGGGGAAATTTTTTTTTCCCAGTGTGATGTCACCGTGGTTGTTTAATATATTTATAGATGGGGTTGTAAGAGAAGTAAAAATGCAGGGTCTTGGCAAGAGGCGTGGAGTTAAAAGATAAAGAACCCACACACAAAGTTGGAGTTGTCACAGCTGCTCTTTGCTGATGACACTGTGCTCTTGGGAGATTCTGAAGAGAATTGCAGAGATTGGTGGATGAATTTGGTAGGGTGTGCAAAAAGAAGAAAATTTAAAAGGGTGAATCGGGAAAGAGAAAGGTTATGGGGATAACAAAAAGATTAGGTGATGAAAGATTGGATATCAGATTGAAGGGAGAGAGTAGGAGGGGGTTTGAACGTATTCAGATATTTGGGAGTGGACGTGTCAGCGATGGGTCTATGAAAAAATGAGATGAATCATAGAATTGATGGGGGAAAAAGAGTGATTGGTGCACTTAGGGGTCTGTGGAGACAAAGAACTTGGGTCCTGGAGGCAAAGAGGGAATGTATGAGAGTATATTTTTAAACCAACGCTCTTATATGGGTAATGAAGCGTGGGGTGATGAATGTTGCAGCGAGGAAAAAGGCTGGAGGCAGTGGAGATGTCATTCTGAGGGCAAGTGTGGTGTGAATATTAATGCAAGAATTCGTAGTTTGGAAGTTAGGAGGAGGTGCGGGATTCCCAAAACTTTTGTCCAGAGGGCTGAGGAAGGGTTTTTGAGTGGTTCGGACAGTAGAGAGAATGGAGCGAAACAGAATGACTTCAAGAGTGTATCAGTCTGTAGGGGAAGGAAGGCGGGGTAGGGTCGGCCTAGGAAAGGTTGGGGGGAGGGGTAAAGGAGGTTTTGTGTGCAAGGGGCTTGGACTTCCAGCAGCATGCATGAGCGTGTTTGATGGGAGGGGAATGGAGACAAATGGTTTTTAATACTTGACGTGCTGTTGGAGTGTAAGCAAAGTAACATTTATGAAGGGGTTCAGGGAAACCGGCAGGCCGGACTTGAGTCCTGGAGAGGGGAAGTACATGCCTGCACTCTAAAGGAGGGGTGTTAATGTTGCAGTTTAAAAAACTGTAGTGTAAAGCACCCTCGGGCCCAAGACAGTGATGGAGTGAATGATGGTGAAAGTTTTCTTTTTCGGGCCCACCCTGCCTTGGTGGGGAATCGGCCAGTGTGATAAAAAAAAAAAAAAAAAAAATTATATATATATATATATATATATTATATATATATATATATATATAAAATATATATATTATATATATATATAATATATATATATATTATGTCGTGCCAAAATAGGCAGAACTTGCGATTTTGGGCTTAAATAGCAACGCTCTTCTTGACTATAGGACAAGTGAAAATTTGTGTATGCAATAATTTCGCCAAAATCAATCTGAACCTAAAGAAAAAAATATATTTGATTGTGTTTGTTTAGTACTAAATTACTGTAAACGTATTTAAAATATATTTAGTTGGGTTAGGCTAAAATAAATTGTTCTTGTTATAATAAGGTTAGGTAAGTTTTCTAAGATTCTTTTGGTGCAAAATTAAAATTTTTTGCATTAACATTAATGAACACATATGCAACAGTTAGGTATCTTTATTTCGAAACGTTTCACCTACACAGTAGGCTTCTTCAGTCGAGTACAGAAAAGGTGATAGAAGCAGAAGAGACTTGAAGACGATGTAATCAGTCCATCACCCTTAAAGATTTGAGGTGGTCAGTCCCTCAGTCTGGAGAAGAGCATTGTTCCGAAGTCTGAAACAATGTGGAGTTGAAGTGACAGGATGGAGCCTTATATAGCGCCAGGAGGTGAGACGTAGGTCACTTTGGGAGGTCAGGTCACTCTCACTTTAAGGGTGATGGACTGATTACATCGTCTTCAAGTCTCTTCTGCTTCTATCAACTTTTCTGTACTCGACTGAAGAAGCCTACTGTGTAGGCGAAACGTTTCGAAATAAAGATACCTAACTGTTGCATATGTGTCTTACCTAACAACCTGTCGGTATTTTATACCATTTTAATGTTCAATCTGTCAGACACTGCAACACAAGGGTATCTTTGTACAGACCTGAAATCAACTTCGACAACCTCTACTAGTGAGAACGGCTGGATTTGAGAGTGACCTGACCTCCCAAAGTGACCTACGTCTCACCTCCTGGCGCTATATAAGGCTCCATCCTGTCACTTCAACTCCACATTGTTTCAGACTTTGGAACAATGCTCTTCTCCAGACTGAGGGAATGACCACCTCAAAACTTTAAGGGTGATGGACTGATTACATCGTCTTCAAGTATCTTCTGCTTCTATCACCTTTTCTGTACTCGACTGAAGAAGCCTACTGTGTAGGCGAAACGTTTCAAAATAAAGATACCTAACTGTTGCATATGTGTCTTACCTAACAACCTGTCGGTATTTTATACCATTTTAATGTTCAACATTAATGAAAAAAATATATCTTTAAACGTATAAGAGAAAATTTCAGAAAGGGCTTAATTTTAAATGAGTTCTTGCTAATTGACCAGTTTTACATATTCGGTACGACATATATATATATATATATAAAATATATATATATATATTATATATATATATATATATATATATAATATATATAATATATATAAAATATATATAATAATTATATATATAATATATATAATATAAAATTTTATATATATATAATATATATATATATATACATAATTTTAATATTATCACACTGGCCGATTCCCACCAAGGCAGGGTGGCCCGAAAAAGAAAAACTTTCACCATCATTCACTCCAAACACTGTCTTGCCCGAAGGGTGCTTTACACTAAGTTTTTAAACTAAAACATTAACACCCCTCCTTCAGAGTGCAGGCACTGTAAATTTCCATCTCCAGGACTCAAGTCCGGCCTGCCCGGTTTCCCCGAACCCCTTCATAAAGTTACTTTGCTCACACTCCAACAGCACGTCAAGTATTAAAAACCATTTGGGCTCCATTCACTCCTATCAAACACGCTGACGCATGCCTGCTGGAAGTCCCCAAGCCCCTCGCACACAAAACCCCTTTACCCCCTCTCTCCAACCTTTCCTAGGCCGACCACTACCCCGCCTTCCTTCCACTACAGACTGATACACTCTTGAAGTCATTCTGTTTCGTTCCATTCTCTCTACATGTCCGAACCACCTCAACAACCCTTCCTCAGCCCTCTGGACAACAGTTTTGGTAATCCCGCACCTCCTCCTAACTTCCAAACTACGAATTCTCTGCATTATTCACAAAACCCCACATTGCTCTCAGACATGACATCTCCACTGCCTCCAGCCTTCTCCTCGCTGCAACATTCATCACCCATGGCTCACACCCATACAAGAGTGTTGGTATAACTAGACTCTCATACATTCCCCTTTTTGCTTTTATGGATAAAGTTCTTTGTTTCCACAGACTCCTCGGTGCACCACTCACCTTTTTCTCGTCAATTCTGTGATTCGCCTCATCCTTCATAGACCCATATGCTAACACGTCCACTCTCAAATATCTGAATACATTCACTTCCTCCATACTCTCTCCCTCCAATCTGATATCAATTCTTTCGTTACCTAATTTTATTTGTTTTCCTCATCACCTTACTCTTTCCTATATTCACTTTTAACTTCCTTCTTCTACATACCCTACCAAATTCATCCACCAACCTCTGCAACTTCTCTTCAGAATCTCCCAAAAGCACAGTGTCATCAGCAAAGAGCAACTGTGACAACTCCCACTTGGTGTTAGATTCTTTATCTTTTAACCCCCACCTCTTGTCAACACTCGAGCATTCTCTTCTCTTACTACTCCATCTATAAATATATTAAACAACCACGGTGACATCACACATCCCTGCCTAAGACCTACTTTTACTGGGAAATAATCCCCCTCTTGCCTACATACTCTAACCTGATCCTCACTATCCTCATAAAAACGTTTCACTGCTTTCAATAACCCGCCTGTTATTCCATACACCTGCAGCATCTGCCACATTGCCCACCTATCCACCCTATCATATGTCTTTTCTAAATCCATAAATGCCACAAAAACCTCTTTACCCTTATCTAAATAATGTTCACCTATATGTTTCACTGTAAACACTTGGTCTACACACCCCCTAGCTTTACTAAAGCCTCTTTGTTCTTCTGCTATCCTGCTCTCCGTCTTACTCTTAATTCAGCCAATAATAACTTTACCATGCACTTTACGAGGTATACTTAACAGACTTATTCCCCTGTAATTTTTACACTTTTTTTTTGTCCCCTTTGCCTTTATACGAAAGAACTATGCATGCTCTCTACCACTCCCTGGGTACCTTACCCTCTTCCATACATTATGTAAATGAAAACACTAACCACTCCAAAACTATATCCCCACCTGCTTTTAACATTTCTACCTTTATCCCATCAAGCCCAGCTGCTTTACCACCTTTCATTCTACTCACTGCCCCACACAGTCACTCCACACTCACAACTGGTTCTTCCTCACTCCTATAAAATGTTATTCCTCCTTGCCCTATTCACGAAATCACAGCTTCCCTATCTTCATCAACATTTAATAATTCCTCAAAATATTCCTTCTATCTTCCCGATACCTCTAACTCTCCATATAATAACTTTCCTCCCCTATTTTTTAACTAACAAATCCATTCTTTCCAAAACTTTTTCTTATTTTCAACAAATTTGTTGATAACATCTCACACACTCTCTCATCTGCTCTCTTTTTACATTGCTTCACCAATCTCTTAACTTCTCATTTCCTCTCCATATACTCCTCCCTCCTTGCACTGCGTACCTTGTTCCGAGGTTCGTAGGTTCGAGTCTCCTTCAGCCAGAGATCAGTGTTTGTGTATATTTCTCCTTGTTTTGCGAATTCCTTGCATATATATATATATATATATATATATATATATATATATATATATATATATATATATATATATATATATATATATATATATATATATGAAGAGAAGTTGCAGAGATTGGTGGATGAATTTGGTAGGGTGTGCAAAAGAAGAAAATTAAAGGTGAATACAGGAAAGAGTAAGGTTATGAGGATAACAAAAAGATTAGGTGATGAAAGATTGAATATCAGATTGGAGGGAGAGAGTATGGAGGAGGTGAACGTATTCAGATATTTGGGAGTGGACGTGTCAGCGGATGGGTCTATGAAAGATGAGGTGAATCATAGAATTGATGAGGGAAAAAGAGTGAGTGGTGCACTTAGGAGTCTGTGGAGACAAAGAACTTTGTCCTTGGAGGCAAAGAGGGGAATGTATGAGAGTATAGTTTTACCAACGCTCTTATATGGGTGTGAAGCGTGGGTGATGAATGTTGCAGCGAGGAGAAGGCTGGAGGCAGTGGAGATGTCATGTCTGAGGGCAATGTGTGGTGTGAATATAATGCAGAGAATTCGTAGTTTGGAAGTTAGGAGGAGGTGCGGGATTACCAAAACTGTTGTCCAGAGGGCTGAGGAAGGGTTGTTGAGGTGGTTCGGACATGTAGAGAGAATGGAGCGAAACAGAATGACTTCAAGAGTGTATCAGTCTGTAGTGGAAGGAAGGCGGGGTAGGGGTCGGCCTAGGAAGGGTTGGAGGGAGGGGGTAAAGGAGGTTTTGTGTGCGAGGGGCTTGGACTTCCAGCAGGCATGCGTGAGCGTGTTTGATAGGAGTGAATGGAGACAAATGGTTTTTAATACTTGACGTGCTGTTGGAGTGTGAGCAAAGTAACATTTATGAAGGGATTCAGGGAAACCGGCAGGCCGGACTTGAGTCCTGGAGATGGGAAGTACAGTGCCTGCACTCTGAAGGAGGGGTGTTAATGTTGCAGTTTAAAAACTGTAGTGTAAAGCACCCTTCTGGCAAGACAGTGATGGAGTGAATGATGGTGAAAGTTTTTCTTTTTCGGGCCACCCTGCCTTGGTGGGAATCGGCCGGTGTGATAATAAAAAAAAAAAAATATATATACAGGACAGAAGGGTCAGGGGAGATATGATAACGACATACAAAGTACTTTATGGAATAGATAAGGTGGACAGAGACAGTCTGTTCCAGAGATGGGACACAGAAACAAGGGGTCACAATTGGAAGCTGAAGACTCAGATGAGTCAAAGGGATGTTAGGAAGTATTTCTTCAGTCATAGAGTCGTCAGGAAGTGGAATAGCCTAGCAAGTGATGTAGTGGAGGCAGGACCCATACATAGCTTTATGACGAGGTATGACAAAGCTAAGGAAGCAGAGAGAGAGAGAGAGAGAGAGAGAGAGAGAGAGAGAGAGAGAGAGAGAGAGAGAGAGAGAGAGAGAGAGAGAGAGAGAGAGAGAGAGAGAGAGAGAGAGAGAGAGAGAGGACCTAGTAGTGATCAGTGAAGAGGCGGGGCCAGGAGCTGAGTCTCGGCCCCTGCAACCACAATTAGGTGAGTACACACACATAATGTGCCAACCGTCTCCCAACGCGGCAGGTGACCAGAAAAAGAAACACTTTCAAAATCATTCACGTTATCACTGTCTTGCCAGAGGTGGGCAGATAGACAGTTTAGAGGTCACTTTAAATTGTAAATATCCCCATTCCTCTTTTAGAGTGCAGGTGCTGTACTTCCCATCTCCCTGACTCACGTCCGGGGAACTGGTTTTCCTGATCCCTTCACAAAATGTGACTTTGCTCACACTTCAACAGCTTATCAAGTCCCAAAAAAACATTTGTCTCTATGCCTGTGTAACACGCTCACACATACCTGGAAGTCCAAGCACCTTGCACACAAAACCTTTAACCCCTCTCTCGATCCTTTCCTATGAATACCCCCTGCCCCTCCTTTCTTCCACTACAGATTTATACAACCTCCAAGTCATCCTATTTTTTCCAACCCCTCTAAATGACCAAACCATCTCAGCAACCCTTCCTCAGCCCTCTGGATAATACTTTTAGTAAGTCCACACCTAATCTCCAAACTACGAATCCTCTGCATAATATTTGCTCCACATATTGCCCTCAAACTACATCTGCACTGCCTCCAGCCTTCTCTTCGCTGTAACATTCACAACCCATGCTGCACAGCCATATATGAGTGTTGGTACCACTATACTTTCATATACTGCTTTCTTTGCCTCCATGGATAATGTTCTCTTCTCTCCACAGATACCTCAGTGCACCACCCACCATTTTTTCCTTCATCAATTTTATGGTTCACCTCGTGTTTCATACACCCATCCACGGACAAGTCTACTCCCGAATATCTGAACACATTCACTTCCTCCATACTCCCTCCCTCCAATCTGATATTCAGTTTTTTCTTACCTAACCTTGCTCTTAGATATGTTATTTTCAAATTCCTTGACGTCCCCTCCCAAACTTCCACTAACCTTTTAGCTTAGCTCTTGCTTTTATCTAAATAATAATAAATAATTTTCGGGATAAAACGTTATATTTGTTTATGGCTCGTTCATTTAATCTGGTCAACGATGGCTAACTGCATTATACATAAATTTTGCTTAAGTTCGACTAACCTAAGTAAATATTGAGTAGTTAAGGTTTTGTCTCTTGCTTAGATCGTCCAGAAAATGACGCGTGTAATACCTCAGAGAAGCCGTGTATTTTGAAGGCGGGTTGGCAGCCAAATATAAAAATGTAAATCTTTGATTGGTTGGTAACTTGGTGTTCCCGGAAGTGATCTGGCAGGTTGTTGAGCACGTTCCCTCACCACAGCGACTCTCATCACCAGTTCCAGTTTTTATGGTCTTTTCCCCAGTCTCGACTATATTTAAGTGATAGTTTTCAACGTCACAAGCCCAGATTCGTGGAAAAAAAGTATTGGTAAGTCATCTTTGCTCTATCATAGATTGAGACTAGAAAACATGGAGAGAAGAATTTTATATTGTATATTATGATGATATTCAGAGAGTACCGCTGATCATTAAATATATTCTGGTGATCTGTACTGTTATCAAGGGGCTCGATGAACTTATTTTCGACACCTAACGACACACTGGTCTTGACGTTGTTATAGACGTCAAGTAAAATGTAGAGAAGTGGATGTTGGTGATGTGATGGCTGGTTGAGGTGCTGTCGATCCTCTGAGAGGTGCAGCAAGAACCAACCTCTAGCATACTCTGCTCTAGTTGTCTGCTAACAATGATGCCAATGGCAGTTGTTTGCTCAGTCGAATCAAATCATAGACTAAGTTGTTACGTACTTAATTTTAGTGCTACCTTCTGTACCAGTTATCTTCCTTTGACTTCCTTCTTCGTTATAGGAATCTTTTTCAGGTTCCGATGGTTTGCACCTTTTGATTTTCCATACCACATGTATGTTTGTTCACCAGTCTGATTACCAGACACACTTCTAACATACTCTGTCTACATATTTGTGAACCCTGGAGTAACATGGTCTCGGCATCTTCAGGTAACACTGTCCTCACCTCGGTAACATGCTGTGACATGCTGCAGAGGAACAGGGAATTATCTGTTCAAAGTAGTGATGATGTAAAATCAATCTTTCCCTTTCTACAGACCATTCTGGAGAAATACCCTGACTTTGCTAGCTGTAAATAAAGCATTACCACATATGTGCATGTGTATGTGTGTGTGTGTGTACTCACCTAGTTGTACTCACCTAGTTGAGGTTGCGGGGGTCGAGTCCGAGCTCCTGGCCCCGCCTCTTCACTGATCTCTACTAGGTCACTCTCCCTGAGTTTTAGTTAGTTTAATATGTTTATTATGCACCCCATACCCATCCAGTGGGCGGTAGTCAAAAGATTACAGAGGTACATAATGGGTCCAGGGACTGGGCCTCAAAGTTTTGATAGCTGAGCAAGTTACAGAGGTAATGAATTCACAATTTACAAAGGTAATGAACTCACAATTTACAAAGGTAATGAACTCCAGGTAGGTCTAGTCACAATCATGACAAGTTACAAAGGTATTTACAGATTACATAGGTACACAATGGGTCCAGGGACCGGGCTCCAAAGTTTTGATGGCTGAACTAGGTACAAGGTAATGAACTCACAAGTTACAAAGGTAATGAACTCACAAGTTACAAAGGTAATGAATACTGTAAGAATGGTTACTTACGTTTATACATGACTGCAATCATGAACAAATTTTAGAGTAATGAGCAATTCACACTTCCACACCCGGTCACAACTGTAGTGAGTTATTGGTGCAAATGTTGATTGTTGAGTCTCTCTCTCTCTCACACACACACACACACACATACAAATTCATACACACACACACATACAAATTCATACACACACACACATAAACACACACACACACACACACCACACACACACACACACACACACACACACACACACACACACACACACACACACACACACACACACTCCCTGAGCCGTGAGCTTTATCATACCTCTGCTTAAAGCAATGTATGGATCCTGCCTCCACTACATCGCTTCCCAAACTATTCCACTTACTGACTACTCTGTAGATGAAGAAATACTTCCTAACATCCCTGTGATTCATCTGTGTCTTCAGCTTCCAACTGTGTCCCCTTGTTACTGTGTCCAATCTCTGGAACATCCTGTCTTTGTCCACCTTGTCAATTCCTCTCAGTATTTTGTATGTCGTTATCATGTCCCCCCTATCTCTTCTGTCCTCCAGTGTCGTCAGGTTGATTTCCCTTAACCTCTCCTCGTAGGACATACCTCTTAGCTCTGGGACTAGTCTTGTTGCAAACCTTTGCACTTTCTCTAGTTTCTTCACGTGCTTGGCTAGGTGTGGGTTCCAAACTGGTGCCGCATACTCCAATATGGGCCTAACGTACACGGTGTACAGGGTCCTGAATGATTCCTTATTAAGATGTCGGAATGCTGTTCTGAGGTTTGCCAGGCGCCCATATGCTGCAGCAGTTATTTGGTTGATGTGCGCTTCAGGAGATGTGCCTGGTGTTATACTCACCCCAAGATCTTTTTCCTTGAGTGAGGTTTGTAGTCTCTGGCCCCCTAGACTGTACTCCGTCTGCGGTCTTCTTTGCCCTTCCCCAATCTTCATGACTTTGCACTTGGTGGGATTGAACTCCAGGAGCCAATTGCTGGACCAGGTCTGCAGCCTGTCCAGATCCCTTTGTAGTTCTGCCTGGTCTTCGATCGAGTGAATTCTTCTCATCAACTTCACGTCATCTGCAAACAGGGACACCTCAGAGTCTATTCCTTCCGTCATGTCGTTCACAAATACCAGAAACAGCACTGGTCCTAGGACTGACCCCTGCGGGACCCCGCTGGTCACAGGTGCCCACTCTGACACCTCGCCACGTACCATGACTCGCTGCTGTCTTCCTGACAAGTATTCCCTGATCCATTGTAGTGCCTTCCCTGTTATCCCTGCTTGGTCCTCCAGTTTTTGCACCAATCTCTTGTGTGGAACTGTGTCAAACGCCTTCTTACAGTACAGTGTGTGTGTGTGTGTGTGTACTCACCTATTTGTACTCACCTATTTGTGGTTGCAGGGGTCGAGTCACAGCTCCTGGCCCCGCCTCTTCGCTGATTGCTACTAGGTCCTCTCTCTCCCTGCCCCATGAGCTCTATCATACCTCGCCTTAAAACTATGTATGGTTCCTGCCTCCACCACATCACTTTCTAGGCTATTCCATGGCCTGACTACTCTATGACTGAAGAAATACTTCCTAACATCCCTTTGATTCATCTGAGTCTTCAACTTCCAATTGTGACCTCTTGTGTCTGTGTCCCATCTCTGGAACATCCCGTCTTTGTCCACCTCGTCTATTCTGCGCAGTATTTTATATGTCGTTATCATGTCTCCCCTGACCCTCCTGGCCTCCAGTGTCGTCAGGCCGATTTCCCTCAACCTTTCTTCATAGGACAATCCCCGTAGCTCTGGGACTAGTCTTGTTGCAAACCTTTGCACTTTCTCTAATTTCTTGACGTGCTTGACTAGGTGTGGATTCCAAACTGGTGCTGCATACTCCAGTATGGGCCTGACGTAGATGGTGTACAGAGTCTTAAACGAATCCTTACTGAGGTATCGGAACGCTATCCGTAGGTTTGCCAGGCGCCCGTATGCTGCAGCAGTTATCTGATTGATGTGCGCCTCAGGAGATATGCTCGGTGTTATACTCACCCCCAGATCTTTTTCCTTGAGTGAGGTTTGCAGTCTTTGGCCATCTAAACTATATTGTGTCTGCGGTCTTCTTTGCCCTTCCCCAATCTTCATGACTTTGCATTTGGCAGGGTTAAATTCAAGGAGCCAGTTGCTGGACCAGGCTTGTAGCCTGTCCAGATCTTCTTTGTAGTCCTGCCTGATCCTCGTCCGATTCGATTCTTCTCATTAACTTCACATCGTCTGCAACAAGGACACTTCTGAGTCTATCCCTTCCGTTATGTCGTTCACGTATACCAAGAACAGCACAGGTCCTAGGACTGACCCCTGTGGAACCCCGCTTGTCACAGCGCCCACTCTGACACCTCGTCGCGTACCATGACTCGTTGTTTCCTCCCTGTCAGATATTCTCTGATCCATTGCAGTGCCTTTCCTGTTATGTGTGCCTGTCCTCTAGCTTTTGCAGTAACCTCTTGTGAGGAACTGTGTCGAAAGCCTTCTTGCAGTCCAAAAATACGCAGTCGATCCACCCCTCTCTCTCTTGTCTTACTTCTGTCACCTTGTCATAAAACTCTAGTAGGTTTGTGACACAGGATTTTTCCTTCCCTGAAACCGTGCTGGTTGTCAATTATACACTTGTTTCTTTCCAGGTGCCCCACCACTCTCCTCCTGATGATCTTCTCCATGACCTTGCATACTATACACGTTAGAGATACAGGTCTGTAGTTTAGTGCCTCATGTCTGTCTCCCTTTTTAAAAATTGGGACTACATTTGCCATTTTCCATACCTCAGGGAGTTGCCCAGTTTCAAATGATGTGTTGAAGATCTTTGTTAATGGCTCACACAATATCTCTGCTCCCTCTTTAAGGACCCATGGAGAGATGTTGTGTGTGTGTGTTTGTGTGTATGTGTATGAGTGTGTGAGTGTGTGTGTGTGTGTGTGTGGTGTGTGTGTGTGTGTGGTGTGGTGTGTGTGTGTGTGTGTGTGTGTGTGTGTGAGTATGAGTGGTGTGCGTGTGTGTGTATGAGTTTGTGTGTGTGTGTGTGTGTGTTGTGTGTGTGTGTGTGTGTGGTGTGTGTGTGTGTGTGTGTTGTGTGGTGTGTGTGTGATTATGTGTGTGTGTGTATGAATTTGTATGTGTGTGTGTGTGTGAGAGAGAGAGAGAGAGAGAGACTCAGCAACCAACATTTGCACCAATAACTCACTACAGTTGTGACCGGGTGTGGAAGTGTGAATTGCTCATTACTCTAAAATTTGTTCATGATTGCAGCCATGTATAAACGTAAGTAACCATTCTTACAGTATTCATTACCTTTGTAACTTGTGAGTTCATTACCTTGTACCTAGTTCAGCCATCAAAACTTTGGAGCCCGGTCCCTGGACCCATTGTGTACCTCTGTAATCTGTAAATACCTTTATAACTTGTCATGATTGTGACTAGACCTACCTGGAGTTCATTACCTTTGTAAATTGTGAGTTCATTACCTTTGTAAATTGTGAATTCATTACCTCTGTAACTTGCTCAGCTATCAAAACTTTGAGGCCCAGTCCCTGGACCCATTATGTACCTCTGTAATCTTTTGACTACCGGCCACAGGATGGGTATGGGGTGCATAATAAACATATTAAACTAAACTAACTCTTTCTAGAAGGAGAAACTGGGGAGCTGTGAATGTGGGCTTCAAGAGACAGGTAACCCACAAACATTCAGCAGGGCGAGACTAGGTTAGGTAAGGTTTGTTAGGAAACAGGACAAGTGTTTCCTGACGTGGATGATGTGATGACCCGCCACAGGAACTATTAGTCATCTAACCAATAGCTATAGTTGGCTCCGCTGACTTATCCGTGAACCTCTTTAAAAATTAATGGTTATTATTATTATAACCATTCTTACTTGCTCTAGATGTTTACACACGTCTTCAATGAAGTTGTTCCCATATTATAGAAAGTCAGTCAGCAATGCAGAAGGTACCTTGCAACACCAGCGTTGAGGCCATGTCCTAGACTTACCATTTCTAGTTTTAGCTACTCGATTTTCTTGATCGTCCTAGAACTTTCAATACTAGTATAACCCACTTAGAAGAAATTCCGGATTGTTCCTGGAGTATGGAGGATAGGTATAACGTTTGTCAGGCAACAGGACAAGTGCTTCCTGATGTTGGTCTTAATTATATGATGACTCACAACTGGAGTTCTTGGTCGTCTCACCGAGAACTTCCGCGAGTATGGACGACCTAATCTGCCAGTTTTATTTTTAAAACTCTTTTTACGTGGCATTATTTATGACCTGCTCGATGTGCACAATGTGTTAGTGACTTTCTTTTGTGCTTAAGAATATTTTATTACATGTAAAGTACACTTTGTATACTGCAGAAAGAAATGAACTTTGGTCTAATCTTTAATGTCAGACTCGTCTGATGATAAACTTGACTGTTACCCTGCGGGTTTAGACCATGCAAGTGTAAATTTATAACATACTTAATAACTTGAAATTGCTGGATTCCGTGTGATAAATAGAGAATGCCTCATCTGGTCGGCTTCAAACTATTAGCGTCGGTGTTTTCTTTCAATAGGAAACATCGCATTAATTATGCCTTGTTCAAATTTTTATTTCGCTAATTTTATTAAACTGGTTCACATCCAGTAATTGAAGAATATTATTGTTGATGATTAAGACACATGTACAACAGTTGGGTGTCTTTATTGATGAAATGTTTCACGTACACAGTAGACTTCTTCAGTCAGATACAGAGGCAGCAAGTGTAGTAGTGAAATGAAGATGATATAATCAGTCCCTCAGTATTGGAGAAATAGTATTTGAGGTGGTCAGTCCCTCAGTCTGAAGAGGAGTTCAGCTCCATGGTCTGGAACAATCTTTAATGTCTGGAACAACACGAAGCTGAAGCTTCATATTGTTCCAGACCATGGAGCTTAACTCTTCTCCAGACTGAGGGACTGACCACCTCAAATAATATTTCTCGAAGGTTGATGGACTGATCACATCATCTTCATTTCACTACTACACTTGCTGCCTCTGTATCTGACTGAAGAAGTCTACTGTGTACGTGAAGCATTTCATCAATAAAGACCCCCAACTGTTGCACATGTGTCTTAACCATCAACTTGTCGGTATTTTATACAATTTTCAACAATACTGCTGTTGATCGGCTTCAAACCTTCAACAATAATATGTCTTAGAGAAAGTTTGGATTGATTTTGGGCAGTGGAGGTGCCAGTTTTCCAATCTTATTGACGAAATTTAAAAAAAAAAATAAATACTGATTTCCGCCTGATAATTTCTGGATATCTCATCCAGTCCGATTCAAACCTTCAACACCGATAACTTCAGAATGCATCTTCTGAACGGCTTCAAACTTAGTAATGGTGTGTGTGGGGATATTTGTCTCTGTGGCATAACCTAAGAATGCTGCTTCTAATTGGCTTTAAACTTTCACAGCTGGTGTATCTTAGTGGAAGGTGGTAGTGGAATATTAGTTTCCATGTGATAACTTGTGAATGATTCTTCCGATTGGCTTCAAATCTTCAACACTGATATTTAACTGTATCAGGAATTTAAGCCGCACTCGGTACTGTTCTTCTTGGGTGAGCTGCAGCAGAGGGAGCCGGGCTTAGGATATACCTGGAGTTTACCTGGAGAGAGTTCCGGGGGTCAACGCCCCCGATACCTTTTTGGGATCATTGAAGTAGAGCGGGCTGGGCTTCTGGGACACAGGGATATTTTTATCAGTTCGCTCAGCCATTGAATCACACAGTCAGAAATATCTTAATTGTTATAGAAAACAGCTGTCAGTTTTCTTATAAAGATTATTTCGTATTTAAGTACAGACAGGCAGTAAGGTTAGTACCTTCGTAGGAGTGTATACCAGGTACTGACAGACTTTAACAGAGAGAGAGAGAGAGAGAGAGAGAGAGAGAGAGAGAGAACACTTCTATGCTGTGAAGACAGTCAAAGGGGTGACTGATTAATAAGCCTTAAACATTGAAGATCTGACATAAGTAAGTGTACCTCGCTCAGTGGCTGCCAGTGTTCGTCTCTCACATCTGTTTATCATCTTCACCTCATATTTAATTTATTATCATTGTGGTGTCTTACAATTATTTGTTTTTTTTATGGATAGAAGATAGCCGAACATAACATAACCAAATCTGACCTGACCTAACCTAACTTAACATAATGTAACCTCTCACAACACAATATATCCTATCATAACACAACTTAACCTAACCTGACCTAAAATGACTTAACATTATATAATGTAATAATAATAATAATAATATACTTTATTTACATACGCCAGTCTTCAATCAATCCCTAACAAATTATACAAGTACATGTACAAGGTGTACAGGTCTAGCTGACATCACTGACATACTACTATATAGAAAGCTGCTTGTTATGCTGAGCATTTCCCACAAATTTGGTCAGTTTTGTCCCGGGATGCGACCCACACCAGTCGACTAACACCCTGGTACCCATTTTACTGTTAGGTGAACATTGGACAGCAGGTGTCTTAATGAAACACGTCCTAATGTTTCTACCCGTACCGGGTATCGAACCAAGGACCTCAGTGTGTGTGAGCTGAGTGCTCTACCACCCCAGCTACGGGATACCAAACGTAACCTATCCTAACATAACCTAACCTATCATAACATATCCTAATCTGATCTGACTTGACTTGCCCTGACCTGACCTGACCTGACCTGGCTTCACCTGACTTGGCCTAAACAACAAAACCCGAGAAATTTGCTGCAGACTCTAATATGATAAGTTTGGCGAGGATGTGTTGATTTGCAAGAGAACCATAGCATATACAACAAATAATTAATATCGAATGATCCCGTGAATTACATTATTTCAGGGGAAGCGCTAACACCGTAAGGGTGTAGTGCCTGTGTGCTCACTCTTATGGTAAATGCGCCATCTCATCAGACGTAATGTAAGTATGTTTCTTCTCAGATTAATATTCTTGTTATAACGTTGTGTCTTGTGTTATTGTCCACCGTCATCCAGGGTAGCAGTACTTACTGACTTCCTGTTTTGTGTCCGGTGTCCGGGGGTCACTGCTCCCGTGGAACCCTCCCGGACCAGGCTGCTTGATCAGTTAGACGATTGGTGCTAGTAGCAGCATACAGTGTGACACATACCGTATGATCAAGCATTCATGTTGTCTCCTGTGGACAACATGAATGGTGTCAAAAATGATATGTGATACCGAAATGTTTGGTGGGCAAAACGTGTACTAACACAAGTATAATATAGCTGCAACGACGTGTCATTTACAAACTAGGTGTATGTTGCCAAGGCAACGTTAGTTAGTTCTTATTTTTTTTAAATTGACGTCTTTCGTTGTCAAGGACGAAAGGATTAGCCGGTATGTGACGTCTAACAGTGAGGTCGGTCTACTTTCATTTACACTGTATAAAAAGGTTGCTGGCTGGGCGGGTGTCACCGGTGTGTGTCGTTGTAAAAGTTGCACTTGTCTCCGGTGGTTCTCAAGGACGACCACATCAATGACTCTTGATTCAATCCAAAATTTGTATTTAACCGTTGCTTTCCCAGACCAACCGTTGTTTGATAAGACCGGCGCCTCATACTGTGACCGGTGTTATACACTCCGTTATACACGGAGGTCGTCATATTCAGGTTATTCAGCTGTGTGCTGACGCGGTACACGACAAAGAAAGTTGAAGTGAAAGGGAAAGTGAGTGAATAAGAGGAGCAAGATGACGGCGACTCCTCCCTTACTTTCCCTTTCCCTTTTTTTGGGCCCCCTTCCCCTCCCCACCTCCCCCTTCCTCCTAGCCTGGGGGAAGTTGCATAAGTGTTATGTGAAGGAATGAGTTCTAGGGTGAGTGTTGTCTCTGGGGGAACGACCTCACGCGCCATAACGCTCTTAATAAGAGGTCTTCGACAGGTCTGTATACGACCTGCTGACCAGGAAAGTCTCAGAAGTTCTTGATTGATCTATATATATGACCTCGCTGAGCAAAGGGGTCTCGGTAAGAGATCTTGGACAGGCCTGTATAATACTCGATGACCAGGAAGGTCTCAGAGGTTCTTGCCTGGTCGATATATGACCTGGATGACCAAAATGGATCCAGTAGGATCTTAAAATGATCTATGCATGACATGAATGACCAACAAAGTCTAGAAATATCTTTGTCTGGTCTGTAAACGATCTGGTTGATTAAGAGGAGATGAATGACGAAGATCTCTTAGACCGGTCTATATAACTGGTCTTTTGACACCCCTCTCGAAATATATAAAGAGATAATAAAAGTCTGACCACAGATGTGAGAGAGTTTTGATGTTGGTGGAACTGAGGATGTTGGTGGAGCTGAGGCTGTTGGTGGAGCTGAGGCTGTTGGTGGAGCTGAGGCTGTTGGTGGAGCTGAGGCTGTTAGTGCAGCTGAGGATGTTAGTGCAGCTGAGGATGTTAGTGCAGCTGAGGATGTTGGTGCAGCTGAGGATGTTAGTGCAGATGAGGATGTTGGTGTAGCTGAGGATGTTGCAGATGAGGATAGAGAGGGATATTCATTATATATTACGCAGGTATACGAGGATGGCCACTTCTCAGCCCACACTGATACTTCCCTTTTCACCCCAATGTTACACACCACACATCTACCAGGATGCCACACTGCTGCCAACCATGTTACACACAACACATCTACCAGGATGCCACACTGCTGCCAACCATGTAACACACCACACATCTACCAGGATGCCACACTGCTGCCAACCATGTTACACACCACACATCTACCAGGATGCCACACTCCTGCCAACCATGTTACACACCACACATCTACCAGGATGCCACACTGCTGCCAACCATGTTACACACCACACATCTACCAGGATGCCACACTGCTGCCAACCATGTTACACACACACACATCTACCAGGATGCCACACTCCTGCCAACCATGTTACACACCACACATCTACCAGGATGCCACACTGCTGCCAACCATGTTACACACCACACATCTACCAGGATGCCACACTGCTGCCAACCATGTAACACACCACAAATCAACCAGGATGCCACACTGCTGCCAACCATGTTACACACCACACATCTACCAGGATGCCACACTCCTGCCAACCATGTTACACACCGCACATCTACCAGGATGCCACACTGCTGCCAACCATGTTACACACCACACATCTACCAGGATGCCACACTGCTGCC
Organism: Cherax quadricarinatus; assembly: GCF_026875155.1. Taxonomy (NCBI): domain Eukaryota; kingdom Metazoa; phylum Arthropoda; class Malacostraca; order Decapoda; family Parastacidae; genus Cherax; species Cherax quadricarinatus. Next base: position 34,202,982 of record NC_069405.1, read on the forward strand.
AACCATGTAACACACCACACATCTACCAGGATGCCACACTGCTGCCAACCATGTTACACACCACACATCTACCAGGATGCCACACTGCTGCCAACCATGTTACACACCACACATCTACCAGGATGCCACACTGCTGCCAACCATGTTACACACAACACGTCTACCAGGATGCCACACTGCTGCCAACCATGTAACACACCACACATCTACCAGGATGCCACACTGCTGCCAACCATGTTACACACCACACATCTACCAGGATGCCACACTCCTGCCAACCATGTTACACACCACACATCTACCAGGATGCCACACTGCTGCCAACCATGTTACACACCACACATCTACCAGGATGCCACACTGCTGCCAACCATGTTACACACCACACATCTACCAGGATGCCACACTCCTGCCAACCATGTTACACACCACACATCTACCAGGATGCCACACTGCTGCCAACCATGTTACACACCACACATCTACCAGGATGCCACACTGCTGCCAACCATGTAACACACCACAAATCAACCAGGATGCCACACTGCTGCCAACCATGTTACACACCACACATCTACCAGGATGCCACACTCCTGCCAACCATGTTACACACCGCACATCTACCAGGATGCCACACTGCTGCCAACCATGTTACACACCACACATCTACCAGGATGCCACACTGCTGCCAACCATGTAACACACCACACATCTACCAGGATGCCACACTGCTGCCAACCATGTTACACACCACACATCTACCAGGATGCCACACTGCTGCCAACCATGTTACACACCACACATCTACCAGGATGCCACACTGCTGCCAACCATGTTACACACCACACATCTACCAGGATGCCACACTGCTGCCAACCATGTTACACACCACACATCTACCAGGATGCCACACTGCTGCCAACCATGTTACACACCACACATCTACCAGGATGCCACACTGCTGCCAACCATGTTACACACCACACATCTACCAGGATGCCACACTGCTGCCAACCATGTTACACACCACACATCTACCAGGATGCCACACTGCTGCCAATCATGTTACACACCACACATCTACCAGGATGCCACACTGCTGCCAACCATGTTACACACCACACATCTACCAGGATGCCACACTCCTGCCAACCATGTTACACACCACACATTTACCAGGATGCCACACTCCTGCCAACCATGTTACACACCACACATCTACCAGGATGCCACACTCCTGCCAACCATGTTACACACCACACATCTACCAGGATGCCACACTGCTGCCAACCATGTTACACACCACACATCTACCAGGATGCCACACTGCTGCCAACCATGTTACACACCACACATCTACCAGGATGCCACACTGCTGCCAACCATGTTACACACCGCACATCTACCAGGATGCCACACTCCTGCCAACCATGTTACACACCACACATCTACCAGGATGCCACACTGCTGCCAACCATGTTACACACCACACATCTACCAGGATGCCACACTGCTGCCAACCATGTAACACACCACACATCTACCAGGATGCCACACTGCTGCCAACCATGTTACACACCACACATCTACCAGGATGCCACACTCCTGCCAACCATGTTACACACCACACATCTACCAGGATGCCACACCTCTGCCAACCATGTTACACACCGCACATCTACCAGGATGCCACACTGCTGCCAACCATGTAACACACCACACATCTGCCAGGATGCCACACTCCTGCCAACCATGTTACACACCACACATCTACCAGGATGCCACACTCCTGCCAACCATGTTACACACCACACATCTACCAGGATGCCACACTGCTGCCAACCATGTTACACACCACACATCTACCAGAATGCCACACTGCTGCCAACCATGTTACACACCACACATCTACCAGGATGCCACACTGCTGCCAACCATGTTACACACAACACATCTACCAGGATGCCACACTCCTGCCAACCCTGTTACACACCACACATCTACCAGGATGCCACACTCCTGCCAACCATGTTACACACCACACATCTACCAGGATGCCACACTGCTGCCAACCATGTAACACACCACACATCTACCAGGATGCCACACTCCTGCCAACCATTCATGTTTATATATATATATATATATATATATATATATATATATATATATATATATATATATATATATATATATATATATATATATATATATTCGTTGTTATTATTTAAAATAATGTATATATACAAATTACGTTTGCATAATTATAGTACATGCTTAATGCCTCAAATGATGTAGTGGAAGTTTTAGCAGCAAAGGTCGAGAACCAAAACCTAGTCATTGTGGTAGTCTACAAGCCTCCGGATGCAACATCCCAGCAATTCCAGGAACAGCTGTTAAAAATTGACCACTGTTTGGAAAATCTTCCAGCTCCTGCACCCAACATCTTGCTCCTGGGGGATTTCAACTTAAGGCACCTAAAATGGAGGAATATAGCAAATAATATTGTTGCAGTAATAACACCAGGAGGCAGCTCTGATGAAAACTCACACTCACACGAGCTTTTAAATCTCTGCACAAAATTCAATTTAAACCAGCAAATAATAGAGCCTACTAGAATGGAGAATACACTAGACCTCATCTTCACTAACAATGATGATCTGATAAGAAATGTCACCATATCAAAAACAATATACTCAGATCACAACATAATTGAGGTTCAGTCATGTATGCGCGGAGCCCCAGACCGACATAATGAGATTAGTCACGAGGGAGCATTCACCAAATTCAACTTCAATAACAAAAACATAAAGTGGGACCAAGTAAACCAAGTCCTAACCGATATAAGCTGGGAAGATATACTAAGCAACACAGACCCCAACTTATGCCTAGAACAGATTAACTCGGTGGCACTCGATGTATGCACAAGGCTTATTCCTCTAAGAAAAAGGAGGAGTAGATGTAAAATAGAAAGAGACAGGCGCTATCTTTACAGGCGACGGAAAAGAATAACAGAGCGGCTAAAAGAGGTCAATCTATCTGAAATGCGTAGGGAGACATTGGTCAGAGAAATAGCAAACATCGAACTTAAGCTAAAGGAATCTTATAGGAGTCAGGAATCGCGGGAAGAACTAAAAGCCATAAATGAAATCGAAAGGAACCCAAAGTATTTCTTCTCCTATGCCAAATCAAAGTCGAGAACAACGTCCAGTATTGGGCCCCTACTTAAACAAGATGGGTCCTACACAGATGACAGCAAGAAAATGAGTGAGCTACTCAAGTCCCAATATGACTCAGTTTTTAGCAAGCCACTAACCAGACTGAGAGTCGAAGATCAAAATGAATTTTTTATGAGAGAGCCACAGAATTTGGTTAACACAAGCCTATCTGATGTTATCCTGACGCCAAATGACTTCGAACAGGCGATAAATGACATGCCCATGCACTCTGCCCCAGGGTCAGACTCATGGAACTCCTTGTTCATCAAGAACTGCAAGAAGCCCCTATCACGAGCCTTTACCATCCTATGGAGAGGGAGCATGGACACGGGGGTCGTCCCTCAGTTACTAAAAACAACAGACATAGCCCCACTCCACAAAGGGGGCAGTAAAGCAACAGCAAAGAACTACAGACCGATAGCACTAACATCCCATATCATAAAAATCTTTGAAAGAGTCCTAAGAAGCAAGATCACCACCCATCTAGAAACCCATCAGTTACACAACCCAGGGCAACATGGGTTTAGAACAGGTCGCTCCTGTCTGTCTCAACTATTGGATCACTACGACAAGGTCCTAGATGCACTAGAAGACAAAAAGAATGCAGATGTAATATATACAGACTTTGCAAAAGCCTTCGACAAGTGTGACCATGGCGTAATAGCGCACAAAATGCGTGCTAAAGGAATAACAGGAAATTCGGTCGATGGATCTATAATTTCCTCACTAACAGAACACAGAGAGTAGTAGTCAACAGAGTAAAGTCCGAGGCAGGCACGGTGAAAAGCTCTGTTCCACAAGGCACAGTACTCGCTCCCATCTTGTTCCTCATCCTCATATCTGACATAGACAAGGATGTCAGCCACAGCACCGTGTCTTCCTTTGCAGATGACACCCGAATCTGCATGACAGTGTCTTCCATTGCAGACACTGCAAGGCTCCAGGCAGACATCAACCAAATCTTTCAGTGGGCTGCAGAAAAGAATATGAAGTTCAACGATGAGAAATTTCAATTACTCAGATATGGTAAACACGAGGAAATTAAATCTTCATCAGAGTACAAAACAAATTCTGGCCACAAAATAGAGCGAAACACCAACGTCAAAGACCTGGGAGTGATCATGTCGGAGGATCTCACCTTCAAGGACCATAACATTGTATCGATCGCATCTGCTAGAAAAATGACAGGATGGATAATGAGAACCTTCAAAACGAGGGATGCCAAGCCCATGATGACACTCTTCAGGTCACTTGTTCTATCTAGGCTGGAATATTGCTGCACACTAACAGCACCTTTCAAGGCAGGTGAAATTGCTGACCTAGAAAATGTACAGAGAACCTTCATGGCGCGCATAACGGAGATAAAACACCTCAATTACTGGGAGCGCTTGAGGTTCCTGAACCTGTATTCCCTGGAACGCAGGCGGGAGAGATACATGATTATATACACCTGGAATATCCTAGAGAGACTAGTACCGAACTTGCACACGAAAATCACTCACTACGAAAGCAAAAGACTTGGCAGACGATGCAACATCCCCCCAATGAAAAGCAGGGGTGTCACTAGCACGTTAAGAGACCATACAATAAGTGTCAGGGGCCCGAGACTGTTCAACTGCCTCCCAGCATACATAAGGGGGATTACCAACAGACCCCTGGCAGTCTTCAAGCTGGCACTGGACAAGCACCTAAAGTCGGTTCCTGATCAGCCGGGCTGTGGCTCGTACGTTGGTTTGCGTGCAGCCAGCAGTAACAGCCTGGTTGATCAGGCTCTGATCCACCAGGAGGCCTGGTCACAGACCGGGCCGCGGGGGCGTTGACCCCCGGAACTTTCTCCAGGTAAACTCCAGGTAAACATGTCACTGATACATGGAGAGAGAAAGAGAGAGAGAGTGTGTGTACTCACCTATTTGTGGTTGCAGGGGTCGAGTCCTAGCTCCTGGCCCCGCCTCTTCACCGGTTGCTACTAGGCCCTCTCTCTCCCCGCTCCATGAGCTTTATCAAACCTCGTCTTAAAACTGTGTATGGTTCCTGCCTCCACTACGTCATTTTCTAGGCTATTCCACTGCCTTACAACTCTATGACTGAAGAAATACTTCCTACTATCTCTCTGACTCATTTGTGTCTTCAACTTCCAATTGTGGCCTCTTGTTTCTGTGTCCCCTCCCTGGAACATCCTATCCTTGTCCACCTTGTCTATTCCACGCAGTATTTTATATGTCGTTATCATGTCTCCCCTGACCCTCCTGTCCTCCAGTGTCGTCAGGCCGATTTCCCTTAATCTTTCTTCATAGGACATTCCCCTTAGCTCTGGAACTAACCTTGTTGCAAACCTTTGTACTTTCTCTAGTTTCTTGACGTGCTTTATCAAGTGCGGGTTCCCAAACAGGTGCTGCATACTCCAGTATGGGCCTGACATACACGGTGTACAGTGTCTTGAATAATTCCTTACTAAGGTATCGGAATGCTGTTCTCAGGTTTGCCAGGCGCCCATATGCTGCAGCAGTTATCTGATCGATGTGTGCTTCCGGAGACATGCTCGGTGTTATACTCACCCCAAGATCTTTCTCCTTGAGTGAGGTTTGCAGTCTTTGGCCACCCTAGCCTATACTCTGTCTGTGGTCTTCTGTGCCCTTCCCCTATCTTCATGACTTTGCATTTGGCAGGATTAAATTCGAGAAGCCATTTGCTGGACCAGGTGTCCAGTCTGTCCAGGTCTCTTTGAAGTCCTGCCTGGTCCTCATCAGATTTAATTCTCCTCATTAACTTCACATCATCTGCAAACAGGGACACTTCTGAGTCTAACCCTTCCGTCATGTCGTTCACATATACCAAAAATAGCACTGGTCCTAGGACCGACCCCTGTGGGACCCCGCTCGTGTGTGTGTGTGTGTGTGTGAGAGAGAGAGAGAGAGAGAGAGAGAGAGAGAGAGAGAGAGAGAGAGAGAGAGAGAGAGAGAGAGAGAGAGAGAGAGAGAGAGAGATGAATTGTGTGAGAAAGAGAAGGGGGTGGGGATGGATGGAGGAAGGAAGGAAATGAGACATGCTCTAGCAATTACAGTGTTCCCACGGTGTAACAACCCCCCCCCCCCGAACCCCTACCTTACATTCTCTCCATATCTCCCTCCCTCTCCATCATTCCTACACTAGCCAGCCTGTGTTCCCCCACACTAACTCTCACACAGTAACACAGTCGCTTTAATCACAACTCTCTCTTACTTCCTTCCTTATTACCTCTTTACCTTTAACCTGTTTTTTTGATCCAACTTCCTCTTCTCTCCCACACTCATCTCTGCTACCACAAGGAAACAGGTGAGGCAAGAGAGAGAGAGAGAGAGAGAGAGAGAGAGAGAGAGAGAGAGAGAGAGAGAGAGAGAGAGAGAGAGAGAGAGAGAGAGAGAGAGAGAATGGGTTAACTGTACACATTGGAATGTTGACGGGAGACTGCTACAGAAGCTAGAGTAACAATCACGAATAACAAGGAAGGCGTTATAGTGAATCAAGGAGTACTTAACAGGAAGGAAACAACGAGTTACTGTCCAGGTGTCGGGATGGGCGAGGGTGATGACTGGGGCTCCACAAGAGTCAGTACTTAGACCAATATTATTTCTTGTGTAAGTGATGATGGAAGAGAGGCAGAGGCGCCTCTGGTCATAGATTTTTTTGACATAGATTAGCTCAGTCCTGTCCGAGGTATACTACCACACCCCAGGATGCCACCCACACCAGTCGACTAACATCGAGGTACTTACTGCTAAGTGAACAGGGACAGCAGGTGTAAGGAAACATTCCCAACGTTTCCACCCATGCCTGGGGAGGAAACGTACACACTCAGTAAGTGAGCTGAGTGCGCTACCAATGGAGCCACAGGATCTGAGAATACAAACAGGAGTAAACCAGGAAAGCCTATCCCAGGTCCTCTGTTGTTTGTCTTCCCCAGGTCTTCTGTTCTCTGTCTTTCCCAGGTCCTCTGTTGTCTGTCTTCCCCAGGTCCTCTGTTGTTTGTCTTCCCCAGGTCTTCTGTTCTCTGTCTTTCCCAGGTCCTCTGTTGTCTGTCTTCCTCAGGTCCTCTGTTGTTTGTCTTCCCCAGGTCTTCTGTTCTCTGTTTTTCCCAGGTCCTCTGTTGTCTGTCTTCCCCAGGTCCTCTGTTGTCTGTCTTCCCCAGGTCTTCTGTTGTCTGTCTTCCCCAGGTCCTCTGTTGTCTGTCTTCCCCAGGTCTTCTGTTCCCTGTCTTTCCCAGGTCCTCTGTTGTCTGTCTTCCCCAGGTCCTCTGTTGTCTGTCTTCCCCAGGTCCTCTGTTGTTGTTCTTCCCCAAGTTATCTGTTGTCTGTCTTCCCCAGGTCCTCTGTTGTCTGTCTTCCTCAGGTCCTCTGTTGTTTGTCTTCCCCAGGTCTTCTGTTCTCTGTCTTTCCCAGGTCCTCTGTTGTCTGTCTTCCCCAGGTCCTCTGTTGTCTGTCTTCCCAGGTCTTCTGTTGTCTGTCTTCCCCAGGTCCTCTGTTGTCTGTCTTCCCCAGGTCTTCTGTTCCCTGTCTTTCCCAGGTCCTCTGTTGTCTGTCTTCCCCAGGTCCTCTGTTGTCTGTCTTCCCCAGGTCCTCTGTTGTTGTTCTTCCCCAGGTTATCTGTTGTCTGTCTTCCCCAGGTCCTCTGTTGTTGTTCTTCCCCAGGTTATCTGTTGTCTGTCTTCCCCAGGTCTTCTGTTGTCTGTCTTCCCCAGGTCCTCTGTTGTTTGTCTTCCCCAGGTCTTCTGTTGTCTGTCTTCCCCAGGTCCTCTGTTGTCTGTCTTCCCCAGGTCCTCTGTTGTCTGTCTTCCCCAGGTCCTCTGTTGTCTGTCATCCCCAGGTCCTCTGTTGTCTGTCTTCCCCAGGTCTTCTGTTGTCTGTCTTTCTCAGGTCCTCTGTTGTCTGTCTTCCCCAGGTCCTCTGTTGTTTGTCTTTCCCAGGTCCTCTGTTGTCTGTCCTCCCCAGGTCCTCTGTTATCTGTCTTCCCCAGGTCCTCTGTTGTCTGTCTTCCCCAGGTCCTCTGTTTTTGTCTTCCCCAGGTCTTCTGTTGTCTGTCTTCCCCAGGTCATCTGTTGTCTGTCTTCCCCAGGTCCTCTGTTCCCTGTCTTTCCCAGGTCCTCTGTTGTCTGTCTTCTCCAGGCCCTCTGTTGTCTGTCTTCTCCAGGTCCTCTGTTCCCTGTCTTTCCCAGGCCCTCTGTTGTCTGTCTTCTCCAGGTCCTCTGTTCTGTCTTCCCAAGGTCCTCTGTTGTCTGTCTTCCCCAGGACTTCTGTTGTCTGTCTTTCCCAGGTCCTCTGTTGTCTATCTCCCCAGGTCCTCTGTTGTTTGTCTTCCCCAGGTCCTCTGTTGTCTGTCTTCCCCAGGTCCTCTGTTGCCTGTCTTCCCCAGGTCCTCTGTTGCCTGTCTTCCCCAGGTCCTCTGTTGTCTGTCTTCCACAGGTCCTCTGTTGTCTGTCTTCTCTAGGTCCTCTGTTGTCTGTCTTCCCCAGGTCCTCCGTTGTCTGTCTTCCCCAGGTCCTCTGTTGTCTGTTTTCCCCAGGTCCTCTGTTGTCTGTCTTCCCCAGGTCCTCTGTTGCCTGTCTTCCTCAGGTCCTCTGTTGTCTGTCTTCCCCAGGTCATCTGTTCTCTGTCTTCCCCAGGTCCTCTGTTGTCTGTCTTCCCCAGGTCCTCTGTTGTCTGTCTTCCTCAGTCCTCTGTTGCCTGTCTTCCCCAGGTCCTCTGTTGCCTGTCTTCCCCAGGTCCTCTGTTGTCTGTCTTCCCCAGGTCCTCTGTTGTCTGTCTTCCTCAGGTCCTCTGTTGCCTGTCTTCCCCAGGTCCTCTGTTGCCTGTCTTCCCCAGGTCCTCTGTTGCCTGTCTTCCCCAGGTCCTCTGTTGTCTGTCTTCCCCAGGTCCTCTGTTGTCTGTCTTCCCCAGGTCCTCTGTTGTCTGTCTTCCCCAGGTCCTCTGTTGTCTGTCTTCCCTAGGTCCTCTGTTGTCTGTCTTCCCCAGGTCTTCTGTTGTCTGTCTTCCCCAGGTTTTCTGTTGCCTGTCTTCCCCAGGTCCTCTGTTGTCTGTCTTCCCCAGGTTCTCTGTTGTCTGTCTTCCCTAGGTCCTCTGTTGTCTGTCTTCCCCAGGTCCTCCGTTGTCTGTCTTCCCCAGGCCCTCTGTTGTCTGTCTTCCCCAGGTCCTCTGTTGTCTCTCTTCCCCAGGTCCTCTGTTGCCTGTCTTCCTCAGGTCCTCTGTTGTCTGTCTTCCCCAGGTCATCTGTTCTCTGTCTTCCCCAGGTCCTCTGTTGTCTGTCTTCCCTAGGTCCTCTGTTGTCTGTCTTCCCCAGGTCCTCTGTTGTCTGTCTTCCCCAGGTCCTCTGTTGCCTGTCTTCCCCAGGTCCTCTGTTGCCTGTCTTCCCCAGGTCCCCTGTTGCCTGTCTTCCCCAGGTACTCTGTTGTCTATCTTCCCCAGGTCCTCTGTTGCCTGTCTTCCCCAGGTCCCCTGTTGCCTGTCTTCCCCAGGTACTCTGTTGTCTATCTTCCCCAGGTAATCTGTTGTCTGTCTTCTCCAGGTCCTCTGTTGCTTGTCTTCCCCAGGTCCTCTGTTGTCTATCTTCCCCCGGTCCTCTGTTGCCTGTCTTCCCCAGGTCCTCTGTTGCCTGTCTTCCCCAGGTCCTCTGTTGTCTGTCTTCCCCAGGTCCTCTGTTGTCTATCTTCCCCAGGTCCTCTGTTGTCTATCTTCCCCAGGTCCTCTGTTGCCTGTCTTCCCCAGGTCCTCTGTTGTCTATCTTCCCCAGGTCCTCTGTTATCTGTCTTCCCCAGGTCCTCTGTTGCCTGTCTTCCCCAGGTCCTCTGTTGTCTATCTTCCCCAGGTCCTCTGTTGTCTGTCTTCCCCAGATCCTCTGTTGTCTATCTTCCCCAGGTCCTCTGTTGCCTGTCTTCCCCAGGTCCTCTGTTGTCTGTCTTCCCCAGGTCCTCTGTTGTCTGTCTTCCACAGGTCCTCTGTTGTCTGTCTTCCCCAGGTCCTCTGTTGTCTGTCTTCCCCAGGTCCTCTGTTGTCTGTCTTCCCCAGGTCCTCTGTTGTCTGTCTTCCCCAGGTCCTCTGTTGTCTGTCTTCCCCAGGTACTCTGTTGTCTGTCTTCCCAGGTCCTCTGTTGTCTGTCTTCCCCCAGGTCCTCTGTTGTCTGTCTTCCCCAGGTCCTCTGTTGTCTGTCTTCCCCAGGTACTCTGTTGTCTGTCTTCCCCAGGTACTCTGTTGTCTGTCTTCCCCAGGTACTCTGTTGTCTGTCTTCCCCAGGTCCTCTGTTGTCTGTCTTCGCCAGGTACTCTGTTGTCTGTCTTCCCCAGGTCCTCTGTTGTCTGTCTTCCCCAGGTACTCTGTTGTCTGTCTTCCCCAGGTACTCTGTTGTCTGTCTTCCCCAGGTCCTCTGTTGTCTGTCTTCCCCAGGTACTCTGTTGTCTGTCTTCCCCAGGTCCTCTGTTGTCTGTCTTCCCCAGGTACTCTGTTGTCTGTCTTCCCCAGGTCCTCTGTTGTCTGTCTTCCCCAGGTCCTCTGTTGTCTGTCTTCCCCAGGTACTCTGTTGTCTGTCTTCCCCAGGTCCTCTGTTGTCTGTCTTCCCCAGGTCCTCTGTTGTCTGTCTTCCCCAGGTACTCTGTTGCCTGTCTTCCCCAGGTACTCTGTTGCCTGTCTTCCCCAGGTCCTCTGTTGCCTGTCTTCCCCAGGTCCTCTGTTGCCTGTCTTCCCCAGGTCCTCTGTTGCCTGTCTTCCCCAGGTCCTCTGTTGCCTGTCTTCCCCAGGTCCTCTGTTGCCTGTCTTCCCCAGGTCCTCTGTTGTCTGTCTTCCCCAGGTCCTCTGTTGTCTGTCTTCCCCAGGTCCTCTGTTGCCTGTCTTCCCCAGGTACTCTGTTGCCTGTCTTCCCCAGGTACTCTGTTGCCTGTCTTCCCCAGGTCCTCTGTTGTCTGTCTTCCCCAGGTCCTCTGTTGTCTGTCTTCCCCAGGTACTCTGTTGCCTGTCTTCCCCAGGTCCTCTGTTGTCTGTCTTCCCCAGGTCCTCTGTTGTCTGTCTTCCCCAGGTACTCTGTTGTCTGTCTTCCCCAGGTCCTCTGTTGTCTGTCTTCCCCAGGTCCTCTGTTGTCTGTCTTCCCCAGGTACTCTGTTGTCTGTCTTCCCCAGGTACTCTGTTGCCTGTCTTCCCCAGGTACTCTGTTGCCTGTCTTCCCCAGGTCCTCTGTTGTCTGTCTTCCCCAGGTCCTCTGTTGTCTGTCTTCCCCAGGTACTCTGTTGCCTGTCTTCCCCAGGTACTCTGTTGCCTGTCTTCCCTAGGCACTAATATAAAAAACCTTCTATTAAGAGAGTATAAGAGAGAGAGGGTGGTGAGGTGAGGGCAGGTAAGAGGTGGCTGAGACACAGCTAGGACTCCTGCCCTGGAGGGTCCCAGCAACCTGAATATTGCCAAGAGAAACTCAGGTGGCCACCACTGCTTCCTGCCGTGCCCTGCTATCACTTTCTCATACCCCGGTGGCTGGTACTCCAGCCTGGAGGGGCAGTGACTGTCTTCTCTCATCCTCGCTCCACCTTGTGCAACTCTTGCAGGGAAACACACGATGATAACACTGTGTGTGGTGCAAGTTACCAGCTGATGATTGATCTCGTGTGTAGCATAGTGCAAGTTGTAACTTGTGTCCCAGGATCACGTGGAGTTACTATCACAGTGTTTTCTGTGGTCGTATTTGCTTGGACCTCCTCCTAAAACAGGAGTTATATTCTCAGCAAATATACGATGATAGAAATAGACCGGTGAGGGTATCCTGGTTGTGACTGTCTGCTTGGTTACTGGGGTTTCAAGCCTATCGGCTGCATGATAATCTTTGTACCACAAGAGAGTACTTTAATCAGTAAAACAGAATCAAAGTAAATTCTCAGGGTATATACGGTGAGAGACATGCATCCCTCAGGGTATATACGGTGAGAGACATACATCCCTCAGGGTGTATACGGTGAGAGACATACATCCCTCAGGGTGTATACAATGAGAGACATACATCCCTCAGGGTATATACGGTGAGAGACATACATCCCTCAGGGTGTATACAGTGAGAGACATACATCCCTCAGGGTGTATACGGTGAGAGACATACATCCCTCAGGGTGTATACAATGAGAGACATACATCCCTCAGGGTGTATACAATGAGAGACATACATCCCTCAGGGTATATACACTGACAGACATACATCCCTCAGGGTGTATACAATGAAAGACATACATCCCTCAGGGTATATACACTGACAGACATACATCCCTCAGGGTGTATACAATGAGAGACATACATCCCTCAGGGTGTATACAATGAGAGACATACATCCCTCAGGGTATATACACTGAGAGACATACATCCCTCAGGGTATATACACTGAGAGACATACATCCCTCAGGGTATATACAATGAGAGACATACATCCCTCAGGGTGTATACACTGAGAGACATACATCCCTCAGGGTGTATACACTAAGAGACATACATCCCTCAGGGTGTATATACTAAGAGATATACATCCCTCAGGGTGTATACACTAAGAGACATACATCCCTCAGGGTGTATACACTAAGAGACATACATCCCTCAGGGTGTATACAGTGAGAGACATACATCCCTCAGGGTGTATACACTGAGAGACATACATCCCTCAGGGTGTATACAGTGAGAGACATACATCCCTCAGGGTGTATACAGTGAGAGACATACATCCCTCAGGGTGTATACAGTGAGAGACATACATCCCTCAGGGTGTATACAGTGAGAGACATACATCCCTCAGGGTGTATACACTAAGAGACATACATCCCTCAGGGTGTATACACTAAGAGACATACATCCCTTAGGGTGTATACACTAAGAGACATACATCCTCAGGGTGTATACACTAAGAGACATACATCCCTCAGGGTGTATACACTAAGAGACATACATCCCTCAGGGTGTATACACTAAGAGACATACATCCCTCAGGGTGTATACACTAAGAGACATACATCCCTCAGGGTGTATACACTAAGAGACATACATCCCTCAGGGTGTATACACTAAGAGACATACATCCCTCAGGGTGTATACACTGAGAGACAGACATCCCTCAGGGTTTATACCCTGCGTTGTGAGTGCTTCCAATAACGGAAAGTTATATAAATCAGACGAACTTTGGTCGCTATGTGTAGGTATCCCCGTACTGCATAACCCCAGCCCCGTCTACCTCATCGAACGCGAAAGGCATAGTGCAGAGTGCGGCATAAGTTTAATGCAGTTAAGTAATATTACCGTTGAAGATTTTAAATTAAAGAGACAAATAAGGACAAGCACAGAAACACACACAAATAAGGACAAGCACAGCCACACACACAGATAAGGAAAAGCACAGATACGCACACAAATAAGGACAAACACAGCCACACATACAAATAAGGACAAGCACAGCCACACACACAAATAAGGACAAGCGCAGCCACACACACAAATAAGGACAAGCACAGCCACACACACAAATAAGGACAAGCACAGCCACACACACAAATAAGGACAAGCACAGCCTCACACACAAATAAGGACAAACACAGCCACACACACAAATAAGGACAAGCACAGCCACACACACAAACAAGGACAAGCACAGCCACACACACAAATAAGGACAAGCACAGCCACACACACCAATAAGGACAAGCACAGCCACACACAAATAAGGACAAGCACAGCCACACACACACAAATAAGGACAAGCACAACCACACACAAATAAGGACAAGCACAGCCACACACACAAATAAGGACAAGCACAGCCACACACACAGATAAGGGACAAGCACAGCCCCAAAAAAAATTGGGGGAAAATTTTGGGCCCATGTTTTTGGGAAAAAACGGGGGTTTGGTTTTTTAAACCCTAAACCCTTAAAAATTTTTAAAACCTTTTTTTTAAAAATTAAACTGGGGAGTTTGGGCCCTGCAAATAAAAAGGGTTTTTTTAAATTTTTGGGAAATTTTAAATTTTTTGCCCCTTTTTAAGAAATTTTGGGGTTTAAAATTTCCCCTTCCCCTTTCCCAAAAATTTTAAACCTTTTAAAAAAGGGTTTTAAAAATTAAAAATTTTTTTTAAAAAATCCCCAAAGTTTATTTTCAAAAATTTTTAAAATTTAAAGTTAAAACACACCAAAAAAACCCAAAAATTTTTTAATTTTCCCCCTTTAAAAAAAAACAAAAAAAAACAAACAAAAACAAAAATTAAAAAAACAAAAAAAAGGAAACCACGCCCCCCAAAAAAACCCCAAAGAAAAAAAAAAAAAGGGGCCCAACCCAAAAAATTTAAAAACCCGGGGAAAACCTTTGGAAAAAGGGGCCCAAAAAAACCAAAACCCCCCCTTAAACGGGGAAAAACCCCACGGGAAAAATTTAAACAAATAGGCATGAAAAAGCCCCCAAAAAGGAACCAGGAAACCCCCAAAAACAAGGAAAAAGAAAAAAAAAAGGGACAAACGAAAAAAACCCCCCAAAAAACAAACACTAACAAAATAAGGACAAACGCAAAAAACAAAAATAAAAACACCAAAACAAAAAGGAAAAACCACCCAAAAAAACAACCACCCCCCCTAAAAAGGACGGGCGCCCCCCGGAAAGGGGACCAAAAAAAATAAACGGACCCAAAAAAATAGGAAAGACAGAAAAAAATAAGGAAACAAAAAAAACGGAAGGACAGCCACACACAAAATTGAAAGACAGACCAACAAAAAAAGGAAAGACAACCAAAAATGGAAAGAAACCACAACCAAAATGGTAAACCCAGACAACAAAAAAGGACAAGCAACCACACACCAAAATAAGGCAAGCACACCCACACACAACAAATAAAGGAAAGCAAAACCCACACACAAAATAAGGACAAGCCACCAACCCACACAACAAAAAAGGAACAAGCACCCCACACCACACAAATAAGGAAAGCCCCCACACACAAAAAAGGAAAAGCAAAAAACCACCCCAAACACAAAAAAGGGACAAGCAAACCCCACACACAAAAAAGGAAAAGAAAAACCAACACAAAAAAGGACAAGCAAAACCCAACACACACAAATAAGGACAAGACAACACACACAAATAAGGAAAAGCACAGCCCACACAAAAATAAGGACAGCACAACCAACACAAATAAGGCAAGCACAGCCACACACACACAAATAGGCAAGCACAACCACCCAAAAAAGGGGAAAGCACAGCCCAAACCAAAAAAGGACAAGCAAACCCACAAAAAAAAGGAAAAGCCAGCCACACACCACAAAAAAGGAAAAAGCACAACCACACAACCAAAAAAGGACAAGACAACCACACAACAAAAATAAGGAAAAGCACAACCCCAAAAATAAGGAAAGCACAGCCCCCAAACCACACAAAAAAGGACAAGCACAACCACACACAAAAAAGGGACAAGACACCCACACAACCAAAAAAGGAAAAGCAAAACCACACAACACAAATAAGGACAAGCCAACCACCAAAATAAGGACAAGCACACCCACACACACAAAATAAGGAAAAGCAAAAACCACACACAAATAAGGACAAGCACGCCACACACACACAAAAAGGCAAGACAACCAACACAAAAAAGGGAAAAGCACAGCCACACACAAAATAAGGACAAGCACAACCACACACACACAATAAGGACAAGCACAACCCACCCCACCAAAAAAGGGACAAGCACAGCCACAACACAAAAATAAGGACAAGCACAACCACACCAAATAAGGAAAGACAGCCACCCACCAAATAAGGACAAGCACAACCACCACAAATAAGGACAAGCACAGCCCACACACACAAATAAGGACAAGCAAAACCCAACCAAATAAGGCCCAAGCACACCAACACACAAATAAGGACAGCACAGCCACCACACACAAAAAAGGAAAAGCACAGCCCAAAACCCCAAAATAGGACAAGCCAACCACACACAAAAAAGGGGACAAGCACAGCACACAACACAAATAAGGACAAGCACGCCACACACACACAAAAAAGGAAAAGCAAGCTACACAAAAATTAAGGAAAGCACAACCAAAACCAAAAAAGGACAAGCACAGCTACACACAAAAAAGGACAGCACAACCCAAAAAAATAAGGACAAGACAGCACACACAAAAAGGACAAGCAAACCACACCAGATTCAAACTTTCCACCATTAAAAAAAAAGCTTCCGAATTTTGAACCCAAACGAAGAGGATTCTGTAGTTATTTACGTTATCAATATCCAATAAAAAATTTAAGACTTTTGAAGTCGCTCAGAAGTTGTATTAAGAAAGTCCGCCCGACTTTTAAAGCCACTTAGAAAAAGATTCCAAATTACTTAAGAAACCGTCCCGTGTTTTAATTTTCCAAATTTGTTCAGTAAAAATGGCATTCTGGGACCTACATAGTCTAGAATCTGGGACCTACATAGTCTAGAATCGGGACCTCATAGTCTAGAATCTGGGACTACTGTCTAAAATCTTGGACCTCATAGTTGAATCGGGGGCCCTACATAGTCTAAATCTGGGACCTACTAGTCTAGAATTTGGACCTACATAGTTAAAATTTTTGGGCCTACATATTTAGAATTGGGCCCTACATAGTCTAGAATCTGGGACCTACATAGTCTAGAATCTGGGACCTACATAGTCTAGAATCTGGGACCTACATAGTCTAGAATCTGGGACCTACATAGTCTAGAATCTGGGACCTACATAGTCAAAATTGGGCTACATGTCAGAATGGGGGCCCCTAATAGTCTAGAATTGGGCCTAAATAGTTAGAATCGGGGCCCTAATAGTCAGAATCTGGGCCTACAAGTCTAGAATCTGGGACACAAGTCTGAATCTGGGATACTAGCAGAATCTGGACAAAATTGCTGAATTGGGACCTAATGTCTAGAATCTTGGACTAATGGTCTGAATCTGGGACTACTGTTAAAATCTTGGACCCACATAGTCTAGAATCTGGGACCAATAGTTAGAATCTGGGGACCTACTAGTCAGAATTGGGACCTACATAGTCTAGAATCTTGGACCTACATAGTTAAAATCGGGGGGACCTACA
Organism: Cherax quadricarinatus; assembly: GCF_026875155.1. Classification (NCBI taxonomy): domain Eukaryota; kingdom Metazoa; phylum Arthropoda; class Malacostraca; order Decapoda; family Parastacidae; genus Cherax; species Cherax quadricarinatus. Next base: position 34,220,281 of record NC_069405.1, read on the forward strand.
TAGTTAAAAATCTTGGACCTAATAGTGTAGAATCGGGGAAAACCTACATAGTCTGAATTTTGGGGCCTACATAGTCTAAATCTGGGCCTACATAGTCTAGAATCTGGGCCTAATAGCTGAATCTGGGACCTCTGTCTAGAATCTTGGCCCCACATAGTTGAATCTGGGCCTCATAGCTAAAATCGGGGGATACATAGTCTAGAATGGGCCCCTAATGTCTGAATCTGGGCCCTCATAGTCTAGAATTTTGGGACCAAATGTTAGAATATGGGACTCATAGTTAGAACTTGGCCTACAAGTCTGATTTGGGGCCTCTAGTCGAATCTTGGACCTAATAGTCTAAAATCTGGGCCCTATAGTCTAAAATTGGGACCACATAGTCTAGTTGGGACTACAAGTCTAAAATCTTGGCCCCATGTCTAAAAATCTGGGCCCTAATAGTTAGAATCTGGGATACATAGTCTAGAATCTGGGCCTACATATCTAGAAATGGGAACTCATAGTCTAGAACTGGGACCTACATAGTCTGAATCTTGGACCTACATAGTCTAAAATCTGGGACCTAATGTTAGAATCTTGGACTACATAGTTGTTTGGGGACCTACATGTCTAGAATTGGGCCCCTACATAGTTAGAATCTGGGACTCATGTTAGAATCTGGGCCTACATAGTCAAAATTTTGGGGCCCTACTAGTCAAAAAAATTCTGGACCACTAGTCTAAATTTTGGGCCCTACAAGTCTAGAATTGGGACCACTGCTAGAATTGGGACCTACATAGTCTAGAATCTGGGGCCTACATAGTTAGAATCTGGGACCCATAGCTAGAATCGGGGAAACCTACTAGTCTGAATCTTGGACCTACTAGTCTAAAATCTTGGCCCCCCCCACATAGTCTAGAATCTGGGCCCTACATAGTCTAGAATTGGGCCCTACATAGTCTAAATTGGGGCCCTACTATCTAGAATCTGGGCCTACATAGTCTAAAATCGGGGCCCTACTAGTCTGAACTGGGACCTAAAAGTTAAAATCTTGGACCACATAGTCTAGAATCTGGGACCTACATAGTCTAGAATCTGGGACCTACATAGTCTAGAATCTGGGACCTACATAGTCTAGAATCTGGGACCTACATAGTCTAGAATCTTGGACCTACATAGTCTAGAATCTGGGACCTACTAGTCTAGAATCTTGGACCTACTGTCTGAATCTGGGACCTAATAGCTAGAATCTGGGCCCCTACTAGTCTAGAATCGGGAATACATAGTCTAGAATTGGGGGGACCTACATGCTAAAAATCGGGACTACATAGTCTAGAATCGGGACCTAATAGTCTAGATTGGGACCTCTTGTCTGAATCTGGGCCCAATGTTTGAATTGGGACCTAAGTCTAGTTGGGCCTACTTAGTCAAAAAAACTGGGACCTACATGTCTAGAATTGGGACCAAATGTCTAGATTGGGGAACCCACACATAGTCTAGAATTTTGGACCTAATGTCTAGAATTGGGACCTACATTTTTGAATCTGGGCCCTACATAGTCTAGAATTGGGACCTATTTAGTTTAAAATTTGGGGACACATAGTCTAAATCTGGGACCTACATGTCTAAAATTTGGGGGACCTACTAGTCTAGAATTTGGGGACCTAATAGTTAGAATGGGGGCCCTACATAGTCTAAAATCTGGGCCCCTACATGTCTGAATCGGGGCCTACATAGTCTAAAATCAGATACTGGTTGAATCTGGGACCTCATAGTCTGAATCGGGGCCCTAAATAGTCTAGAATCTGGGCCTAATGTCTAGAATCTGGGCCTCATAGTCAGAATCTGGGACCTACATAGTCTAGAATCTGGGACCTACATAGTCTAGAATCTGGGACCTACATAGTCTAGAATCGGGGACCTACATGTTAGAATCGGGCCCCTACTAGTTAGAATTGGGCCCTACTAGCTAAAATTGGACTACATGTTAGAATCTGGGATAATAGTTAGAATTTGGGGACCTACATAGTCTAGAATTGGGACCCACATAGTTAAAATCTGGGACCCACTGGTTAGAATCTGGGCCTATAGTTTTTGAATCTGGGCCCCACATAGTCTAGAATTGGGACCTAATAGTCTGAATCTGGGACTACAAAATTAAAATCTGGGCCCTACTGTCTGAATCTGGGCAATAGTCTAAAATTTTGGGGTTTACATAGTCTAGAATCTGGGACCTATTTTGTCTAAAATCGGGGGCCCTACAAGTCTAGAATCTGAGACTACTATTTTCTAGAATCTGGGCCTACATAGTTAAAAATTGGGCCTACATAGTCTAAAATCTGGGCCCAAATTTCTAGTTTTTTGGGACCACTATCTAAATCTGGGACACATAGTCTAGAATCTGGGACCTCAATTTTGCCCTAAACTAGAATCTGGGCCTACAAGTCTAGAATCTGGACCTAATAGTTGAATCGGGACCTACATGTCTGAACTGGGACCTACATAGTCTAGAATCTGGGACCTAATAGTCTAGATCTGGGCCCTCATAGTTAGAATCGGGGGACCTACATAGTCAGAATTGGGACCTACATGTTAAAATTGGGGCCCAAAATGTCTAGAATCTGGGACCTAATAGTCTAGAATGGGCCCTACATAGTCTAGAATCTGGGACCTACTTTGTCTGAATTGGGACCTACATATTTCTAGAAATCTGGGACCTACATGTTTTAAATTGGGCCCTACATAGTCTAGAATTTGGGGCCCCCACTAGTCTAGAATTGGGACCAATAGTTGGGAATGGGGGACCCCATGTCTAGTTGGGTTTACATTTAAATTTTGGGCCCCACATAGTCTAGAATCTGGGACCTACATAGTCTAGAATCTGGGACCTACATAGTCTAGAATCTGGGACCTACATAGTCTAGAATCTGGGACCACATAGTCAGAATTTGGGCCCTCTAGTCTAAAAATCGGGGGACCAAATAGTCTAAATCTGGGCCGACATAGTCTGAATCTGAGACCTACATAGTCTGAATTGGGACCTACATAGTCAGAATCTGGACCTCATAGTTAAAATCTGGGACTACATAGTCTAGAATTGGGCCTACATGTCTAAAATCTGGGACCTCATAGTCTGAATCTGGGCCTACATAGTCTAGAATCTGGGACCTACATAGTCTAGAATCTGGGACCTACATAGTCTAGAATCTGGGACCTACATAGTCTAGAATCTGGGACCTACATAGTCTAGAATCGGGCCTACTAGTCTAGAATCGGGGATTTACTAGTCAGAATTTGGGGGACCTACATAGTCAGAATCTGGGACTCATAGTCTAAAATTGGGACCCACTATTTTTAAAATCTGGACCTAATAGTCTAGAATCTGGGACCTACATGTCTAAAATCTGGGACTACATAGTCTAGAATCTGGGACCTATTTTAGTCTAGAATCTGGGCCAAATGTCTGAATTGGGAACCTAGTTGAATTGGGCCTACTAGTCTGAATTGGGACCTCATAGTCCGAATTGGGCCCCTAAAAAGTCTAAAATTTGGGCTACATAGTCTGAATCGGGGGACAAATAGTCTAAATCTGGGACCTACATAGTCTAGAATCTGGGACCTACATAGTCTAGAATCTGGGACCTACATAGTCTAGAATCTGGGACTTACATAGTCTAGAATCTGGGCCCCTACATAGTTAGATCTGGGCCCTAATAGTCTAGAATCGGGAACTACTGTCCAGAATCTGGGCCTAATAGTCTAGAATTGGGACCTCATAGTCCGAATCTGGGACTACATAGTCTAGAATTGGGCCCTACTAGTCTAGAATTGGGACCTACTAGTCTAGAATTGGGCCTACATAGTCTAGAATCTGGGACCTCATAGTTTTGAATCGGGGGCCCTAATAGTCTAGAATCGGGGCCCCACATTTTTCTAGAATCTGGGACCTACATAGTCTAGAATCTGGGACCTACATAGTCTAGAATCTGGGACCTACATAGTCTAGAATCTGGGACCTACATAGTCTAGAATCTGGGACCTACATAGTCTAGAATCTGGGACCTACATAGTCTAGAATCTGGGCCCCTACTTTTGTCTAGAATTGGGCCTAATAGTCTAGAATTGGGACCTACATAGTCTGAATCTGGGGCCTACATAGTTAGAATCTGGGACCTACATAGTCAAAAAAATCTGGGCCCTACTAGTCTAGAATCTGGGCCTCAAGTCAGAATCTGGGCCCTACAAGTTGAATTGGGCCCTTCTAGAATTGGGCCCTTTTAAAGTCTGTCTGGGCCCTACATAGTTAGAATCTGGGACCTACATAGTCTAGAATCTGGGACCTACATAGTCTTAGAATTGGGCCCTAATGTTAGAATCGGGGACCCACATAGTTAGAATTGGGCCCAAAGTCTAGTTTTCGGACCTACATAGTCTAGAATCTGGGGACCCAATAGTCTAAATCTGGGATCTCATAGTCTAGAATTGGGACCTACAAAATCTAAAAATCTGGGCCCACATGTAAGAATCTGGGCCCTAATAGTTAGAATTTGGGATCTACATAGTCTAGAATCGGCCCTACATAGTCTGAATTTGGGACCTACATAGTCTAAAATCTGAGCCCTACATAGTCAGAATCTGGGACCACATAGTCTGAATCTGGGCCCTACATAGTCTAGAACTGGGCCCCTACATAGTTAGAATCTGGGCCCTTACATGGGTCTAGATTGGGCCTACATAGTTAAAATCTGGGCCCTCTAGTTGAATTTGGCCCCTCATAGTCTGAATCTGGGACTACATAGTCTAGAATCGGGACTAAAAGTTGTCGGGGGGGGGGGGACTCATATTAGAATCGGGGACCTACATAGTCTAGAATCGGGGCCTTTGTCTGGAATCGGGACCTACATGTTAGAATCTAGGGCCTACATAGTCTGAATCTGGGCCCTAATAGTCAGAATTGGGACATACATAGTCAGAATCTGGGACTACATAGTCTAGAATCGGGACCTAAAAGTTAGAATTGGGACTCATAGTCTAAAATCTGGGCCTCTAGTCTAGAATCTGGGACCTAGTAGTTGAATCGGGGACCACATAGTCTAAAAAATTGGGCCCTACTGTCTAGAATTGGGCTACATAGTCTAGAATCTGGGACCTACATATCTAGATCTGGGCCTTAATGTCTAGAATCTGGGATTTCATAGTCTAGATTGGGACCTAAAAGTCTAGAATCTGGGACCAATAGCTAAAATTTGGGGACCTACATAGTCAAAATTTCGGGGGGACCCTAATGCTAAAATCTGGGCCCTCATGTCTAGAATTGGGACCTACATAGTCTGAACGGGATAAATATTTAGAATCTGGGAACTACATAGTCAGAATTGGGCCCCTACTAGTCTAGAATCGGGACCTAAAGTCCAGAATCTGGGACCCTCATAGTTAGTTTGGGGGACCAATAGTCTAGAATCGGGGGACCTACATAGTCTAGAATCTGGGACCTAAAGTTAGAATCTGGGACCTACATAGTCTAGAATTGGGACCTACAAGACGAATCGGGCCTACATAGTCTAGAATCTGGGACCTACTTTAGTTAGAATCTGGGACCTACATAGTCTAGAATCTGGGACCAAATAGTCTAGATTGGGGAAAACACATGTTAAAATCTGGGCCCCTACATAGTCTGAATCTGGGCCCCAAATGTCCAGAATCGGGGCCCTACATATCTAAATCTGGGCCTAATAGTCTGAATCGGGGGGCCTACATAGTTAAAACTGGGCCCTTTTAATGTCTAGAATCTGGGACCTACATAGTCTAGAATCTGGGACCTACATAGTTTAGAATCTGGGACCTACATAGTCTAGAATCTGGGACCTACATAGTCTAAAATTGGGACCTCATAGTCTGAATCTGGGACCTACATAGTTAGAATCTGGGACCTCTAGTCTAGAATCGGGGACTACATTTTTAGATCTGGGCCCTACTTGTTAGAACCTGGACCTACATAGTCTAAAATTTGGGGGCCCTCATATCTAGAATCGGGGCCTACATAGTCAAAATTTGGGGACCTACATCTAAAATCTGGGACCTACATAGTCTAGAATCTGGGACCTACATAGTCTAGAATCTGGGACCTACATAGTCTAGAATCTGGGACCTACATAGTCTAGAATCTGGGACCTCATAGTCTGTCGGGGGACCACATGTCAGAATTGGGCCCTACATATTAAAATTGGGACCACATAGTTAGAATCGGGGCCCTACATAGTCTAAAAATCTGGGACCTACTTTGTCTAAAATCTGGGACTAAAAGTCTAAAATCTGGGCCTACATAGTCTAGATTGGGACCTACATGTCTAAAATCTGGGACCTACTAGTCAAAATCGGGGGACCTACATGTCTAGAATTGGGACCTAATAGTCTAGAATCTGGGACCAAATAGTCTAGAATCTGGGCCTACTGTTTAAAATTGGGAACCCTACATGTCTGAATCTGGGACCACTATTCTAAAATCTGGGACCTAATAGTTAGAATTTGGGGATACTAGTCTAGAATCGGGCCCTACATAGTCTAAAATTTGGGACCTCATATCTGAATCTGGCCCTACATAGTTAGAATTGGGACTAATATCTAGAATCTGGGCCCCACATAGTTAAAATTGGGACCCCATGTCAAAATCTGGGAACCTACATAGTCTAGAATCTTTTGCCCACATAGTTAAAATCTGGGCCCTAATAGTCTGAATTTGGGGCCCTACAAAATCTAGTTTTGGGACCTACATGTCTAGAATCTGGGACCTTACATAGTCTAAAATTTGGGGGCCCTACATAGTCTAAAATCTGGGACCTACATAGTCTAGAATCTGGGACCTACATAGTCTAGAATCTGGGACCTACATAGTCTAGAATCTGGGACCTACATAGTCTAGAATCTGGGACCTACATAGTCTAGAATCTGGGACCTCTAGTCTAGAATCTGGGCCCACTAGTCTGAATCTGGACCTTACTGTCTAAAATTTGGGCCCTAGTAGTTGTTTGGGGACCTACTAGTCTAAAATCTGGGCCCCACTGTCTAGAATCGGGCCCACATGTCTGGAATCTGGGACCACTTCTAGAATTGGGACCCGATGTCTAAAAATCTGGGACCTACATAGTTAAAATCTGGGTTTTTCATAGTTAAAATTTGGGACCAAAATGTCTAGAATCTGCGACCAATAGTTAGAATCTGGGCCCTACTGTCTAGAATCTGGGACCTACATAGTCTAGAATCTGGGACCTACATAGTCTAGAATTTGGGACCTACATAGTCTAGAATCTGGGACCTACATAGTCTAGAATCTGGGACCGACATAGTCTAGAATCTGAGACCTACATAGTCTAGAATCTGGGAAAATTAGTCTAAAATCTGGGCCCTACTGTCTAGAATCTGGGGACCTACATAGTCTAGAATCTGGGACCTTAGTCTAGAATTGGGCCCACTGTCTAGATTGGGCCCTACTAGTCTAGAATCTGGGCCAAATACTAGAATCGGGGGCCCAAAAGTCTAGAATCTGGGACCTACATAGTCTAGAATCTGGGACCTACATAGTCTAGAATCTGGGACCTACATAGTCTAGAATCTGGGACCTACATAGTCTAGAATTGGGTACATAGTCTGAATCTGGGACCTACATAGTCTAGAATCTGGGACCTACATAGTCTAGAATCTGGGACCTACATAGTCTAGAATCTGGGACCTACATAGTCTAGAATCTGGGACCTACTGTCTAAAATTTGGGGGAACCACATAGTCTAAAATCTGGGACCCACATAGTTAAAAATTGGGCCTCTAGTCTAGAATCGGGGACCTACATGTCTAGAATCTGGGACCTACATAGTCTAGAATTGGGAATAATTGTCTTGAACTGGGCCTACATAGTCTAGAATTGGGGACCTACTAGTCCAGAATCTGGGGCCCTACATAGTTAAAATCGGGGGCCTACATAGTCTAGAATCTGGGACCTACATAGTCTAGAATCTGGGACCTACATAGTCTAGAATCTGGGACCTACATAGTCTAGAATCTGGGACCTACTGTTTAGAATCGGGGACCTACATAGTCTAGAATTGGGACCTACATAGTCTAGAATCTGGGACTTTTAGTTTGAATCGGGGAACTCAAGTCTAGAATTGGGCCCTACATAGTCTGAATCGGGGCCCCTAATAGTCCAAAATCTGGGCCCTACTAAGTCTAGAATCTGGGCCCTACTTAGTCTAGAATTGGGACTAATAGTTTAGAATCTGGGACTAATAGTCTAGAATCGGGAAAATATAGTCTAGAATCTGGGACCAAATTTTAGTCTAGAATCTGGGCCCTACTAGTCTAGAATTGGGACCCACATAGTCAAAATTGGGACTAATGTCTAGAATTGGGCCACTAATTAAAAACGGGGCCCTACATAGTCTAGAACTGGGACCTAATAATCTAGAATCTGGGACCTACATAGTCTAGAATCAGGGACCTACATAGTCTAGAATCTGGGACCTACTAGTCTGAATCTGGGACCTACATGTTAGAATCTGGGACCCTATCTAGATCTGGGCCTACTAGTCTAAATTTGGGGGACCTAATGTTAGATTTTTTGGGCCTCATAGTCTAGATTTCTGGGACCTAATAGTCTAGAATTGGGCCTACTAGTCTAGAATTGGGCCTACATAGTTAGAATCGGGGGCCTACATAGTCTAGAATCTGGGACCTACATATCTGAATCGGGACCTACATAGTTAGAATCTGGGACCACTAGTCTAGAATCTGGGCCTAATAGCTAAAAATTGGGATACATAATTAGAATCTTGGACCAAATGTTGAATCGGGGACCTAATAGTCTAAAATCTGGGACCTACATGTCTAGAATCGGGGGACCTACATGCTGAATCTGGGCCCACAAGTTAGATTGGGCCCACATAGTCTAGAATCGGGGAACACTAATCTTGAATTGGGACCTAATATCAGAATCGGGCCCTACTATTTAGAATTTGGGGACCAATAGTCTAGAATCGGGGGACCTAATAGTTGGGGAATTGGGGGACCTAATAGTCTAAAATTTGGGGGACCACATATTAGAATCGGGGGCCAATAGTCTAGAATCGGGGCCCCAAATTAGTCTAGTCGGGGACCTTAGTCTGAATTGGGACCTAATGTTTTTAATCTGGGCCCTAATGTCAGAATCTGGACCTTTCATAGTCTAAAATTGGGACCACTAGTCTGAATCGGGTTTAGTCTAAAAATTGGGCCCTACATAGTCTAAAATCTTGGCCAAACATAGTCTAGAATCGGGGACCTCATAGTCTAAAATCTGGGACCTTTTAGTCTAAAATTGGGCCTACATGTCTAGAATCGGGCCCTACATAGTCTGAATCTGGGCCCTAATAGTCTAGAATCGGGGACCTATAATCAAAACCCGGGAACCTACATAGTCTAGAATTGGGACCTACATAGTCTGAATCGGGGACCTACATGTCTAGAATCTGGGCCTACTTTTAGTCTAGAATCTGGGACCTACTAGTCTAGAATTTTTGGACCTACTAGTCTAAAATTTGGACCTATATAGTCAAAAAATCTGGTACATACATAGTCTAAAATTTGGGACTTCTTGTCTAGAAGGGGGGGGGACCGATATAGTCTAATCTGGACCTACATAGTTAGAATCTGGGCCTACATAGTTTAGAAATTGGCCCAACATGTATAGAATTTTGGACCTACATAGTTAGGATCTGGGACTTCATAGTCTAGAATTGGGACCAAAATAGTCTAGAATCGTGGACCTACAGGTCTAGAATTTGGCCCAACAGAGTCTAGATCTGGGACCTACATTTAAAATTGGGGCCTAATAGTCTAGAACGGGGGTCTACTTGTCTAGAATTGGGCCCTAAATGTCTAGAATTGGGCCCTACATAGTCTAAATCTTGGCCCTACATAGTCTAAAATCGGGGGCCCTAATGTCTAAAATCGGGAAACCCTACATAGTCTAAAATCAGGGATCTACATGTTAAAATTGGGACCTAATAGTCTAGAATCTGGGGCCTACATTGTCTAAAAATCTGGACCCTGCTAGGCTAGAATCGGGGGACCACATAATCTAAATCTTGGCCCAAACATGTCTAGAATCGGGACGTAATAGTCTAGAATCTGGAACTACATAGTCTAAAATGTGGGACCCCCATGTCTGACCCGGGACCTAATAGTCTAGTTTGGGGCCCCAATATTTTAGAATCGGGGGCCTACATAGTCTAGATTGGGGACCTATATAATCGGAATCTGGGACCTAATAGTCTAGTATCCGGGAAACCCTCTATTCTAGAATCTGTCCCTATATAGTCTAGAATCTGGGACCTACATAGTCTAGAGCTGGGCCTATATCCCTTTTAAAATCTGTAACTTCATGTCTAGAATCGGGGGCCCTACATAATCTAAAATCTAGGCCCCTACAAGTCTAGACTCTGTGACCTACTAGTTTAGAATCGGGAAAAACCAAAATGTCTAGAATCTGGGACCAAATAGTCTAGAATTGAGCCCCTATATAGTTAGAATCTGGGCCCTAATAATTTAGAATCTGGGACCTCATAGTCTAAAAATCGGGAAAACCTCTAGTCTTAAATCGGGGAAACCTACGTAGTTAGAATTGGGACTATATATCTAAAATTTAGGACCTACTAGTCTAGAATAGGAAACCTACAGTCTAAAATTTCTGGGCCTACTAGTCTAGAATCTGGGACCTATATGTCAAGAATTGGGACATACATAGTCTAGAATCTGGGATTTACATAGTCTAGAATCTGGGACGATATAGTCTAAAATCTGGGACCTACTAGTTTTGAACCCGGAACCAATAGAGTAGAATCTGGGACTTCTGTCTAGAATCGGGGGCCCTACATTGCCTAGCCCTGGGACCTACATAGTCTAGAATCTTGGACCTACATAGTCTAGAATGTTGGAATACTAATTAAAATCGGGCCCCTACATAGTCAAAAACGGAGCCTACATAGTTAGAATTGGGCCCTACTAGTCGTTTCTTGGACCTCATAGTTAGAATCGGGGACCAATAGTTTTGAATCAGGCCCTACATAGTTTAGAGTCTGGAACTTACATAGTCTAGAATCTGGGAGTTACATAGTCTAGAATCTGGGACCTACTAGTCTATAATCAATGCAGACACAAAGTTTAAGTGAGACTGGCCAGAGTAAGGTCTAGTAACCTTTATCTAGACTTTTAATAACATAGAAATGTGTCAGCGGCGTTGACGCCACATAACCTGGAGGACACTCAGAGTTATTCGTGCAAACTTTAGACCTGGAGGACACTCAGACGTTACTTCGTGCACAACATAGACCTGGAGGACACTCAGACGTTACTTCGTGCACAACATAGACCTGGAGGACACTCAGACGTTACTTCGTGCACAACTTACACAACATTATTGTCAAACACTGACTTCTAAAATTTGGGAAACCCCAATTTTTTTTAATAAATAAATACGATTTTTCCTTTGAAAAGACAAAAAAACACAAAAAAAAAAAACACACAATTTAACAGCAAGAGGAGTTAGAACCCATGGTGCGTGGGTGGCAGAACTGCTGGCCAGTGCGTTAACCACTGAGCCACCTGGCTACAATAAGATTCTTCCAACTAGATATATTTATATACCATGGGAAGGTTAGCATGGATCCTGGGCCCATGCTAACCTTCCTATAGTGTATAACTATACCTAGTTGGATGAATCCTGTTGTAGCCAGGTGGCCAAGTGGTTAACGCACTGGCCTGGAGATTTACGACTCACTCAACATGGGTTCGAACTCCACCTGTATCCTGGTTTGTTTGCAATCTTGTTATTACGATTTCATGAGTCATAATAAGTTTAAAACTGACCAGGAGCTGTATTTTTCAGGTATATCTACTTTATTAACTAGGTTAAAAAGTTTAAACATTTGCATCAACGAAAACTAAACCCAAAAAACTTCATCAATCACCTAACATAAATCAGCTGACAAAATTCGCTGACAAAATTCACAAAATTTTTTTTACACAAATCAATTTTACAAGCTAAGAAGTATTATCCAACCTTAACTTATTACAAAGTCCAGCCCTGTGTAAGATGTACTGCCACCCCCGGGATGCGACCCATAACAGTTGGTTAATACCCAGGTACCTACTTACTGCTAGGTGAATTGTGACAGCAGGTGTAAGGAAACATGTCCAGTGTTGTACAGTTTTAAAATTAAAACGCGAAGTGGCAGCCACAGTCTCCACTGACACTACCAACATTGTTGTAGGTACGACAGTACCAACATTGTTGTAGGTACGACAGTACCAACATTGTTGTAGGTACGACAGTACCAACATTGTTGTAGGTACGACAGTACCAACATTGTTGTAGGTACGACAGTACCAACATTGTTGACGGTACTGCACTACCAACATTGTTGTAGGTACGACACTACCAACATTCTTGAAGGTACGACAGTACCAACATTGTTGACGGTACGACAGTACCAACATTGTTGACGGTACGACAGTACCAACATTGTTGACGGTACGACAGTACCAACATTGTTGACGGTACGACAGTACCAACATTGTTGTAGGTACGACAGTACCAACATTCTTGAAGGTACTACAGTACCAACATTGTTGACGGTACGACACTACGAACATTGTTGACGGTACGACAGTACCAACATTGTTGACGGTACGACAGTACCAACATTGTTGTAGGTACGACAGTACCAACATTCTTGAAGGTACGACAGTACCAACATTGTTGACGGTACGACACTACCAACATTGTTGACGGTACTGCACTACCAACATTGTTGTAGGTACGACACTACCAACATTCTTGAAGGTACGACAGTACCAACATTGTTGACGGTACGACAGTACCAACATTGTTGACGGTACGACAGTACCAACATTGTTGACGGTACGACAGTACCAACATTGTTGTAGGTACGACAGTACCAACATTCTTGAAGGTACGACAGTACCAACATTGTTGACGGTACGACACTACCAACATTGTTGACGGTACGACAGTACCAACATTGTTGACGGTACGACAGTACCAACATTGTTGTAGGTACGACAGTACCAACATTCTTGAAGGTACGACAGTACCAACATTGTTGACGGTACTGCACTACCAACATTCTTGACGGTACGACAGTACCAACATTGTTGACGGTACGACAGTACCAACATTGTTGACGGTACGACACTACCAACATTCTTGAAGGTACGACAGTACCAACATTGTTGACGGTACGACAGTACCAACATTGTTGACGGTACGACACTACCAACATTCTTGAAGGTACGACAGTACCAACATTGTTGACGGTACGACAGTACCAACATTGTTGACGGTACGACAGTACCAACATTGTTGACGGTACGACAGTACCAACATTGTTGACGGTACGACAGTACCAACATTGTTGACGGTACGACAGTACCAACATTGTTGACGGTACGACAGTACCAACATTGTTGACGGTACGACAGTATCAACATTGTTGACGGTACGACAGTACCAACATTGTTGACGGTACGACAGTACCAACATTGTTGACGGTACGACAGTACCAACATTGTTGTAGGTACGACAGTACCAACATTCTTGAAGGTACGACAGTACCAACATTGTTGACGGTACGACACTACCAACATTGTTGACGGTACGACAGTACCAACATTCTTGAAGGTACGACAGTACCAACATTGTTGACGGTACTGCACTACCAACATTCTTGACGGTACGACAGAACCAACATTGTTGACGGTACGACAGTACCAACATTCTTGACGGTACGACAGAACCAACATTGTTGACGGTACGACAGTACCAACATTCTTGAAGGTACGACAGTACCAACATTGTTGACGGTACTGCACTACCAACATTCTTGACGGTACGACAGTACCAACATTGTTGACGGTACGACAGTACCAACATTCTTGACGGTACGACAGAACCAACATTGTTGACGGTACGACAGTACCAACATTCTTGAAGGTACGACAGTACCAACATTGTTGACGGTACTGCACTACCAACATTCTTGACGGTACGACAGAACCAACATTGTTGACGGTACGACAGTACCAACATTCTTGAAGGTACTGCACTACCAACATTCTTGAAGGTACGACAGTACCAACATTGTTGACGGTACGACAGTACCAACATTCTTGACGGTACTGCACTACCAACATTCTTGAAGGTACGACAGTACCAACATTGTTGACGGTACTGCACTACCAACATTCTTGACGGTACGACAGAACCAACATTGTTGACGGTACGACAGTACCAACATTCTTGACGGTACTGCACTACCAACATTCTTGAAGGTACGACACTACCAACATTCTTGAAGGTACGACAGTACCAACATTCTTGACGGTACGACAGTACCAACATTCTTGACGGTACGACAGTACCAACATTCTTGAAGGTACGACAGTACCAACATTGTTGAAGGTACGACAGTACCAACATTCTTGACGGTACGACAGTACCAACATTGTTGAAGGTACGACAGTACCAACATTCTTGACGGTACGACAGTACCAACATTCTTGAAGGTACGACAGTACCAACATTCTTGAAGGTACGACAGTACCAACATTCTTGAAGGTACGACAGTACCAACATTCTTGAAGGTACGACAGTACCAACATTGTTGAAGGTACGACAGTACCAACATTCTTGAAGGTACGACAGTACCAACATTCTTGAAGGTACGACAGTACCAACATTCTTGACGGTACGACAGTACCAACATTGTTGAAGGTACGACAGTACCAACATTCTTGTAGGTACGACAGTACCAACATTCTTGAAGGTACGACAGTACCAACATTGTTGACGGTACGACAGTACCAACATTGTTGAAGGTACGACAGTACCAACATTGTTGAAGGTACGACAGTACCAACATTGTTGAAGGTACGACAGTACCAACATTGTTGAAGGTACGACAGTACCAACATTGTTGAAGGTACGACAGTACCAACATTCTTGTAGGTACGACAGTACCAACATTGTTGACGGTACGACAGTACCAACATTCTTGAAGGTACGACAGTACCAACATTCTTGTAGGTACGACAGTACCAAAATTCTTGAAGGTACGACAGTACCAACATTCTTGTAGGTACGACAGTACCAACATTCTTGTAGGTACGACAGTACCAACATTCTTGAAGGTACGACAGTACCAACATTCTTGTAGGTACGACAGTACCAACATTGTTGAAGGTACGACAGTACCAACATTCTTGTAGGTACGACAGTACCAACATTCTTGTAGGTACGACAGTACCAACATTCTTGAAGGTACGACAGTACCAACATTCTTGTAGGTACGACAGTACCAACATTCTTGACGGTACGACAGTACCAACATTCTTGAAGGTACGACAGTACCAACATTGTTGAAGGTACGACAGTACCAACATTCTTGTAGGTACGACAGTACCAACATTCTTGTAGGTACGACAGTACCAACATTCTTGACGGTACGACAGTACCAACATTCTTGAAGGTACGACAGTACCAACATTCTTGTAGGTACGACAGTACCAACATTGTTGAAGGTACGACAGTACCAACATTCTTGTAGGTACGACAGTACCAACATTGTTGAAGGTACGACAGTACCAACATTCTTGAAGGTACGACAGTACCAACATTGTTGAAGGTACGACAGTACCAACATTGTTGAAGGTACGACAGTACCAACATTGTTGACGGTACGACAGTACCAACATTCTTGTAGGTACGACAGTACCAACATTCTTGAAGGTACGACAGTACCAACATTCTTGTAGGTACGACAGTACCAACATTGTTGAAGGTACGACAGTACCAACATTCTTGTAGGTACGACAGTACCAACATTCTTGTAGGTACGACAGTACCAACATTCTTGAAGGTACGACAGTACCAACATTCTTGTAGGTACGACAGTACCAACATTCTTGACGGTACGACAGTACCACATTCTTGAAGGTACGACAGTACCAACATTGTTGAAGGTACGACAGTACCAACATTCTTGTAGGTACGGACAGTACCAACATTCTTGTAGGTACGACAGTACCAACATTCTTGACGGTACGACAGTACAAACATTCTTGAAGGTACGACAGTACCAACATTCTTGTAGGTACGACAGTACCAACATTGTTGAAGGTACGACAGTACCAACATTCTTGTAGGTACGACAGTACCAACATTGTTGAAGGTACGACAGTACCAACATTCTTGAAGGTACGACAGTACCAACATTGTTGAAGGTACGACAGTACCAACATTGTTGAAGGTACGACAGTACCAAACATTCTTGTAGGTACGACAGTACCAACTTCTTGACGGTACGACAGTACCAACATTCTTGAAGGTACGACAGTACCAACATTCTTGTAGGTACGACAGTACCAACATTCTTGACGGTACGACAGTACCAACATTCTTGAAGGTACGACAGTACCAACATTCTTGTAGGTACGACAGTACCAACATTTTCGCTGGTACGACACTACCAACATTCTAGACGAGACTTTCTCAGGTACTCACTTACCAACTAAGAATAAGAATGGTCTGTGTACAACTTGTGCAGCTGCACATGTCAGCTGTTGTTCAAGAGGACGCTGTACAACTTTCTTCACCAGGTGCCAGATGAACCAGACTGTGATGGATATGTGGGGCAGAGGGTCTCCAGCAGCAACAGCCTGGTTGACCAAACACCAGATAAGCCCGGCCCATGGCTGGGCTCCGAGATTAGAAAGACTCTCGAAATTGATCAAAGGTATAAAGGTAACGTTCCTTTATCATAGTTCACTATGGGTGAAAATTGAATGTGATGGGATAAAACTTCCAAAGTAGAAATTTAAATTTCGATGTTTCATTTCTTTTCTGTAATAAACAGATAATATCGTTAGACACAAAGTCACCAGCATTCAACACATTTCGACCAGGAAGTTAGTGTTAGTTCTATATTTATTATGCACCGCTTCACACAGTGAGAGTCCGGGTTCGATTGCCAGCGAGGGTAGAAACATTGAACGTGTTTCCTTACACCTGTTGTCTATGTTCCCCATCAGTAAAATAGGTACCTGGGTGTTAGTGGACTGGTGTGGGTCGCATCCTGGGACAAAACTGACTTAATTTCTGGACGCGGGTGATGACGCACTCCAGTACATAATGACGCCGGGTGTGACGCCCACTCCAGTACTAATGACGCCGGGGTATTTGTGGCGCACTCCAGTACCTAATGACGCCGGGTGGTGACGCACTCCAGTACATAATGACGCCGGGTGTGACGCACTCCAGTAATAATGACGGCCGGGTGTATGTCGCATCCAGTACTATTGACGCCGGGTGTTTGTGACGCCACTCCAGTACATAATGGGGACACCGGGTGTGGCGCATCTCGTACATAATGACGCCGGGTGTGACGACACTCCAGTACATAATGACGCCGGGTGTGGCGCATCCTGTGCATTAATGACGCCGGTGTTGACGCCACTCCCAGTACATAAATGAGCGGGTTGTGGCGCACTCCCGTACATAATGACGCCGGTGTTATAGGTGACGCACTCCAGTACATTAATGGGGGGGGGGGGGACGCCGGGTGTGGCGCACTCCAGTACATAATGACGCGGGTGTGACGCCACTCCAGTTCATAATGACGCCGGGTTGTGGCGCATCCAGTACTCAATGACGCGGGTGTGACTCTCTCCAGTACATAATGACGCAGGGTTGTGACGCATCCTGTACATATAATGACGACGGGTTGTGGCACTCCAGTACTAATGACGCAGGGTGTGGACCACTCCGTACATAATGACGCGGGTGTGGCGCACTCCATTACATAATGAGCCGGGTGTGGCGCCACTCCAGTACATAATGGGACGCCGGTGTGGCGCCACTCCAGTACATAATGACGCCGGGTGTGACGCACTCCCAGTACTTAATGACGCAGGGTTGTGTGGCGCACTCATTAATAAAGACGCGGGCTGTGACGCACTCCAGTACATATTGACGCGGGTGTGGACGCCACTCCAGTACATAATGACGCCGGGTGTGACGCACTCCCAGTACATAACTGACGCAGGCGTGTGACGCACTCCAGTACATAATGACGCGGGTGTGACGCACTCAGTACATACAGGAGCCGGGTGTGACGCACTCCTGTACATCATGACGCGGGTGTGACGCACTCCAGTACATAATGACGAACGGTTGTGGCGCACTCCACTACTAATGGACGGAACGGGTTGCATTGTGACGCCACAAAAGTACATAATGACGGCGGGTGTGACGCACTCCAGTACATAAGACGCAGGGTGTGACGCACTCAGTAATATGGACGCCGGGTGTGACGACACTTCCAGTACATATGACGCCGGGTGTGACGCACTCCAGTACATAATGACGGCCGACGGGTGTGACGCACTCCAGTTACATAATGACGCCGGGGTGTGGCGGCACGTCCACTAACATATGACGCCGGGTGTGGACGCACTAAAGTTACGTAGTGACGCCCGGGTGTGACGCACTCAGTACGTAAATGACGCGGGTGTGACGCACTCCAGTTACATAATGGGACGCGGGTGTGATCGCATCCAGTACATATGACGCAGGGTGTGGACGCACTCCCAGTTACATAATGACGCCGGTGTTGTGACGCACTCCAGTACATAATGAGACGGGTGTGACGCACTCCAGTACATAATTGACGCCGGATGTTTGTGACGCACTCAGTTACATAATGACGCCGGGTGGTGACGCACTAAAGTACATTATGTACTCGGGTGTGACGCCACTCCAGTACTTAATGACGCTCGGCTGTGTGACGCACTTCCAGTTACATAATGACGCCGGGTGTGACGCACTCCAGTACATAATGACGCCGGGTGTGACGCACTCCAGTACATAATGACGCCGGGTGTGACGCACTCCAGTACATAATGACGCCGGGTGTGACGCACTCCAGTACATAATGACGCCGGGTGTGACGCACTCCAGTACATAATGACGCCGGGTGTGACGCACTCCAGTACATAATGACGCCGGGTGTGACGCACTCCAGTACATAATGACGCCGGGTGTGACGCACTCCAGTACATAATGACGCCGGGTGTGACGCACTCCAGTACATAATGACGCCGGGTGTGACGCACTCCAGTACATAATGACGCCCGGGTGCGACGCATCCACAGTACATAATGACGGCCGGGTGTGACGCACTCCAGTCATAATGACCGCCGGGTGTGACGCGACTCAGTTCATAATGACGCCGTGTTGTGACGCTCTAAGCCGTACTATGATGTCTCCGGGTGTGACGCACTCCAGTACATATGACGCCGGGTGTGACGCCACTCCCAGTACATAAATGGGAGGGGGGGGGGGGGGGGGGGGGGGGACGCCGGGTGTGACGCACTAAGGTACATAAATGTCTACCGGCCGTGTGACCGCCACTCCAGTACCTAATGACGCGGGTTGTTGTGTGACGCACTCCTGTTACATAATGACCCCAGGGTTTGTGGAGCACTTAAAGTACATAATGTCTCCGGGGTGTGACGCAATCCAGTACATAATGACGCCGGGTTGTGACGCATTCAGTACATAATGACGGCGCGATGTGACGCACTCCATGTACATAAGTGACGCCGGGGTGACGCCACTAAAGTAAATAATGTCTCGGTTGTGAAGGCGACTCCTCAGTACATAATGACGCCGGGTGTGTCGCACGCCCAGTACATATGACGCCGGGTGTGACGCACTAAAGTAATTAATGATCCGGGTGTGACGCACTCCAGCTACATAATGACGCGGGTGTGGAGCAACTCCAGTACATAATGACGCCGGGTGTGACGCACCTAAAGTACATATGTTCCGGGCTTGTGACGACACTCCAGTACATAATGACGCCCGGGTGTGACGCACTCCAGTACATAATGACGCCGGGTGATGACGCACTCAGTACATAATGACGCCGGGTGTGACGCCGCCATAACATAATGACGCCCGGGTGTTGTGACGCACCTAAAGTACATAAATGTCTACGGGTGTGACGCACTTCCAGTACATAATGACGCGGGTGTGACGCACTCCATGTGCATAATGACGCGGGTGTGACGCAATAAATACATAATGAGCGGGTGTGACGCACTAAAGTACATAATGAACGCAGGGTGTGACGCTCTCCAGTACATAATGAGCCGGGTTGTGACGGCACTAAAAGTACTTAATGTCTCCGGGTGTGACGCACTCCAGTACATAATGGCCGCCGGGTGTGACGCACTCCAGTACAGAATGACGCGGCGTGTGACCGCATACAGTACATTATGACGGCGGGTGTTGAGCCACTAAAGTTACATAATGACGGGCAGGGTGGTGTTGTGACGCACTCCTGTGTGCATAATGACGCGTTGGGTGCGACGCATCTTAATGTACTAATGTCTCGGGTGATGGAACTATAAAGACAACTGTTTTGCAGATAATAACTGTTGTTACAGATAATAACTGTTGTGCAGATAATAACTGTGGTAACAGATAGTAACTGTTGTTGCAGATAATAAACTGTTGTTACTAGATAATAAACTGTTGTTGCAAGATAATAACTGTTGTTACAGATAATAAACTGTTGTTACAGATTATAATCTTGTTACAGATAATTAACTGGTTGTTACAGATAATAACTCTTGTTGCGATAATAGATAATAACTGTTGTTACAGATAATAAACTGTTTTGTTACAGATAATAATGTTGTTACAGATAAATAGAACTGTGTTACAGATAATAACTAGTGTGTTACAGATTAATTACTTTGTTGTACAGATAATAACTGTTGTTACAGATAATAACGGTTGTTACAGATAATAATGTTGGTTACAAAATAATAACTGTTGTTACAAATAATAATGTTGTTTGAGATACTAACTGTTTTTACAAATAATAACTGTTGTTACAAATAATAACTGTTGTTACAGATAATAACTGTTGTTACAAATAATAACTGTTGTTACAAATAATAACTGTTGTTACAGATAATAACTGTTGTTACACATAATAACTGGTGTTACAGATAATAACTGTTGTTAGAGATAATAACTGTTGTTCAAGAGCATTAAACTGTTGTTACACATTGTAACTGTTGTGTTACAGATAATAACTGTTGTTATCAGTAAAACTGTTGTTACACTTAATAAACTGTTTGCTTACAGATAATAACTGTTGTTGAGATATAACTGTACCACTGTGGATAATGTTACCACTGTGGTTAATGTACCACTGGGATAATGTACCACTGTGGGATAATGTACACTGCGGATAATGTACCACTGTGGATATGTACCACTGTGGATCAATGTACACTGTGGATTAATGTACACTTTGGATATGGTACCACTTCTCGGATAATGTACCCACTGTCGATAATGTACCAATGCGGATAATGTACATGTGGATAATGTACACTGTGGATAATGTACCACTGTGGATATGTACCACTGTGGTTAACTGTACCTCTCGTGGATAATGTACCACACTGCGGATAATGTACCACTGTGGATAATGTACCACTGGGTAATGTACCCTGCGGATAATGTTACACTGTGGATTTATGTTACCACTGTGGATAATGTACCACTGTGGATAATGTACCACTGTGGATAATGTACCACTGTCGGATAATGTACCAATGCGGATAATGTACCACTGTGGATAATGTACCACTGCGGATAATGTACCACTGTGGATAATGTACCACTGTGGATAATGTACCACTGTGGATAATGTACCACTTTGGATAATGTACCACTGCGGATAATGTACCACTGTCGATAATGTACCACTGCGGATAATGTACAACTGTGGATAATGTACCACTGTGGATAATGTACCACTGTGGATAATGTACCACTGTGGATAATGTACCACTGTGGATAATGTACCACTGCGGATAATGTACCACTGTGGATAATGTACCACTGCGGATAATGTACCACTGTGGATAATGTACCACTGTGGATAATGTACCACTGTGGATAATGTACCACTGTGGATAATGTACCACTGTGGATAATGTACCACTGTGGATAATGTACCACTGTGGATAATGTACCACTGTGGATAATGTACCACTGTGGATAATGTACCACTGTGATTAAGTACCACTGTGGATAATGTACACTTGGAATAATTGTACCACTGTGGATAATGTACCACTGTGGATAATGTACCACTGTGGATAATATACCACTGTGGATAATGTACCACTGTGGATAATGTACCACTGTGGATAATGTTACCAATGTGGATGATGTACCACTGTGGATTAATGTACACTGTGGATAAGTAACACTGCGGATATGACCACTGGGATATGTACCACTGTGGATAATGTACCACTGTGGATAATTTACCACTGGGGATATATGTTAAACTGTGGATATGTACCACTCTGGATAATGTACCATGTGGATAATCTACCACTCTGGATTATTGTACACTGTGAACGATAATGTAACTCACTGATGGTAATGTACACTGTGGATAATGTACAAATGTGGATAATGTACCACTGTGGAAATGTAGGAACACTGTGGATAATGTACACTGAGGATAATGTACCACTGTGGATTAATGTTGACCACTGTGGGATAATGTACACTTGTGGTATGTACCACCTTGTGGATAATGTTTCACTGTGGATAATGTACAACACTCTGGATAATGTACCATGTGGGATAAATGTACCACTGTGGATATGTACCACTGGGGATAATGTTACCACTGTGGATAATGTACACTCTGGATAATGTCACACTGTGGATAATGTACCACTGTGATCATGTACCAATGGGGGATATGTACCACTGGTGGATACTGTACCTTGTGGATATTGTACCTCTGTGGATATTGTACACGGGGGATAATGTTCACGGTGGGATAATGTTACCATGTGTGGAAATGTTTCCTACCCACTCTGGTTTAATGTACCACGTGGATAATGTACCCACTGTGGATAATTGTACCACTCTGGGTTAATGTTACCTGTACTGTGATAATCTTGTACCACTGTGGTTAATGTACATCGGTGGTATGTACCACTGTGGTAATGTTACCACTGTGGATGATGTACCACTGTGGTATAATGTATCAACTGTGGAGAATGTACCACTGTGGATAATGTACACTGTGGATAATGTACACTGTGGATAATGTTTCCACTGTGGATAATTGTACCACTGTGGGATAATGTACCACGGTGGATAATGTTACCCGGTGGATAATGTACCTCTGTGTGTTAATGTACCACTCTGGATAATGTACCACTGTGGATAATGTTACCATGGGGTTAATGTACCACTGTGGATAATGTACCACTGTGGATAATGGACACTGTGGATATTGTACCTTCTCCTGGATAAATGTACCACTGTGGATAATGTACCTCTGTGGATATGTTCCTTGTGGGATGAGGTACCATTGTGGTATGATTTACCACTGTGGAGATGTACCTCGGTTGGATAATGTACCTCTGATGGATTAATGTACCACTCTGGATAAGGTACCACTGGGATATGTACCACTGTGGATAATGTAACATGTGGATTATGCCTACCACTGTGGATAATGTACCACTGTGGATAATGTACCACGGTGGATAATGTACCACTGTGGATAATGTACCACTGTGGATAATGTACCACTGTGGATAATGTACCACTTGACATATCTCGAGCATTTCTAAGTTGTCTATTAAATTCATTAATTTTTTCACATCCCAGTACATAATGACGCCGGGTGTGACGGCCACTCAGTACATAATGACGCCGGGTTGTGACCGCACTCCAGGACTTAATGACGCGGGTGTGACGCAACTACTTGTCCACGTACATATTGACCGCCGGGTAAATGTGACGCACTCCAGTACTTAATGACGCGGTAGTGTGACGCACTCCAGTACATAATGACGCCGGGTGTGACGCACTCCAGTACATAATGACGCCGGGTGTGACGCACTCCAGTACATAATGACGCCGGGTGTGACGCACTCCAGTACATAATGACGGCCGGTGTTGTGTGGCGCACTCCTAGTACATATGACGCCGGGGTGTGGACGCACTCGCCAGTACATAATGCCGCCGGGTGTGACGCACTCAGTACATAATGACGACGGGTTTTGTGTGACGCACCCAGTACATAATGACGCCGGGGTGACGCACTCCAGTACTATAATGACGACGGTTGTGGCGCACTCCGTACATATGTCCGCCGGTGTGAGCACTCAAGTACTTAATACGCGGGGTAACGCACTCAGTAATAATGACGCCGGGTATGGCGCATCCATACTTAATGACGCGGGTGTGGCGCAACTCCAAGTACATAATGGACGCCGGGTGTAACGCACTCCAGTACATAATGACGCGGGTGTGGCGCACTCCCAGTACATTATGACGCCGGTGTTGTGGTCCGCACTCCAGTTACATAATGACGCCGGGTGTGACGCATCCTGTACATAATGACGCCGGGTGTGGACGCACTCCAGTACATTAATGACGGCCGGGTGTGGCGCACTCCAGTACTTATGACGGCCGGGTGTGTCGCACTCCAGTTCATAATGGATCGCCGGGTGTGACGCCTCTCCAGTACATAAGGACGCGGACGGGTGTGACGAACTCCATACTATTGACGGCGGGTGTGACGCACTCCAAGTACTAATGACGCCGGGGTGTGACGCACTCAGTCTTAATGACGCCGGGTGTGGCGCACTCCAGTACATAATGACGCCGGGTGTGTGCACTCCAGTAATAATGACGCCGGGTGTGACGCCTCCAGTACACTATTGACGCCGGGTTGTGGCGCACTCAGTACATTAATGACGCCCGGGTGTGACGCACTCCAGTCACATATGGACGCCGGGTGTGGCGCCCCTCCAGTACTTAATGACGCCGGGTGTGACGCACTCCAGTACTTAATGACGCCGGGGTTGTGACCGCACTCAGTACATAATGACGCGCGGTGTGGCGCTCTCCAGTAATAATTGACGCGGGGTGTGACGCACTCCATGTTACATAATGACGCGGGTGTTGTGACGCACTCCAGTACATAATGACGCCGGGTGTGGACGCCACTCCTGTAATTAATGACGCCGGGTGTGGACGCACTCATGTACTAATGACGCCGGGTGTGCGCACTCAGTACATAATGACGCGGGTTGTGACGCACTCCAGTACATAATGACGCGGGTGTGGACGCACTCCCGTACATAATGACGCCGGGTTGTGACGCACTCCAGTACATAATGACGGCCGGGTGGTGACCACTCCAGTACATATGACGCCGGGTGTGACGCACTCCAGTACATAATGACGCGGGTGTGGCGCACTCAGTACTTAATGACGCCGGAGTGTGTGACGCACTCCAGTACATAATGACGCGGGTGTGACGCACTCAGTTACATAATGAGCCGGGGGGTGTTGGCGCACTATTGTACATAAATGACGCCGGGATGTGACGCATCCAGGACATAATGACGCCGGGTGTGACCGCACTCCAGTACATAATGACGCCGGGTGTGACGCACTCCAGTACATAATGACGCCGGGTGTGAAGCACTCCAGTACATAATGACGCCGGGTGTGACGCACTCCAGTACATAATGACGCCGGGTGTGACGCACTCCAGTACATAATGACGCCGGGTGTGACGCACTCCAGTACATAATGACGCCGGTTGTGCGCACTCCAGCTACATAATGGACGCCGGGTTGTGACGCACTACAGTACATAATGACGCCGGGTGTGGCGCACTCCAGTACATAATGACGCCGGGTGTGACGCACTCCAGTACATAATGACGCCGGGTGTGGCGCACTCCAGTACATAATGACGCCGGGTGTGACGCACTCCAGTACATAATGACGCCGGGTGTGACGCACTCCAGTACATAATGACTGCCGGGTGTGGACGCACTCCAGTACAAAATGACGCAGGGTGTGACGCACTTCCAGTACATAATGACGCCGGGTGTGGACGCACTCCGTACAATAATGAGCGCCGGGTGTGACGCACTCCAGTACATATGGACGACCGGGGTGTGAAGCACTCCAGTACATAGTGATCGCCGGGTGTGACGCTCTCCAGTACATAATGGTCGCGGGTTTGGCGCACTCCAGTACATAATGACAGGCCCGGGTTTGTGACGCACTCCGAACATAAAGAGCGGGTGTGACGCACTCCAGTACATAATTGCCGCCGGGCTGTGACGCACTCCAGTACATAATGACGCCGGGTGTGCGCACTCCTGTAATATGACGCCGGGTGTGACGATTACTCCAGTACATAATGACGCCGGTGTGGCGACGCCAGTTACATCTTGACGCGGGTGGAGTGTGCGCACTCCAGTACATAATGGACGCCGGGTGTGGCGCACTCAGTTACACTAATGTCGCCGGGTGTGGACGGCACTCCAGTACATAATTGACGGCCGGGTTGTGGCTCGCACTCCAGTTACATTAATAGACGCGGGGTGTGACGCACTCCATACATATTGACGACGGGTGTGGCGCCACTCCAAAGTAATAATGACGCGGGTTGTTGACGCAACTCCCAGTACATAATGACGCGGGTGTGGGCCATCCGGTACTAATGACGCGGAGTGTGACGCACTCAGTTACTTTATGACGCCGGGTGTGGCGCCACTCCGCTGTACATAATGACGCCGGGTTGTGGACGATCAGAACATAATTGACGCCGGCCGGGTGATTGTGAACGCACTCCAGTCCATATGAGCCGGGTGGGACGCACTCGAACATAATGACGCGGGTGTGGCGCTCTCCAGTACTTAATGACGCCGGGTGTGACGCCTCCAGTTACATAATGACGCCGGGTTGTTGACGCACTCCCAGTACATAATGACGCCGGTGTGACGCACTCCAGTAACTAATGACGCCGGGTTTGTGTTTCGCACTCCGTACATAATGACGCCGAGGTGTGACGCCTCAGTCATTAATGACGCGGGTGTGACGCATCTCCAGTACATAATGACGCCGGGTGTGACGCACTCCATTACCATAATGATCGCCGGGTGTGACGCACTCCAGTACATATTGACGCCGGTGTGGACGCACTCCAGTACATTAATGACGCCGTGAAGGATGACGCACTCCAGTACATAATGGACGCCGGGGCTGTGACGCCACTCCAGTACATAATGACGCCGGGTGTGACGCTCTCCACGTAAATAATGACGCCGGGTGTGGCGACTCCAGTACATAATTGGACGCGGGTGTGACGCAATCCAGTACTAATGACGCCGGGTGGGGTGTGTGGCGCACTCCAGTACATAATGACGCGGGTGTGACGCATCCAGTAATAATGACGCCGGGTTGTGACGCACTCCAGTACATATTGACGCCGGGTGTGGCGCACTCCAGTACATAATGACCCGGGTGTTGAGCACTCCAGTAACATAATGACGCTGGGTTGTGGCGCACTCCAGTATTAATGACGCGGGGGGTGTGGACGCACTCCAGTAATTATGACGCGGGTGTGACGACTCCAGTACATAATGACGCGGGTGTGGACGCACTCACTCCAGTGTACATATTGGCGCCAGGGTGTGGCGCTACTCCAGTACATAATGACGCCGGGTTTTGTGTGTGACGCACTCAAGTACACTAATGAGCCGGGGGTGGCGAACTCCAGTACATAATGACGACGGGTTGTGAAGCACCTCCAGTAAAATTTAATTGACACCGGAGGTGTGACGCACCCAGTACATAATGCGCGGGTTGTGGCGCACTCCGTACATAAGGACGCCGGGTGTGCGCACTCCAGGAATTATGGACGCCGGGTGTGGCGCCATCCAGTACATAATGACGCGGTGTGTGACGCACACTCCATACATAATGACGCCGGGTGTTGACAGCACTCCAGTACTTAATGACGCCGGGTGTGACGCCACTCAGTACATAATGACGCGGGTTTTTTGTGACGCACTCCAGTACATTTAATGACGCGGGTGCTGTGTGACGCCACTCCAGACATTAATGGACGCCGGGTGTTTGTGACGCACTCAAGTACATAATGACGCCGGGTTGTTTACCTGGGAGGTTTACATGGAGAGAGTTTAGGGGTCAAACGCCCCCGCGCCCGGGCGTGACCAGGCTCATGGGGTTCAGCGCTGATCAACAGGCTGTTGCTGTGGCTGCACGCAAACCAACGTACTCGAGCCACAGCCGGCTGAATTCAGGAACTGACTTTAGTGTTGTCCAGTTGCCAGCATGAGACTGCAGGGGTCTGTTGGTAATCCCCCTTATGTGGTGCTGGGAGGCAGTTGAAACAGTCTCGGAGCCCTGACACTTATTATCTGGTCTCTTACGCCCACCCCCCCTGCTAGTGACACCCCTGCTTTTCATTGGGGGGATGGTGAATGCAATCGTCTGCAAGTCTTTTGCTTCGTAGTGTAGTTGATTTTCGTGTGCAAGTTCGGTACTAGACCCTCTAGGATTTTCAGGTTGGTATATAATAATGTATCTCTCCCTCCTGCGTTCCAGGGAATTCAGGTTTAGAAAAACCTCAAGCGCTCTCAGTTAATTGAGGTGTTATATCTCCGTTATGCGCGCCGATAAAGTTCTCTGTACATTTTCTAGGTCGGGCAATTTCACTGCCTTGGAAAGGTGCTGTTAGAGTCAGCAAATATTCCAGCCTAGATGGAACAAGTGACCTGAAAGAGTGATCATCATGGTGTTGGCCTCCCTTATGTTGAGTTCGCATTATCCATCTGTCATTTTTTCTAGCAGATGGATTGATACATTGTTTATGGTCCTTGAAGGTGTGATCCTCCGAACATAATCACTCCAGGTCTTTGACGTTGGTGTTTTCGCTCTTATTCGTTGGCCAGATTTGTTTTGTACTCTGATGGAAGATTTTAATTTTCTACATGTTTACCATATCTGAGTTATTGAAATTTTCATCGTTCGAACTTCATATTGTTTTCTGCACAGCCCACTGAAAGATTTGGTTGATGTCCGCCTGGAGCATTTGCAGTGTCTGCAAAGGAAGACACTGGTCATGCAGATTCGGGAGATCATCTGCAAAGGAAGGACACGTGTGCTGGTGGACTGACATCCTTGTCTATGGTCGGTATGAGGATGAGGAACAAGATGGGAGCTAGTACTGTGCCTTGTGGAGAACAGAGCTTTTTCACCGTAGCTGCCTCGGACTTTACTCTGTTGACGATATCTCTGTTGTTCTGTTAGTGAGGAAATTATTGTTCCATCGTACCGACTTTTCCTGTTATTCCTTTAGCGCCGCATTTTTGTGCGCTATTACGCCAATGGTCACCACTTGTCGAAGGCTTTTGCAAAGTCTGTTTATATTACATCTGCCATTCCTTTTTGTCTTCTAGTGCATTCTAGGACTTGTCGTGTGATCCAGTAGCTGAGACCAGACAGGAGCAGAGACCTGTTCTAAACCCATGTTTGCCTGGGTTGTGTAATCTGAAGGGTTTCTATATGGGTGGTGGATCTTGCTTATTAGGACCCTTTCAAAGATTTTTATGATTATGGGATGTATGTGCTATTGGTCTGTAGTTCTTTGCTGTTGCTTTACTGCCCCTTTGTGGAGTGGGGCTATGTCGCTATTGTTTTTAGTAACTGGGGAGCCCCGTGTCCAGGCTCCCGCCTCCATTAGGATGGAAAAGGCTCGGGAAAAAGTGTGATTGGGCTTCTTGCATGTCTTGTTGAACACAGAGTTCCCATGAGTCTGGCCCTGGGCAGTGTGCTATGGCCATGTCATTTTTTCGCCTGTTCGAGTCATTTGGCGTCGGATCAACTTCGAGATAGGCTTGTGCTTAATCAAATTTGGTGGCTCTCTCATAAAAAAAGTTCATTTGATCTTCGACTCTCTCAGTTGGTTAGCGGCTTGCTAAAAGACTGAGTCATATTGGGTCTTGAGTAGCTCACTCATATTTCCTGGCTGTCATCCTGTGTTGGAAACATCTTGTTTAAGTAGGGGCCCAATAATGGGCGTTTGTTCTCGATTTTGATTTGGCATAGGAGAGCAAATACTTTGGGTTTCTTTCGTTTTCAATTTATAGCTTTTAGTCTTCCCGCGATTCCTGACTCCTAAAGGATTCTTTTAGCTTAAGTTCGATGCTTGCATTTCTCTGACCAGTGTCTCCCTGCGCATTTTCAGATATATTGACCTTTTTAGCCGCTCTGTTCCTTTCTTTTCACGTCACTGTAAGGTGAGGCCTGTCTCTTTCTGTTTTACCATCTATCCTCCTTCTTCTTTGAGGAATAAGTTGTGCATACATCGAGTCCACCGAGTTAATCTGTTCTTGCATTAGTTTGGGTCTGGAGTTACTGGATGTGACGTTCGGGGGGTCAACTCCCCGCTGCCCAATCTGTGACCAGGCCTCCTGGTGGATCAGCGCCTGATTCAACCAGGATGTTGCTGCAGGCTGACACGCAAAACCCAACGTACGAGCCACAGCCGGCTGATCAGGAACTGTCTTAGGTGGCTTGTCCAGTGCCAGCTTGAAGACTGCCTGGGGTCTTTGGTAAGTCCCTTATGTGTGCTGGGGAGGCAGTTGAACAGCTTCGGGGCCCTGACACTTATTGTATGGTCTCTTTAACGTGCTAGTGACACCCCTGCTTTTCATTGGGGGGTGGTGCATCGTCTGCAAGTCTTTTGCTTTTGTAGTAGAGTGATTTTCGTGTGCAAGTTCGGTACTAGTCCCTCGAGGATTTTCCAGGTGTATATAATCTTGTATCACTCCCTCTGCGTTCCTGGGAATCAGTTTTAGAACCTCAAGCGCTCCCTGTAATGAGGTGTTTTATCTCCGTTTTGGCGCCCGTGAAGTTCTCTGTACATTTTCTAGGTCGGCAATTTCACCTCTTGCATGAAAGGTGATGTTAGTGTGCAGCAATATTCCGCCTAGATAGAACAAGTGACCTGGAGCGTGTCATCATGGCTTGCCTCCTATTTTTGAAGGTTCTCATTAACCATCCTGTCATTTTTCTAGCTGATGCACGTTTGATACATAGTTATGGTCTTGAAGTTGACGATCCTCCGACCTAATCCTCCAGGTCTTGGGACGTTGGTGTTCGCTCTATTTTGTTGCCAGAATTTGTTTTTTGTACTCTGATGAAGTTTTAAATTCCTCATGGTTTACCATATCTGAGTAATTGAAATTTCTCATCGTTGAATTATATGTTTTCTGCAGCCCTCTGAAAGATTTGGTTGATGTCCGACTGGAGCCTTGCAGTGTCTGCAATGGAAGACACTGTCATGCAGATTCGGGTGTCATCTGCAAAGGAAGACACGGTGCTGTGGCTGACATCCTTGTCTATGTCGGATATGAGGATGAGGAACAAGATGGGAGCTAGTACTGTGCCTTGTGGAACAGAGCTTTCTACCGTTGCTGCCTCGGGACTTTACTCTGTTGACGACTACTCTCTGTGTTCTGTTAGTGAGGAAATTATAGATCCATCGACCGACTTTTCCTGTTATGTGTTGCTTAGTATATCTTCCCAGCTTATATCGGTTAGGACTTGGTTTACTTGGTCCCACTTTATGTTTTTGTTATTGAAGTTGAATTTGGTGAATGCTCCCTCGTGACTGGTCTCATTTTGTCGGTCTGGGGCTCCTCGCATACATGTCTGAACCTCAATTATGTTGTGATCTGAGTATATTGTTTTTGATATGGTGACATTTCTTATCAGATCATCATTGTTAGTGAATATGAGGTCTAGTGTATTCTCCAGTCTAGTAGGCTCTATTATTTGCTGGTTTAAATTGAATTTTGTGCAGAGATTTAAAAGCTCGTGTGAGTGTGAGTTTTCATCAGAGCTGCCTCCTGGTGTTATTTACTGCAACAATATTATTTGCTATATTCCTCCATTTTAGGTTGCCTTAGTCGAAATCCCCAGGAGCAAGATGTTGGGTGCAGGAGCTGGAAGATTTTCCAGAACGTGGGTCCGAATTTTTAACAGCTGTTCCTGGGAATTGCTGGGATGTTGCCA
Source organism: Cherax quadricarinatus (assembly GCF_026875155.1). Classification (NCBI taxonomy): domain Eukaryota; kingdom Metazoa; phylum Arthropoda; class Malacostraca; order Decapoda; family Parastacidae; genus Cherax; species Cherax quadricarinatus. The sequence continues at coordinate 34,252,339 of NC_069405.1, forward strand.
TCCGGAGGCTTTAGACTACTAACAATGACTAGGTTTTGGTTCTCGACTTTACTGCTAAAACTTCACTACGTCATTGAGCATTAAGCAGATTTGTGCAAACAAGTGATCTCTGCAATGTAAGGCCAACCCCCCCTTTGCCTGTTCACTCTGTCAATCTGTATAGGTTTGGTAAACTGGGGTCCATTTTCATTGTCCAGTGATCCTTTATGTGGTCTCAGTGAAATAAGCCGCGACATTGCCTTTGCCTCTGCAAGCAGGTCCACGGATTGAAAGCGTATTTTGTTGTTTGTTGCTGGCTTGAGGGACCCTGTATATTTGCAAAGAAGCAATGTTTTCGGACTGGTTGGGATTGTTGGTACTGGACGGGGGGATTTTTCTTTTTCCGGCATTAGTATCTGTATCTGTTGGTTTGGAGTGGAGGCCATCGACTGTGGTTTCCACTCCAGGAATGACTGGATTTGGGGTACGTTTCTGCCATATTCTGCCAGTTTTTTTTCCTTCCTGGCACTAAAACTCTCCCTCTGTGTGGCTGTGGCGACCCATGGTTTTCCATGGCCTGTTGTTTTGTATCTTTTTGTCCCCTTTAGATGGTATGCCTGGCAATTTAAGATTATAGCACAGCTTTCTGTACTGAAGAGGTTTACACAGTCAGGGTGGAAAAAGCTTACAGGACGGGAGTTTGCATTTTCCTGTTGTCAATCATGGCATGGCATTTTTTTTTCCTTATGGGTGGTTCATAGTTTGCACGTCCCATCTGTTTTCCAGATTTCCCATGCCAGCAGATACCTAAGTGATTAGTTGTGACAGGCTTGGTTTCCGCTTGCTTGGGTCTCTGTGCTGTATTCCCTGTTGGTGCATGTTTCCATGTCATTACGTCTATCCTTCCCTATAGCACCAACAATGGAGCTCCACTGATTGTTTTGGTTATTATCCTCACTATTGTAGGGATTGAGTCCTCTTGTTTGCTATTTTCCTGCGGTATTTCTAGTTTGTGCAATATTGGTTTTATCTTTCGTTGACTACACTTGTTTCCTATATGGCTCCTATACCTATGAGGTCATTATATGTTATTCCTTTCCTGCGTATAATCCCGTCTACCTGGACAAATCTCCAGTACACCATTCTGTCTCCCAGGACAGTATCTCCAGCTTCACCATTACTGTCTCCAGGACAGTATCTCCAGATTCACCATTAACTGTCTCCAGGACAGAGAATTCACGAGGCTTCACCATTTCTGTCTCCCAGTACATAATGACGCCGGGTGTGACGCACTCCAGTACATAATGACGCCGGGTGTGACGCATTCCAGTACATAATGACGCCGGGTGTGACGCACTCCAGTACATAATGACGCCGGGTGTGACGCACTCCAGTACATAAATGACACCGGGTGTGCGCACCGCAGGCGCACTCTAGTACATAATGACGCCAGGTGTTGACGCACTCCGTACTAATGACGCGGGTGTGACGCAGCCAGTACATTACTGGACGCGGGTGATGACGCACTCCAGTACATAATGACGCCGGGTGTGACGCCCACTCCAGTACTAATGACGCCGGGGTATTTGTGGCGCACTCCAGTACCTAATGACGCCGGGTGGTGACGCACTCCAGTACATAATGACGCCGGGTGTGACGCACTCCAGTAATAATGACGGCCGGGTGTATGTCGCATCCAGTACTATTGACGCCGGGTGTTTGTGACGCCACTCCAGTACATAATGGGGACACCGGGTGTGGCGCATCTCGTACATAATGACGCCGGGTGTGACGACACTCCAGTACATAATGACGCCGGGTGTGGCGCATCCTGTGCATTAATGACGCCGGTGTTGACGCCACTCCCAGTACATAAATGAGCGGGTTGTGGCGCACTCCCGTACATAATGACGCCGGTGTTATAGGTGACGCACTCCAGTACATTAATGGGGGGGGGGGGGACGCCGGGTGTGGCGCACTCCAGTACATAATGACGCGGGTGTGACGCCACTCCAGTTCATAATGACGCCGGGTTGTGGCGCATCCAGTACTCAATGACGCGGGTGTGACTCTCTCCAGTACATAATGACGCAGGGTTGTGACGCATCCTGTACATATAATGACGACGGGTTGTGGCACTCCAGTACTAATGACGCAGGGTGTGGACCACTCCGTACATAATGACGCGGGTGTGGCGCACTCCATTACATAATGAGCCGGGTGTGGCGCCACTCCAGTACATAATGGGACGCCGGTGTGGCGCCACTCCAGTACATAATGACGCCGGGTGTGACGCACTCCCAGTACTTAATGACGCAGGGTTGTGTGGCGCACTCATTAATAAAGACGCGGGCTGTGACGCACTCCAGTACATATTGACGCGGGTGTGGACGCCACTCCAGTACATAATGACGCCGGGTGTGACGCACTCCCAGTACATAACTGACGCAGGCGTGTGACGCACTCCAGTACATAATGACGCGGGTGTGACGCACTCAGTACATACAGGAGCCGGGTGTGACGCACTCCTGTACATCATGACGCGGGTGTGACGCACTCCAGTACATAATGACGAACGGTTGTGGCGCACTCCACTACTAATGGACGGAACGGGTTGCATTGTGACGCCACAAAAGTACATAATGACGGCGGGTGTGACGCACTCCAGTACATAAGACGCAGGGTGTGACGCACTCAGTAATATGGACGCCGGGTGTGACGACACTTCCAGTACATATGACGCCGGGTGTGACGCACTCCAGTACATAATGACGGCCGACGGGTGTGACGCACTCCAGTTACATAATGACGCCGGGGTGTGGCGGCACGTCCACTAACATATGACGCCGGGTGTGGACGCACTAAAGTTACGTAGTGACGCCCGGGTGTGACGCACTCAGTACGTAAATGACGCGGGTGTGACGCACTCCAGTTACATAATGGGACGCGGGTGTGATCGCATCCAGTACATATGACGCAGGGTGTGGACGCACTCCCAGTTACATAATGACGCCGGTGTTGTGACGCACTCCAGTACATAATGAGACGGGTGTGACGCACTCCAGTACATAATTGACGCCGGATGTTTGTGACGCACTCAGTTACATAATGACGCCGGGTGGTGACGCACTAAAGTACATTATGTACTCGGGTGTGACGCCACTCCAGTACTTAATGACGCTCGGCTGTGTGACGCACTTCCAGTTACATAATGACGCCGGGTGTGACGCACTCCAGTACATAATGACGCCGGGTGTGACGCACTCCAGTACATAATGACGCCGGGTGTGACGCACTCCAGTACATAATGACGCCGGGTGTGACGCACTCCAGTACATAATGACGCCGGGTCGTGCGCACTCCAGTACATAATGACGCCGGGTGTGACGCACTCCAGTACATAATGACGCCGGGTGTGACGCACTCCAGTACATAATGACGCCGGGTGTGACGCACTCCAGTACATAATGACGCCGGGTGTGACGCACTCCAGTACATAATGACGCCGGGTGTGACGCACTCCAGTACATAATGACGCCCGGGTGCGACGCATCCACAGTACATAATGACGGCCGGGTGTGACGCACTCCAGTCATAATGACCGCCGGGTGTGACGCGACTCAGTTCATAATGACGCCGTGTTGTGACGCTCTAAGCCGTACTATGATGTCTCCGGGTGTGACGCACTCCAGTACATATGACGCCGGGTGTGACGCCACTCCCAGTACATAAATGGGAGGGGGGGGGGGGGGGGGGGGGGGGACGCCGGGTGTGACGCACTAAGGTACATAAATGTCTACCGGCCGTGTGACCGCCACTCCAGTACCTAATGACGCGGGTTGTTGTGTGACGCACTCCTGTTACATAATGACCCCAGGGTTTGTGGAGCACTTAAAGTACATAATGTCTCCGGGGTGTGACGCAATCCAGTACATAATGACGCCGGGTTGTGACGCATTCAGTACATAATGACGGCGCGATGTGACGCACTCCATGTACATAAGTGACGCCGGGGTGACGCCACTAAAGTAAATAATGTCTCGGTTGTGAAGGCGACTCCTCAGTACATAATGACGCCGGGTGTGTCGCACGCCCAGTACATATGACGCCGGGTGTGACGCACTAAAGTAATTAATGATCCGGGTGTGACGCACTCCAGCTACATAATGACGCGGGTGTGGAGCAACTCCAGTACATAATGACGCCGGGTGTGACGCACCTAAAGTACATATGTTCCGGGCTTGTGACGACACTCCAGTACATAATGACGCCCGGGTGTGACGCACTCCAGTACATAATGACGCCGGGTGATGACGCACTCAGTACATAATGACGCCGGGTGTGACGCCGCCATAACATAATGACGCCCGGGTGTTGTGACGCACCTAAAGTACATAAATGTCTACGGGTGTGACGCACTTCCAGTACATAATGACGCGGGTGTGACGCACTCCATGTGCATAATGACGCGGGTGTGACGCACTAAAGTACATAATGACGCGGGTGTGACGCACTAAAGTACATAATGACGCAGGGTGTGACGCACTCCAGTACATAATGACGCCGGGTGTGACGCACTAAAGTACATAATGTCTCCGGGTGTGACGCACTCCAGTACATAATGACGCCGGGTGTGACGCACTCCAGTACAGAATGACGCGGCGTGTGACCGCATACAGTACATTATGACGGCGGGTGTTGAGCCACTAAAGTTACATAATGACGGGCAGGGTGGTGTTGTGACGCACTCCTGTGTGCATAATGACGCGTTGGGTGCGACGCATCTTAATGTACTAATGTCTCCGGGTGTGGAATATAAGACAACTGTTGTTGCAGATAATAACTGTTGTTACAGATAATAACTGTTGTTGCAGATAATAACTGTTGTAACAGATAGTAACTGTTGTTGCAGATAATAACTGTTGTTACAGATAATAACTGTTGTTACAGATAATAACTGTTGTTACAGATAATAACTGTTGTTACAGATAATAACTCTTGTTACAGATAATAACTGTTGTTACAGATAATAACTCTTGTTACAGATAATAACTGTTGTTACAGATAATAACTGTTGTTACAGATAATAACTGTTGTTACAGATAATAACTGTTGTTACAGATAATAACTGTTGTTACAGATAATAACTGTTGTTACAGATAATAACTGCTGTTACAGATAATAACTGTTGTTACAGATAATAACTGTTGTTACAGATAATAACTGTTGTTACAGATAATAACTGTTGTTACAGATAATAACTGTTGTTACAGATAATAACTGCTGTTACAGATAATAACTGCTGTTACAGATAATAACTGCTGTTACAGATAATAACTGCTGTTACAGATAATAACTGCTGTACAGAGGTAATAACTGTTGTTACAGATAATAATGCTGTTTCAGATAATAACTGCGGATCTGTTACAGATATAATGCGTTACAGATAATAATGCTGTTACAGATTAGATTGCTGTTACAGCATAAATAAATGATTCGTTACAGAAGAATAAACTGTTCCGTTACAGATAATATCTGCTAGGTTACAGATTATACTCGGCGGGTTACAGATAATAAACTGATGTTACAGATAATAAATGTTGGTACAGTCTAATAATCTGCTTAGTTACGTAGAGAGAATAATGCTGTTACGATAATAATCTGTTGTCTACAGATAATAAACTGTATGTGACAGATAATAACTGCTGTTACTGTATTATATAACTTGTTCTGATAATAACTGTTGTTACAGAAATATCTGATAGTAACGTTTTATTGCTGTTACAGATAATAACTGCTGTTAACAGGATAATAACTGCGTTACTGATAATATAGCTGACTTGTTAAGAAGTCATAATGCTGTTGTACAGGAATGCTAATAACTGTTTTTACAGATAATAACTGCATGTTACAGATAATAACTGCGGTCCTACAGATAATAAACTGCTGTTACAGGTAATAACTGCTTTGTTACAGATAATGATATGCTGTTCTACTAGCATAATTATAACTGCTGTTACAGATAATAACTGATTTTTACAGATAATAATGTTGTTACAGTTTATAAATGCTGTTAAGATAATAACTGCTGTTAAAGATAATAACTGCTGGTACAGTAATAACTTGCTGTTACAGATAATAATGATGTTACAGATAATAACTGTTGTTTACAGATATAACTGCTGCACAGATAATAACTGTTGTTACAGATAATAACTGCTGTTACAGATAATAACTGCTGTTACAGATAATAACTGTTGTTACAGATAATAACTGCTGTTACAGATAATAACTGCTGTTACAGATAATAACTGCTTGTTACAGATAATAACTGTTGTTACAGATTATACAACTGTGTTTACGGCAGTAATAATGCTGTTACAGATCAATAACCTGTTGTTACTGATAATACTTCTGTTTTACAGAATAATAACTGCGTGTTATCGATATATCTGTTGTTACAGATAATAACTGCGGTTACAGATAATAATGATGTTAAGATATAACTGGTTGTTACAATGGTATAATAAACTAGCTGTTACCTGATAATAACTGCAGTTACAGATACATACTGCTGTCAGTTACAGATCAAATAACTGTTGTTACAGATAATAATGATGTTACAGATAATAGACTGCTGTTAAGATATAACTGATGTTTACAGATAATAAATGCTTTGTTAAGATAATATAACTGGTGGTTTACAGATAATAAAGATGTTATGTTACAGCTAATATCATGCTAGTTAAAGTTAAATAAATGTCTGTTACAGACTAATAACTTGTTGTTACGCATGATAATAGTGCTGTTACAGATTATAACTGTCGTTAAAAGATAATAACTGTTGTTACAGATAATACGGTTGTTACAGATAATAACGGCTGGTTACAGGACTAATAAATGTGTCTGTTACAGTTATTATCTGCTGTTACGATAATAACTGCTGTTACTGATAATAAACTGCGTTTACAGATAATAAATGTTGTTTCAGGATATAACTGTTATTACAGATAATAACTGCTGTTACAGATAATAAATGCTGTTACAGATAATAACTGCTGTTACAGATAATAACTGCTGTTACAGATAATAACTGCTGTTACAGATAATAACTGTTGTTACAGATAATAACTGCTGTTACAGATAATAACTGCTGTTACAGATAATAACTGCTGTTACAGATAATAACTGCTGTTACAGATAATAACTGTTGTTACAGATAATAACTGCTGTTACAGATAATAACTGTTGTTACAGATAATAACTGCTGTTACAGATAATAACTGCTGTTACAGATAATAACTGTTGTTACAGATAATAACTGCTGTTACAGATAATAACTGCTGTTACAGATAATAACTGCTAGTTACAGATAATAACTGTTGTTATCACGTATAAATAACTGCCTCGTTACCAGAGTAATATACTGCTGTTAAGAATAATAAACTGCTGTTGACTGAGTAATAACTTGTTGTTACAGGATAATAACTGCCTGTTACAGATAATACAGACTGGTTACAGATAATAACTGCTGTTACAGATAATAAATGCTGTTTACAGATATAACTGTTGATAAGCTTATATCTGTACTGTTACAGGATAATAACTGTTGTTACAGATATAACTGCTGTTACAGATAATAATGTGTTACCAGATAATAACTGTTGTTAACAGAGTAAGAATAAGAACTGCTGTTACAGAGAATAATAACTCGCCTGTTACAGATATATAATGTGATGGCGTTACAGATAAATAATGCTGTTAGATAATAACTGTTTGTTACAGATAATAACTGTTGTTACAGAAAAATAACTGTTGTTACAGATAATAACTGCTTGTTACAGATAATAACTTGCTGTGCTTGTTTAGCAGTAATGAACGCTTTTAAAGATATAACTACTGTTAAAGATAATAATGTTGTTACAGAAATAACTGCTGTTACAGATTAATAACTGCCCGTTACAGATAATAAAAATGCTGTTACAGATAATAACTGTTGTTTGCAGATATTGACTCGGCTGTCTACAGAGTAATAACTGCTGTTACAGATCATAACTGCTGTAGCTCATCAGCATAATAAACTGCATGTTACAGATAATAACATGCTGTTACATGATAATAACTGCTTGTACAGATAATACTACTGCATTACAGATAGTTAACTGCTTGTTACAGATAATAACTGCTGTTAACAGATTATATTCTGCTTGTTATAGATTATATATGTGTTTCAAGATAATAGAAACTGCTGTCTACATGATAATAACTGCTGTTACAGATAATAATGCGGTTACTGATTTATCTACTGTACAGTTTATAATGTTTTTACACATTAATAACTGCTGTTACAGATAATACTTGACTGTTACATATAATAACTTCTGTTAAGATATTAACTGCTGTTACAGATTAATATGTTGGTTACAATTAATAACTGTATGGTACACTGATAATAACTATCTGTACTGAATAATAAACTGTTGATACAGATATATAAATCTGTTTACAGATAATAAACTGTGTTGTTACACGATAACTAATAACTGTTACAGTTAATAAATGCTGTTACAGATCACTAATGTTGTTACAGACCTTTATAATAACTACTGTTACTGATTAATAACTACTTACAGATAATAACTGTTGTTACAGATAATAACTGCTGTTACAGATAATAACTGTTGTTACAGATAATAACTACTGTTACAGATAATAAATGTTGTTACAGATAATAACTGCTGTTACAGATTATTAAATACTGTTATAAGTTAATAACTGTTTGTTACAGGTAATAATGAGGTTACAGATTATAATGTTGTTGTTACATGATATAACTACGTTACAGATAATAAATGTTGTTACAGTTAATAATCTGTTTGTTACAGATAAATAACTGCTGTTACTGATAATAATAATAATGTTGTTACAAGATAATAAATTGCTGTTACAGTAAATAACTGGTTGTTACAGATAATAAACTGTTGTTGGAGATAATAACTACTGTTACAGATAATAACTGTTGTTACAGATAATAACTGTTTTTACAGATAAAACTGATGTTCAGATAATAACTGTTTTGGTTATACAGATAAATAAACTGATTGTTACAGATAAGAATGCTGTGACAGATAATTATATGTTGTTACTGATAATAACTGCTGTTACAGATAATAACTGTTGTTACAGATAATAACTGTTGTTACAGATAATAACTGCTGTTACAGATAATAACTGTTGTTACAGATAATAACTGCTGTTACAGATAATAAAATGCTTGATTACAGACTAATAACTGTTGTTACAGATAATAACTGCTGTTACAGATAATAACTGTTGTTACTGATAATAAACTGCTGTTACAGATTATTAACTGTTGTTACAATAATATCTGTTGTTACTGATAAATAACTGTTGTTACAGATAATAATACTGTTGTTACAGATAATAACTGCTGTTACAGATAATAACTGCTGTTACAGATAATAACTGCTGTTACAGATAATAACTGTTGTTACAGATAATAACTGCTGTTACAGATAATAACTGTTGTTACAGATAATAACTGCTGTTACAGATAATAATGCTTGTTACAGATAATAACTGCTGTTACAGATAATAACTGCTGTTACAGATAATAACTGTTGTTACAGATAATAACTGTTGTTACAGATAATAAACTGTTGTTACAGTAAATAACTGTTGTTTGTTACAGATAATATAACTGATTGTTACAGATAATAACTGCTGTTACAGATAATAACTGTTGTTACAGATAATAACTGTTGTTACAGATAATAACTGCTGTTACAGATAATAACTGCTGTTACAGATATAATAACTGCATGTACTTGTATAAAAAAACTGTTGTTACAGATAAATAACTGTTTGTAGAAGGATAATAACATGCTGTTACAGAGAATAACTGTTGTTACAGATAATAATGCTGTTAACAGATAATAACAGTTGTTACAGATAATTAACTGTGTTACAGTAAATAATAATGTTTTTCTTGTTACCAGTTAATAACTGCTGTTACAGATAATAACTGCTGTTACAGATAATAACTGCTGTTACAGATAATAACTGCTGTTACAGATAATAACTGTTGTTACAGATAATAACTGCTGTTACAGATAATAACTGTTGTTACAGATAATAACTGCTGTTACAGATAATAACTGCTGTTACAGATAATAACTGCTGTTACATATAATTAAACTGCGGTTACGATAATAACTGGTGTTACAGTTAATAACTGTTGTTACATATAATAACTGTTGTTACAGATAATAATGCTGCTTTTAAAGATAATATCGGTTTTGTTACAGTATATTAACCTACGGGTTACAGATAATAACTGCTCGTTTATGTTATTAATGTTGTTACAGTTAATAACTGCTGTTACAAGAATAATAGTGCTGCTGTTACAGATTTATAATGTGTGTTCCAGATTAATAACTGCTGCTTACAGCATATAACTGATGTTGTGTGCGATAATATCTGTGTTACGCATATAATAACTGCTGTTACAGATAATAACTGCTGTTTACAGATAATAATGTGTTAACAGATCAATAACTGCTGTTCACAGAGATAATAACTGCTGTTACAGATAATTACTGTTGTTACAGTTAATAACTGTTGTTAAGATAATAACTGCTGTTACAGATAATAACGTGCTTGCTTACTGATAATAATGCTCTGTTACAGATAATCACTGCTGTTCAAGGACAATAAATGCTGTTACAGATAATAACTGTTGTTACAGTTAATATATGTTGTTACAGATAAATAACTGCTGTTAACAGATAATAACTGCTGTTACAAGATTAATAAATGCTTCCTGTTACAGATAATAACTGTGATTAGATAATAACCCTGCTGTTAAGATATTAATGTGTTACAGAATTATAACTGCTGTTACAGATAATAACTACTGATTACAGATAATACTGTTGTTAAGATAATAACTGCTGTTACAGATAATAACTGCATGTTACAGATAAATTAATGTTGTTCAGATAATAAACAGCTGTTAAGATAATAACTGCTGTTACAGATAATAACTGCTGTTAAGATAGGATAATAACTGCTGTTACAGATAATAAAACTGTGTTACAGATAATAACTTCGTTACAGATAATAACTACTGTTACAGTTAATCAAATGTCTTGTTAAAGATAATACTGCTGTTACAGATATTAACTGCTGTTAAAGTAATAACTGCTGTTAAGATAATAACTGCTGTTAAAGATAATAAATCTGATGTTACTGATTAATTTCTGCGTTACAGATAATAACTGCTGTTTCAGATAATAACTACTGTTACAGATTAATAACTGTTTTACTCCATAATAACTGCTGTTACAGATAATAACTGCTGTTACAGATAATAACTGCTGTTACAGATAATAACTGCTGTTACAGATAATAACTGTTGTTACAGATAATAACTGCTGTTACAGATAATAACTTGTTTCAAGTTAATAACTGTTGTTACTGTAATAATGCTGATTAGATTTTTTAAAATAACTGTTTGTTACTAGAATAATAATTCTGTACAGATAATAACTGCTGTTACAGATAATAACTGTTGTTACAGATAATAACTGCTGTTACAGATAATAACTACTGTTACAGATAATAACTGTTGTTACAGATAATAACTGCTGTTACAGATAATAACTGTTGTTACAGATAATAACTACTGTTACAGATAATAACTGTTGTTACAGATAATAACTGCTGTTACAGATAATAACTACTGTTACAGATAATAACTGTTGTTACAGGTAATAATGCTGTTACAGATATTATCTGTGTTAAGATAATAACTACTGTTACAGAATAATAACTGTTTGTACAGATAATAAATGTTGTTACAGATTAATAATGCTGTTACAGATACTAACTTGTTGTTACAGATAAATAATGCTGTTACAGATATAATGTTGTTACAGATAATAACTGTTGTTACAGATAATAACTACGTCTACTGATAATTATGTTGTTACTGATAATAAACTGTTGGTACAGATAATAACTGCTGTTACAGATTATAATTGTTGTTACAGTATAACTGTTGTTTCAGATAATAATGCTGTTACAGATAATAAACTGTTGTTACGATATTAACTGATGTTTCAGTTAATATATGTTGTTACAGATAATAACTGTTTGTTAAGATAATAACTGCTGTTACAGATTATAAAATGTTGGTGTTACAGATAATAAATGCTGTTACAGATAATAACTGCTGTTACAGATAATAACTGTTGTTACAGATAATAACTGCTGTTACAGATAATAAATGTTGTTAACAGATAATAACTGCTGTTACAGTTAATTAAACAGTTGTTGCAGATTATAATGTTGTTACAGATAATAACTATTGTTACAGATAATAACTGTTGTTACAGATACTAACTGATGTTACAGATAATAAATGACTAGAACCAGTTAATAACTGTTGTTACAGATAATAACTGTTGTTACAGATAATAACTGCTGTTACAGATAATAACTGTTGTTACAGATAATAACTGCTGTTACAGATAATAACTGCTGTTACAGATAATAACTGCTGTTACAGATAATAACTGCTGTTACAGATAATAACTGTTGTTACAGATAATAACTGTTGTTAAGTAATAAGGATTTGTACAGATAATAACTGCTGTTACAGATAAATAATGTTGTTACGATTAATAACTAATTGCTATCAGAAATAACTGCTGTTTCAGATAATAATCTGTTAGATACAGATAATTACTGTTGTTACAGATATTAACGTTGTTACGATAATAATGGTTGTGCAGATATTAATGTTTGTTACAGATATAATCGTACAGATAATAACTGCTGTTACTTGTTTAATACTGTTGTTAGTAAGATAATAAATGTTGTTTACAGATTTATAACTCGCTGCTATAAGTTTATTACTTGGTGCGCTCGCTCACAGAGTAATAAAACTGTTGTTAAGCATGTGAATAACTGTTGTTACAGATGCAATAAATGGTTCCTGATTTCAATTTGGCATAACTTAAGTTATGTTCAAGATGAAATTTGTCAGTTGTGATTAATTATTCACCAGAGTTAGGTCAAACAAATATTAGCTTATTCAAGTTGTTGTTGCTCAAAACCTGAGCATTACTCATCCTAGTACCAGTTAAATCTTTGTTTTTGTAACTATTGTTTATGCGGTTACTGTTGATGATGCGTCACTGTTTCATAGATGACGTTCAGGTTCATGATCGACGACACTTGGTTTACCAGAATCTTCGGTATTACAATGGGAAATACTCTGGCTTAATCTGGACGATTTTTTTAGAGCAATTTTTGAGAATGTGTATTATACGGGATTTTACTTCCTGAACAAAACTTAGCAGGAGATTATTATTAGATTAGATTTTGTTAGGATTTTTAATCGGAGATATGTAAGATAATAAACCAGGAAAAACAGTGAGTCTCGAGGACTGTATGTTTTTATTTCCATTGTGGTTTCTTCAGTCTTGTCCCCATGGTGGCTACCCCACACCTGTGTCAGCAGGTGTAAGGAAATACGCAGTGTTTCCACCTGGAGAGTATGGGATCGAATATGGACACTTAGTAGTGTGGGCGGAGCAGTGCTGATCCTACCTAGGCCTCAGTGGGTCTCAGTTTTCCGTTTGTCTGTGATGACTATATTTTCTGGTACTCTTCTTAGGCTATCTGACTGTCATCTTTGGACCTTCAAGATAATTCGAATTTACGGGACTTTTAGTTTGGTGACTTAGTCCGGGACTCTTATGTTTATCCTTACTGGTTGCTAATGTCAGTAACACTGTTCTACAGGAAACGCCCCACATACCACTTCCGTCCTTATCCAATCCCAGCGGTATATTGTAAGTCGTGACATATCTCTCCACCTTGTCTTATGTCACTTGAAATTCAATGCAGCTTCTGGCAGTCCCTGTTGGACTTTCTCTGGCAGGAGATGTGAGTGCGCAGAAGACCGTCTTGATGCTGGGGCTGATCTACACTACTACCAGCTGGATGTATGAACACTGACAAAGCACTGTTGCTAACCTTACTTCTCTGAAGGTAATTGTGTGTTGTAGTGTTAGAACATGTGCTCACCTGTAACTGTGTGTAAGGTCGCAGGGTCGAAAACTCCAGCTCCTTGCCCGCCTCTTCACCGAGTGCTACTTAGGTCCTCTCTCTCCTATCATGAGTTTATCTGATACCTCATGGTTAATACCTATGTATAGGTCCTGCCCATCTAAATCAATTGCTAGATCCTGAATTCCATTTCCTGACAACTCGCTGATGAGCTGAAGAAATACTTCCTAACGTCCCTGTGATTCATCTTCTGAGTCTTATGCTGTTCTAATTATTGTACCCTGTGTTTTCGCTGTGTGCCTTCTCTGAAACATCCTGTCTCTGTCCTCTTATTCTATGTCCACGAGCAATATTTTGTTATGTCGTTATAATGTCTCCAGACCCTCCTGTTGCATCCAGTGTCGTAAGGCTGATTTCCTCTCAAATACCATTCACCGATGTTGGACATTTCCTGAGCTGCGGGTCGGAAAACTTATACCTTGTTGCTAAACCTTTTGCATCTTTTCTGATTTCTTGAGTGCTAACGAGGTCTGGGTTCCAAATGGTGCTGCCATACTCAGTTATGGGTTCACCTTATGACGACAGTGTTGTACAGTGTCTTGAATCGATATCCTGTGAGGGGTATCGTAAAACGGTATCTCAGGTGTTGCCAGGCGCCACATATGTTTCTTGCAGCTGTTAATATCCAGTGCACCTCAAGGGAATGTGCCTCGGTATTTTATATCACCACAAGATCTTTTGTTTTCTTTATGTGAGGGGTTGTAGTCTTTGGCTACTCTAGCCTTATGTCTCTGCGAATCCTTCCCCTGGGTGTGCCCCCTTCCACTGTAAATACATTCCTTGTAAATCTGAATGTTGAGCTTCCTCACATACTTCTGTTAGTTTCTTGTAGTTCCACATTCGCCTTCGTTCCGCTGGCTGATCACCTGGTCCTTGACTCTCGTCTTCTAAGGATGTCGCTTTGCATATAAGGGAATGCATTGAACAAAAAAAACAAAATTTAGAGATGCAGTTATGCTGTCTTTTTAGGCATTAAGTGTTTTGTTTAGAGCAAAGCTTCTGTGCAAAATTTCTCGATGACCGTTTCAATGCCTACGTATTTTCCTGCAGCATCTGTAGCAACTTTTCGGAAATTATACACACAGATGAATACAGCAATTAGTTATAACTTATTGGTTGTCAGGATAATAATCAAGTGGTACATGGTTTGTATTTAATTTTTGGTTGTGGAAGATTGTTTGATCAAATGTTACATGAGGTATTTCAAGTCATCAGCTATTTAATTTTTAAACTATTACATAGTTAATAAGTTGAAAGTACTTCCTTGGTGCGGAACTTGGGCATGTGCACTTCCTTTTGAAAAAAATATTCTTTGCCTGATATATCCTTCTCTTGCCTTCTCTCTCAGTGCACTTGCCAATACAAAGCTTCAGTCCTTAAATTCCAATATCAGCCTTGGAACCTAAAGAACGCTTTCTTGTAGTTGTGACAGAACACAGGCATCACACCAGACACAAAACATTCTTACGACATTCCAGTGTCGACTTAACCTTTTACAAAATTCAAATGTAGTCAAAGGCCCTAAAATCTGGAAAACACCATACCTGAGAACCTCTAGAACTGCAGACCATCCATCACCTTCAAAACTACCATTAGAATACATCTTATATTGTCTCGCCCTGATTACTACCCTGTCAACTAATAATACGAAATCGAATACAACCTGGTGAGTGGTTTCCCACACTTTCACTCACTCCCCCCCACCTATTGACTCCCCTAAACAGAAATATCAATCCATCATTCAAAAATAATGAACTTGAACTAGTCCTAAGTTGGATCTGTGATACTCCAATAATGAAAACTTGGAGTGCCAAAACAAAAGCATTCACATTGCTGTACTCACAAACTTGTATTTAGTCACTTAAGCCATAATACACTTACCTCACTAATTTTGGTTATATTTTGAACTTAGACTTAATCTTGCTAAGTCTGCCCTGAAATGCCCTAGCCATGCTAGGTGTTCTAGTGGTACACTCTGTAATTTTTATTTTACTACATGTAAACCACACAATCACAAATTCTGTAAATCAGCATCTTGTAATTCTTATAGGAGAATAAAACTTTTGAAATTTGAAATTTGAATCCATTGAAACTGGCAACTACCTGAGGTATGGAAGACAGACAAATGTAGTCCCTACTTATGTATAAAGGGTAAAACAGACCACGAGGCATTAAACTTACAGACCTGTGTTACTAACATTGTATAGTATGCGCCATAGTCTTGGAAGAAGTGATCATCAGGAAGCGAGTGATGTAAGCCACCTGGGAAAAGAAACAAGCGTATAATCGACCATACCAGCATGGTATTCCGGGATAAGGAAAATCCTGTGTCACGAAACCTACTGTTTTATGGAGACAAGGTGGACAGAAAGTATAAAACGAGAGGAGAGAGAGGGGTGGAGAGAAATGCATTTTTTTGGAATGCAAGAAAGGCCTTCGACACAGTTCCTCGAGATGAGGTTAATGCATAAAGCTAAGAGGCTCAGGACACTCGTAACAGGAGGCAAAAAAAGGAATGGCATCTGCAATGTGATCAGAGAATACTGCAGGAAGGCAAATACGATTTCATGGTACGTGACGAGGTGTCAGAGCGGGCGCCTGTGTAAAAGTGGGGTTCCTCAGGGGTCATCCTAGACCTGTGCTGTATTTGGTATATGTGAATGACATAACGCGAAGAGGTATGATCAGAAGTTGTTCCTTGGTTTGCAGGATGGTCGTGAAGCTAATGAGGGAGAATCAATCGTTTCGGGGTGTCATGGCAGGTGACTACAAAGAGATCTGGACAGGCTACAAGCCGTGAGTCGTCAGACTACAGGGTTCCTTAGAGTTTAACCTGCCAAATGCAAAAGTCATGAAGAATGGGGAAAGTGGCATAGTAGACCGCAAATCACTAGTATAGTTAGTGTGGACAAGACTGCAAACCCTCATCTCGAAGGAAAATATTCTTGGGAGTGAAGCTTCTTAATACCAGTGCACATCCCCTGAGGTTTGCACATACAGTCAGTTTAACTGCTGCAGCATACCGGGTCTGGCAAACGTAAGGTATAGTCGTTCCGTATACCTCAGTGAGAAGGAATCGTTTTCAAGACTCTGGAAACCACTAGTGCGTCAGGCCCATACTGGAGTATGCAGCTCCAATTTGAAATCCACAAACTGGCTCAAGCAAGTCAAGAAATTAGAGAAGTTGTGCTAAGGTTTGCGGGCAAGGTTAGTTCCAGAAGCTAAGGGGAATGTCTACGAAGAAAGGTAAAGGGTAATGGCCCCTGACGACACTGAGGACGAGGTATGGTCAGGGGAGGACATGATAACGACATACAAAATAAGCGCGGTTCGTAGAAGAGAAAGGCTCGGACTAAGACAGGATGTTCCAGAGATGTGACTAACAGAAAAACAAGGGCGGTCAGATTGGAAGTTGTCGGACCAAGGATGAGTCACAGGGATGTTAGATGTATTTTTTTTCAGTCATGAGTTGTCAAGCAGTGGAATAGTTGCAAGAGACTTAGTGGAGGCAGGATACCATTACATGAGAGGCGCCTGGTCAAAGGGCCGCGGGGGCGTTGAACCCCGAAATCTCATCTCTCTCAAGTATGACGAGGTTATGATAAAGCTCATGGTTGCAGGGAGAGAGACGGACCCTATTTAGCAGATCAGTGGAAGAGGTGAGGCCAGGAGCTATGACTCGGACCCTTGCAACCACATATAGGTGGTACAGTCACAAGAGTGGTAAACCACAGACTTACACACAAACATTATGCGGGCTTTTTAGGCCTATGAAATGTTTACTTTCAGTACATAAAGATGTGAAACTTTACTTCCTTTATTCTTTCCTTCCCTTACATCCACTTCACCCCCCCTTCCCTCCCCTCCCCTTCATTCCCCTCCCCTTCCCTCCCCTCCGCTATCCCTCCCTCTCCCCTCCTCCAAGCAGTCTTTCCCTTCTCTCCTCCCTCATGCCGCAAGTGCTGGTAAGATGTTTCAACATTTTTCTTTTTATACAAAAAATGAGAAAGTCACTGTAAAATGTACACACGACTGATAGATCGCGAAGATAAGAGATGAGTAAGAGAGAGGAGAAGATGAGTGAGAGAGAGAGGAGAGAGTGAGAGGGAGGAGAGGAAGGAGAAGGAGATGAGAGAGAGAGGTCGTAGAGAGCAGAGTGGGAGAAGACCGAGAGAGATGAGACGCTGAACGAGATTATGTGATCATACTCTCCCCAGGATGACTCAGAGGGCTCTCGCGAAAACCAATTCGTACAGCAATAATTATGTCAACGAGATTAATAGTCTTGTTGATCAAATGAAAAGCGCTGGCTCCCTCAGATGGAAGAAACTCTAACTCTTTCATGTCTGTTTTCTCCGATCCTTATATACGTTTCATAAACAATAAAAATGCTGTCAGTAATGAGCTGATGTAGGTAATCAGCCTCTTAGAGTCCCTTGTCAATATAGTTAGGAATCCTATAACCTTGTGGAATAACGTTGTCAATAAAGCTGGGATCCTTAACGTAAACCTTGTCAAAACTGTGAAGAGAGAGACAAGAGGACCATGAGAAGCTCCATTATCTGTATATTTTTTCCTTCGAATTAGTTTCGGGACTCTGGTGTTTAGACAGTTTAGCACCACACACCATCACGGATACTTATCAATCTCGCAAGTTTAGCACCACACCCACCATCCAGGACAACTTAACAACTTAACACGTGTCAGTACACAACATAATTATCCAGGTCTCAGATGAGCAGTCATAAAGAGAGATCCGTTGTGGAGACAGGGAGGACCACAGGTGCTTGGTCTGAACAACACTACTCGGTGTGTGTAGGACAAGTGGGCATGAGCTGTATTCAAATCGCTGAAAATAAAATTATTGATGACAATTGGATAGGGAAAGAAAGAAGACAAGAGTAAACCTCCTGTAACTGAAATTCGACTAAATGGGTTTAAGTGTAACAACGGGGGTGGGTACATAGTTATGCATGAGCAATCACACTTAGAGGCGCATTATCAGTCAAACAAATTCGTGTGGCAAATTGCTGCTTAGGGCAAATCTATGATTAATATTGGGGAATTTAACGGAGAGTTTTTTTTAGTTTGTTCTATAGACAAGATATGTATGGATCCTGTCTCTCCACTTCCTCTCTTCCTATGTGCGGGGGTGGTATGTGTGTATCACTGTATAGGTGGTTCCACTTTCTGACCACTTTAATGGCTGAACAGATGTATTTCGTTGACTTTACTGGGGCTCGCGCTGTCTGTTGTTAACTTTGCAGATTTCTGACCTGGTGCTTTACCTCGAGAGACCCGCCTATCAGGGTTCTCCACTTGTCCACCTCTATAATTCCCTTCTCAGTATTTTGTAGTACGAAATCATGTCACTGTAGTCTCTTCCTTTAGTCGTGTGTCAGGTGTTTTAATTCTCATATTACCTCTTCCTCACAGGTCATACGCTTGGGTCTGGGACTAGTTTCGGTTGCAAACATTAGCAAGACCTTTTTCCAGCTTTCTTTCATGCTTTGATCAGATGTGAGTCCCTAATGGCCGCACTGAATACTCCTGTTGATGGGCGCTGACATATGGTATGTATAGGGTGCGGCAATGCTCGATTGTGAGGTTGCCTGAAGCTTGGGTACTAATTTATCCAGTGTATCGCTTTGTTTGCTGGCGAGCAGTATTTGGGTTTTTGAAATGTGTCTACTGAGGATATTGCTCGGGCGCTTTGGGTACCCTGAGTTGGTCCGTCGTCTTTCAGGGAGGTTTCCAGCTTGTACTCAACCTATTTGTGGTTTGTTTGCAAGGGATCGGTTGTAACTCTACCCAGATAATTTGTCGTCTTGTCCCAGTTTGCTTCCCCTAATAGTTCTATGTTATCTGGTGGACATTAACACCTCTAGGACTCGATTTCTTTTACTTTTGCCATTTACATAAACTACAGAATTGAAGCAAGTACTGAACCTTGTGGCGCACCCAATCGGTTTACCCTCTCCCATCCAACTCCTCATGGAGACACTGTACTTGATTTCCTTCCTGTTAAGTATTCGTTGATTCTCTGCCGCGCCTTCCTTGTCATTCCTGCATGGTGTTCTAGTTATTGTCCTGTCTCTTGTGTGGTGCTCTATACATAATAAATTTCTTACAGCCAAGACTACGCAGTAATACTATCCCTCTTTCCTGCATAACTTCTCTATTGTTTCAGTAGAATTCCAGCAATCTATGTGACAGGATTTAATGCATCCCTAAACCTTGCTGGCTGGTTGTGTTATTGAGTCCACTTCCTTCCAAGTTTATCAAGTAATCCTATGCTCATGCTATGCTAGTGATGCTAGTCTGTAGTTCAGTGCTGTCTAGACTAGAGGTTGCCTTGTATTCCATACATCTATGCAGCTGCTCATGTTCAGTTGTCTAACCTGACTGTTGTGGCTGGAATGCAGTATTCCCTTCTGTCCAGAGGCGGGACGTATATAATAATAAAATAATAATAAACAATAATAAATGATAATAAAAGTAATACTGTCCCTGCTATGGGGTGAGTGCTATGAGAGTGCCATGGAAGTGCCATGAGAGTGCCCACGAGAGTGCCATTGAGGAGTGCCATGAGAGAGTGCCAACGAGGTGCCATGATGAGTTGCCCATGAGAGTGCCTTTGAGAGTGTGCCTTTGATGAGTGCGTATGAGTGTTGCCCATGAGTAGTGTGCCATGAGAAGTGGCCAGGTGCCTGCGTCAACTACCATGACAGAAAACTAACCTTCCCAGTCAGATGTCGTCATATAAGTTAGTTTTTTATACATTTCTCTTGTCAAATGATATTCCAGATATTTTAATAATACAGTAATAGAAAGAAAAATATATTAACCTAGCTGGAACCACAGGATAGGCATGCAGCACGGCAGTCGGCAGCAACGGTATCTACCAAGCTCTTTTTCTCAGATTAAATAGCAGATAATAACGTTGTTATGATAATAAAGGCCTGTTTACAATATAACTGCTGTTTCAGATAATAACTGTTGTTACAGAAATAAATGATGTTTTACAGATAATAAAATGCTGTTACAGATTATATGCTGTTCACTGATAATAAACGATGTTACAGTTAATAACTGCTGATACAGATAATAAATGCTGTTACAGTTAATAAAATTTGCTGTTAAGATAATAAAACTGCTGTTACAGATAATAACTGTCGTTACAGATAATAAACTGCTGTTACAGTATAATAACTGATGTTCAGAGATTTAACTGCCGTTTCAGATAATAACTGTTGTTACAGATAATAACTGTGTTACAGATAATAACTGCTGTAACAGATAATAACTGTGTTACAGATAATAAAGTTGTTTAGATTTAATTTGTTACAGATAATTACTTGCTGTTACAGAATAAATAACTGATGTTACTGATAATAACTGTTGTTACAGATAATAACTGGCTGTTACAGATAATTACTGTGTTACAGGATAATAACTGTTGTTCAGATAATAGATGTTGTTATCAGATAATAACTGCTGTTACAGATAATAACTGCTGTTACTGATTATAACTGCTGTTACAGATTAATAATTGCTGTTACAGATAATAATGCTGTACAGAGGTAATAACTGTTGTTACAGATAATAATGCTGTTTCAGATAATAACTGCGGATCTGTTACAGATATAATGCGTTACAGATAATAATGCTGTTACAGATTAGATTGCTGTTACAGCATAAATAAATGATTCGTTACAGAAGAATAAACTGTTCCGTTACAGATAATATCTGCTAGGTTACAGATTATACTCGGCGGGTTACAGATAATAAACTGATGTTACAGATAATAAATGTTGGTACAGTCTAATAATCTGCTTAGTTACGTAGAGAGAATAATGCTGTTACGATAATAATCTGTTGTCTACAGATAATAAACTGTATGTGACAGATAATAACTGCTGTTACTGTATTATATAACTTGTTCTGATAATAACTGTTGTTACAGAAATATCTGATAGTAACGTTTTATTGCTGTTACAGATAATAACTGCTGTTAACAGGATAATAACTGCGTTACTGATAATATAGCTGACTTGTTAAGAAGTCATAATGCTGTTGTACAGGAATGCTAATAACTGTTTTTACAGATAATAACTGCATGTTACAGATAATAACTGCGGTCCTACAGATAATAAACTGCTGTTACAGGTAATAACTGCTTTGTTACAGATAATGATATGCTGTTCTACTAGCATAATTATAACTGCTGTTACAGATAATAACTGATTTTTACAGATAATAATGTTGTTACAGTTTATAAATGCTGTTAAGATAATAACTGCTGTTAAAGATAATAACTGCTGGTACAGTAATAACTTGCTGTTACAGATAATAATGATGTTACAGATAATAACTGTTGTTTACAGATATAACTGCTGCACAGATAATAACTGTTGTTACAGATAATAACTGCTGTTACAGATAATAACTGCTGTTACAGATAATAACTGTTGTTACAGATAATAACTGCTGTTACAGATAATAACTGCTGTTACAGATAATAACTGCTGTTACAGATAATAACTGTTGTTACAGATTATACAACTGTGTTTACGGCAGTAATAATGCTGTTACAGATCAATAACCTGTTGTTACTGATAATACTTCTGTTTTACAGAATAATAACTGCGTGTTATCGATATATCTGTTGTTACAGATAATAACTGCGGTTACAGATAATAATGATGTTAAGATATAACTGGTTGTTACAATGGTATAATAAACTAGCTGTTACCTGATAATAACTGCAGTTACAGATACATACTGCTGTCAGTTACAGATCAAATAACTGTTGTTACAGATAATAATGATGTTACAGATAATAGACTGCTGTTAAGATATAACTGATGTTTACAGATAATAAATGCTTTGTTAAGATAATATAACTGGTGGTTTACAGATAATAAAGATGTTATGTTACAGCTAATATCATGCTAGTTAAAGTTAAATAAATGTCTGTTACAGACTAATAACTTGTTGTTACGCATGATAATAGTGCTGTTACAGATTATAACTGTCGTTAAAAGATAATAACTGTTGTTACAGATAATACGGTTGTTACAGATAATAACGGCTGGTTACAGGACTAATAAATGTGTCTGTTACAGTTATTATCTGCTGTTACGATAATAACTGCTGTTACTGATAATAAACTGCGTTTACAGATAATAAATGTTGTTTCAGGATATAACTGTTATTACAGAAATAACTGCTGTTACAGATAATAAATGCTGTTACAGATAATAAACTGCTAGGTTACAGTTAATAACTGCTGTTACAGATAATAACTGCTGTTACAGATAATAACTGTTGTTACAGATAATAACTGCTGTTACAGATAATAACTGCTGTTACAGATAATAACTGCTGTTACAGATAATAACTGCTGTTACAGATAATAACTGTTGTTACAGATAATAACTGCTGTTACAGATAATAACTGTTGTTACAGATAATAACTGCTGTTACAGATAATAACTGCTGTTACAGATAATAACTGTTGTTACAGATAATAACTGCTGTTACAGATAATAACTGCTGTTACAGATAATAACTGCTAGTTACAGATAATAACTGTTGTTATCACGTATAAATAACTGCCTCGTTACCAGAGTAATATACTGCTGTTAAGAATAATAAACTGCTGTTGACTGAGTAATAACTTGTTGTTACAGGATAATAACTGCCTGTTACAGATAATACAGACTGGTTACAGATAATAACTGCTGTTACAGATAATAAATGCTGTTTACAGATATAACTGTTGATAAGCTTATATCTGTACTGTTACAGGATAATAACTGTTGTTACAGATATAACTGCTGTTACAGATAATAATGTGTTACCAGATAATAACTGTTGTTAACAGAGTAAGAATAAGAACTGCTGTTACAGAGAATAATAACTCGCCTGTTACAGATATATAATGTGATGGCGTTACAGATAAATAATGCTGTTAGATAATAACTGTTTGTTACAGATAATAACTGTTGTTACAGAAAAATAACTGTTGTTACAGATAATAACTGCTTGTTACAGATAATAACTTGCTGTGCTTGTTTAGCAGTAATGAACGCTTTTAAAGATATAACTACTGTTAAAGATAATAATGTTGTTACAGAAATAACTGCTGTTACAGATTAATAACTGCCCGTTACAGATAATAAAAATGCTGTTACAGATAATAACTGTTGTTTGCAGATATTGACTCGGCTGTCTACAGAGTAATAACTGCTGTTACAGATCATAACTGCTGTAGCTCATCAGCATAATAAACTGCATGTTACAGATAATAACATGCTGTTACATGATAATAACTGCTTGTACAGATAATACTACTGCATTACAGATAGTTAACTGCTTGTTACAGATAATAACTGCTGTTAACAGATTATATTCTGCTTGTTATAGATTATATATGTGTTTCAAGATAATAGAAACTGCTGTCTACATGATAATAACTGCTGTTACAGATAATAATGCGGTTACTGATTTATCTACTGTACAGTTTATAATGTTTTTACACATTAATAACTGCTGTTACAGATAATACTTGACTGTTACATATAATAACTTCTGTTAAGATATTAACTGCTGTTACAGATTAATATGTTGGTTACAATTAATAACTGTATGGTACACTGATAATAACTATCTGTACTGAATAATAAACTGTTGATACAGATATATAAATCTGTTTACAGATAATAAACTGTGTTGTTACACGATAACTAATAACTGTTACAGTTAATAAATGCTGTTACAGATCACTAATGTTGTTACAGACCTTTATAATAACTACTGTTACTGATTAATAACTACTGTTACAGATAATAACTGTTGTTACAGATAATAACTGCTGTTACAGATAATAACTGTTGTTACAGATAATAACTACTGTTACAGATAATAAATGTTGTTACAGATAATAACTGCTGTTACAGATTATTAAATACTGTTATAAGTTAATAACTGTTTGTTACAGGTAATAATGAGGTTACAGATTATAATGTTGTTGTTACATGATATAACTACGTTACAGATAATAAATGTTGTTACAGTTAATAATCTGTTTGTTACAGATAAATAACTGCTGTTACTGATAATAATAATAATGTTGTTACAAGATAATAAATTGCTGTTACAGTAAATAACTGGTTGTTACAGATAATAAACTGTTGTTAGAGATAATAACTACTGTTACAGATAATAACTGTTGTTACAGATAATAACTGTTTTTACAGATAAAACTGATGTTCAGATAATAACTGTTTTGGTTATACAGATAAATAAACTGATTGTTACAGATAAGAATGCTGTGACAGATAATTATATGTTGTTACTGATAATAACTGCTGTTACAGATAATAACTGTTGTTACAGATAATAACTGTTGTTACAGATAATAACTGCTGTTACAGATAATAACTGTTGTTACAGATAATAACTGCTGTTACAGATAATAACTGTTGTTACAGATAATAACTGTTGTTACAGATAATAACTGCTGTTACAGATAATAACTGTTGTTACAGATAATAACTGCTGTTACAGATAATAACTGTTGTTACAATAATATCTGTTGTTACTGATAAATAACTGTTGTTACAGATAATAATACTGTTGTTACAGAATAATAACTGCTGTTAAGATAATAAACTGCCTGTTACAGATAATAACTGATGTTACAGATAATAACTGTTGTTACAGATAATAACTGCTGTTACAGATAATAACTGTTGTTACAGATAATAACTGCTGTTACAGATAATAATGCTTGTTACAGATAATAACTGCTGTTACAGATAATAACTGCTGTTACAGATAATAACTGTTGTTACAGATAATAACTGTTGTTACAGATAATAAACTGTTGTTACAGTAAATAACTGTTGTTTGTTACAGATAATATAACTGATTGTTACAGATAATAACTGCTGTTACAGATAATAACTGTTGTTACAGATAATAACTGTTGTTACAGATAATAACTGCTGTTACAGATAATAACTGTTGTTACAGATATAATAACTGCATGTACTTGTATAAAAAAACTGTTGTTACAGATAAATAACTGTTTGTAGAAGGATAATAACATGCTGTTACAGAGAATAACTGTTGTTACAGATAATAATGCTGTTAACAGATAATAACAGTTGTTACAGATAATTAACTGTGTTACAGTAAATAATAATGTTTTTCTTGTTACCAGTTAATAACTGTTGTTACAGATAATAACTGCTGTTACAGATAATAACTGCTGTTACAGATAATAACTGCTGTTACAGATAATAACTGTTGTTACAGATAATAACTGCTGTTACAGATAATAACTGTTGTTACAGATAATAACTGCTTGTTACAGATAATAACTGCTGTTACAGATAATAACTGCTGTTACAGATAATAACTGCTGTTACAGATAATAACTGCTGTTACAGATAATAACTGTTGTTACAGATAATAACTGTTGTTACAGATAATAATGCTGCTTTTAAAGATAATATCGGTTTTGTTACAGTATATTAACCTACGGGTTACAGATAATAACTGCTCGTTTATGTTATTAATGTTGTTACAGTTAATAACTGCTGTTACAAGAATAATAGTGCTGCTGTTACAGATTTATAATGTGTGTTCCAGATTAATAACTGCTGCTTACAGCATATAACTGATGTTGTGTGCGATAATATCTGTGTTACGCATATAATAACTGCTGTTACAGATAATAACTGCTGTTTACAGATAATAATGTGTTAACAGATCAATAACTGCTGTTCACAGAGATAATAACTGCTGTTACAGATAATTACTGTTGTTACAGTTAATAACTGTTGTTAAGATAATAACTGCTGTTACAGATAATAACGTGCTTGCTTACTGATAATAATGCTCTGTTACAGATAATCACTGCTGTTCAAGGACAATAAATGCTGTTACAGATAATAACTGTTGTTACAGTTAATATATGTTGTTACAGATAAATAACTGCTGTTAACAGATAATAACTGCTGTTACAAGATTAATAAATGCTTCCTGTTACAGATAATAACTGTGATTAGATAATAACCCTGCTGTTAAGATATTAATGTGTTACAGAATTATAACTGCTGTTACAGATAATAACTACTGTTACAGATAATAACTGTTGTTACAGATAATAACTGCTGTTACAGATAATAACTGCTGTTACAGATAAATTAATGTTGTTCAGATAATAAACAGCTGTTAAGATAATAACTGCTGTTACAGATAATAACTGCTGTTAAGATAGGATAATAACTGCTGTTACAGATAATAAAACTGTGTTACAGATAATAACTTCGTTACAGATAATAACTACTGTTACAGTTAATCAAATGTCTTGTTAAAGATAATACTGCTGTTACAGATATTAACTGCTGTTAAAGTAATAACTGCTGTTAAGATAATAACTGCTGTTAAAGATAATAAATCTGATGTTACTGATTAATTTCTGCGTTACAGATAATAACTGCTGTTACAGATAATAACTACTGTTACAGATAATAACTGTTGTTACAGATAATAACTGCTGTTACAGATAATAACTGCTGTTACAGATAATAACTGCTGTTACAGATAATAACTGCTGTTACAGATAATAACTGTTGTTACAGATAATAACTGCTGTTACAGATAATAATTTGTTTCAAGTTAATAACTGTTGTTACTGTAATAATGCTGATTAGATTTTTTAAAATAACTGTTTGTTACTAGAATAATAATTCTGTACAGATAATAACTGCTGTTACAGATAATAACTGTTGTTACAGATAATAACTGCTGTTACAGATAATAACTACTGTTACAGATAATAACTGTTGTTACAGATAATAACTGCTGTTACAGATAATAACTGTTGTTACAGATAATAACTACTGTTACAGATAATAACTGTTGTTACAGATAATAACTGCTGTTACAGTATAATAACTAATGTTACAGATAATAAACTGTTGTTACAGGTAATAATGCTGTTACAGATATTATCTGTGTTAAGATAATAACTACTGTTACAGAATAATAACTGTTTGTACAGATAATAAATGTTGTTACAGATTAATAATGCTGTTACAGATACTAACTTGTTGTTACAGATAAATAATGCTGTTACAGATATAATGTTGTTACAGATAATAACTGTTGTTACAGATAATAACTACGTCTACTGATAATTATGTTGTTACTGATAATAAACTGTTGGTACAGATAATAACTGCTGTTACAGATTATAATTGTTGTTACAGTATAACTGTTGTTTCAGATAATAATGCTGTTACAGATAATAAACTGTTGTTACGATATTAACTGATGTTTCAGTTAATATATGTTGTTACAGATAATAACTGTTTGTTAAGATAATAACTGCTGTTACAGATTATAAAATGTTGGTGTTACAGATAATAAATGCTGTTACAGATAATAACTGTGTTACAGATAATAACTGTTGTTACAGATAATAACTGCTGTTACAGATAATAAATGTTGTTAACAGATAATAACTGCTGTTACAGTTAATTAAACAGTTGTTGCAGATTATAATGTTGTTACAGATAATAACTATTGTTACAGATAATAACTGTTGTTACAGATACTAACTGATGTTACAGATAATAAATGACTAGAACCAGTTAATAACTGTTGTTACAGATAATAACTGTTGTTACAGATAATAACTGCTGTTACAGATAATAACTGTTGTTACAGATAATAACTGCTGTTACAGATAATAACTGCTGTTACAGATAATAACTGCTGTTACAGATAATAACTGCTGTTACAGATAATAACTGTTGTTACAGATAATAACTGTTGTTAAGTAATAAGGATTTGTACAGATAATAACTGCTGTTACAGATAAATAATGTTGTTACGATTAATAACTAATTGCTATCAGAAATAACTGCTGTTTCAGATAATAATCTGTTAGATACAGATAATTACTGTTGTTACAGATATTAACGTTGTTACGATAATAATGGTTGTGCAGATATTAATGTTTGTTACAGATATAATCGTACAGATAATAACTGCTGTTACTTGTTTAATACTGTTGTTAGTAAGATAATAAATGTTGTTTACAGATTTATAACTCGCTGCTATAAGTTTATTACTTGGTGCGCTCGCTCACAGAGTAATAAAACTGTTGTTAAGCATGTGAATAACTGTTGTTACAGATGCAATAAATGGTTCCTGATTTCAATTTGGCATAACTTAAGTTATGTTCAAGATGAAATTTGTCAGTTGTGATTAATTATTCACCAGAGTTAGGTCAAACAAATATTAGCTTATTCAAGTTGTTGTTGCTCAAAACCTGAGCATTACTCATCCTAGTACCAGTTAAATCTTTGTTTTTGTAACTATTGTTTATGCGGTTACTGTTGATGATGCGTCACTGTTTCATAGATGACGTTCAGGTTCATGATCGACGACACTTGGTTTACCAGAATCTTCGGTATTACAATGGGAAATACTCTGGCTTAATCTGGACGATTTTTTTAGAGCAATTTTTGAGAATGTGTATTATACGGGATTTTACTTCCTGAACAAAACTTAGCAGGAGATTATTATTAGATTAGATTTTGTTAGGATTTTTAATCGGAGATATGTAAGATAATAAACCAGGAAAAACAGTGAGTCTCGAGGACTGTATGTTTTTATTTCCATTGTGGTTTCTTCAGTCTTGTCCCCATGGTGGCTACCCCACACCTGTGTCAGCAGGTGTAAGGAAATACGCAGTGTTTCCACCTGGAGAGTATGGGATCGAATATGGACACTTAGTAGTGTGGGCGGAGCAGTGCTGATCCTACCTAGGCCTCAGTGGGTCTCAGTTTTCCGTTTGTCTGTGATGACTATATTTTCTGGTACTCTTCTTAGGCTATCTGACTGTCATCTTTGGACCTTCAAGATAATTCGAATTTACGGGACTTTTAGTTTGGTGACTTAGTCCGGGACTCTTATGTTTATCCTTACTGGTTGCTAATGTCAGTAACACTGTTCTACAGGAAACGCCCCACATACCACTTCCGTCCTTATCCAATCCCAGCGGTATATTGTAAGTCGTGACATATCTCTCCACCTTGTCTTATGTCACTTGAAATTCAATGCAGCTTCTGGCAGTCCCTGTTGGACTTTCTCTGGCAGGAGATGTGAGTGCGCAGAAGACCGTCTTGATGCTGGGGCTGATCTACACTACTACCAGCTGGATGTATGAACACTGACAAAGCACTGTTGCTAACCTTACTTCTCTGAAGGTAATTGTGTGTTGTAGTGTTAGAACATGTGCTCACCTGTAACTGTGTGTAAGGTCGCAGGGTCGAAAACTCCAGCTCCTTGCCCGCCTCTTCACCGAGTGCTACTTAGGTCCTCTCTCTCCTATCATGAGTTTATCTGATACCTCATGGTTAATACCTATGTATAGGTCCTGCCCATCTAAATCAATTGCTAGATCCTGAATTCCATTTCCTGACAACTCGCTGATGAGCTGAAGAAATACTTCCTAACGTCCCTGTGATTCATCTTCTGAGTCTTATGCTGTTCTAATTATTGTACCCTGTGTTTTCGCTGTGTGCCTTCTCTGAAACATCCTGTCTCTGTCCTCTTATTCTATGTCCACGAGCAATATTTTGTTATGTCGTTATAATGTCTCCAGACCCTCCTGTTGCATCCAGTGTCGTAAGGCTGATTTCCTCTCAAATACCATTCACCGATGTTGGACATTTCCTGAGCTGCGGGTCGGAAAACTTATACCTTGTTGCTAAACCTTTTGCATCTTTTCTGATTTCTTGAGTGCTAACGAGGTCTGGGTTCCAAATGGTGCTGCCATACTCAGTTATGGGTTCACCTTATGACGACAGTGTTGTACAGTGTCTTGAATCGATATCCTGTGAGGGGTATCGTAAAACGGTATCTCAGGTGTTGCCAGGCGCCACATATGTTTCTTGCAGCTGTTAATATCCAGTGCACCTCAAGGGAATGTGCCTCGGTATTTTATATCACCACAAGATCTTTTGTTTTCTTTATGTGAGGGGTTGTAGTCTTTGGCTACTCTAGCCTTATGTCTCTGCGAATCCTTCCCCTGGGTGTGCCCCCTTCCACTGTAAATACATTCCTTGTAAATCTGAATGTTGAGCTTCCTCACATACTTCTGTTAGTTTCTTGTAGTTCCACATTCGCCTTCGTTCCGCTGGCTGATCACCTGGTCCTTGACTCTCGTCTTCTAAGGATGTCGCTTTGCATATAAGGGAATGCATTGAACAAAAAAAACAAAATTTAGAGATGCAGTTATGCTGTCTTTTTAGGCATTAAGTGTTTTGTTTAGAGCAAAGCTTCTGTGCAAAATTTCTCGATGACCGTTTCAATGCCTACGTATTTTCCTGCAGCATCTGTAGCAACTTTTCGGAAATTATACACACAGATGAATACAGCAATTAGTTATAACTTATTGGTTGTCAGGATAATAATCAAGTGGTACATGGTTTGTATTTAATTTTTGGTTGTGGAAGATTGTTTGATCAAATGTTACATGAGGTATTTCAAGTCATCAGCTATTTAATTTTTAAACTATTACATAGTTAATAAGTTGAAAGTACTTCCTTGGTGCGGAACTTGGGCATGTGCACTTCCTTTTGAAAAAAATATTCTTTGCCTGATATATCCTTCTCTTGCCTTCTCTCTCAGTGCACTTGCCAATACAAAGCTTCAGTCCTTAAATTCCAATATCAGCCTTGGAACCTAAAGAACGCTTTCTTGTAGTTGTGACAGAACACAGGCATCACACCAGACACAAAACATTCTTACGACATTCCAGTGTCGACTTAACCTTTTACAAAATTCAAATGTAGTCAAAGGCCCTAAAATCTGGAAAACACCATACCTGAGAACCTCTAGAACTGCAGACCATCCATCACCTTCAAAACTACCATTAGAATACATCTTATATTGTCTCGCCCTGATTACTACCCTGTCAACTAATAATACGAAATCGAATACAACCTGGTGAGTGGTTTCCCACACTTTCACTCACTCCCCCCCACCTATTGACTCCCCTAAACAGAAATATCAATCCATCATTCAAAAATAATGAACTTGAACTAGTCCTAAGTTGGATCTGTGATACTCCAATAATGAAAACTTGGAGTGCCAAAACAAAAGCATTCACATTGCTGTACTCACAAACTTGTATTTAGTCACTTAAGCCATAATACACTTACCTCACTAATTTTGGTTATATTTTGAACTTAGACTTAATCTTGCTAAGTCTGCCCTGAAATGCCCTAGCCATGCTAGGTGTTCTAGTGGTACACTCTGTAATTTTTATTTTACTACATGTAAACCACACAATCACAAATTCTGTAAATCAGCATCTTGTAATTCTTATAGGAGAATAAAACTTTTGAAATTTGAAATTTGAATCCATTGAAACTGGCAACTACCTGAGGTATGGAAGACAGACAAATGTAGTCCCTACTTATGTATAAAGGGTAAAACAGACCACGAGGCATTAAACTTACAGACCTGTGTTACTAACATTGTATAGTATGCGCCATAGTCTTGGAAGAAGTGATCATCAGGAAGCGAGTGATGTAAGCCACCTGGGAAAAGAAACAAGCGTATAATCGACCATACCAGCATGGTATTCCGGGATAAGGAAAATCCTGTGTCACGAAACCTACTGTTTTATGGAGACAAGGTGGACAGAAAGTATAAAACGAGAGGAGAGAGAGGGGTGGAGAGAAATGCATTTTTTTGGAATGCAAGAAAGGCCTTCGACACAGTTCCTCGAGATGAGGTTAATGCATAAAGCTAAGAGGCTCAGGACACTCGTAACAGGAGGCAAAAAAAGGAATGGCATCTGCAATGTGATCAGAGAATACTGCAGGAAGGCAAATACGATTTCATGGTACGTGACGAGGTGTCAGAGCGGGCGCCTGTGTAAAAGTGGGGTTCCTCAGGGGTCATCCTAGACCTGTGCTGTATTTGGTATATGTGAATGACATAACGCGAAGAGGTATGATCAGAAGTTGTTCCTTGGTTTGCAGGATGGTCGTGAAGCTAATGAGGGAGAATCAATCGTTTCGGGGTGTCATGGCAGGTGACTACAAAGAGATCTGGACAGGCTACAAGCCGTGAGTCGTCAGACTACAGGGTTCCTTAGAGTTTAACCTGCCAAATGCAAAAGTCATGAAGAATGGGGAAAGTGGCATAGTAGACCGCAAATCACTAGTATAGTTAGTGTGGACAAGACTGCAAACCCTCATCTCGAAGGAAAATATTCTTGGGAGTGAAGCTTCTTAATACCAGTGCACATCCCCTGAGGTTTGCACATACAGTCAGTTTAACTGCTGCAGCATACCGGGTCTGGCAAACGTAAGGTATAGTCGTTCCGTATACCTCAGTGAGAAGGAATCGTTTTCAAGACTCTGGAAACCACTAGTGCGTCAGGCCCATACTGGAGTATGCAGCTCCAATTTGAAATCCACAAACTGGCTCAAGCAAGTCAAGAAATTAGAGAAGTTGTGCTAAGGTTTGCGGGCAAGGTTAGTTCCAGAAGCTAAGGGGAATGTCTACGAAGAAAGGTAAAGGGTAATGGCCCCTGACGACACTGAGGACGAGGTATGGTCAGGGGAGGACATGATAACGACATACAAAATAAGCGCGGTTCGTAGAAGAGAAAGGCTCGGACTAAGACAGGATGTTCCAGAGATGTGACTAACAGAAAAACAAGGGCGGTCAGATTGGAAGTTGTCGGACCAAGGATGAGTCACAGGGATGTTAGATGTATTTTTTTTCAGTCATGAGTTGTCAAGCAGTGGAATAGTTGCAAGAGACTTAGTGGAGGCAGGATACCATTACATGAGAGGCGCCTGGTCAAAGGGCCGCGGGGGCGTTGAACCCCGAAATCTCATCTCTCTCAAGTATGACGAGGTTATGATAAAGCTCATGGTTGCAGGGAGAGAGACGGACCCTATTTAGCAGATCAGTGGAAGAGGTGAGGCCAGGAGCTATGACTCGGACCCTTGCAACCACATATAGGTGGTACAGTCACAAGAGTGGTAAACCACAGACTTACACACAAACATTATGCGGGCTTTTTAGGCCTATGAAATGTTTACTTTCAGTACATAAAGATGTGAAACTTTACTTCCTTTATTCTTTCCTTCCCTTACATCCACTTCACCCCCCCTTCCCTCCCCTCCCCTTCATTCCCCTCCCCTTCCCTCCCCTCCGCTATCCCTCCCTCTCCCCTCCTCCAAGCAGTCTTTCCCTTCTCTCCTCCCTCATGCCGCAAGTGCTGGTAAGATGTTTCAACATTTTTCTTTTTATACAAAAAATGAGAAAGTCACTGTAAAATGTACACACGACTGATAGAT
Source organism: Cherax quadricarinatus (assembly GCF_026875155.1). Lineage (NCBI taxonomy): Eukaryota > Metazoa > Arthropoda > Malacostraca > Decapoda > Parastacidae > Cherax > Cherax quadricarinatus. Next base: position 34,286,892 of record NC_069405.1, read on the forward strand.
CGCGAAGATAAGAGATGAGTAAGAGAGAGGAGAAGATGAGTGAGAGAGAGAGGAGAGAGTGAGAGGGAGGAGAGGAAGGAGAAGGAGATGAGAGAGAGAGGTCGTAGAGAGCAGAGTGGGAGAAGACCGAGAGAGATGAGACGCTGAACGAGATTATGTGATCATACTCTCCCCAGGATGACTCAGAGGGCTCTCGCGAAAACCAATTCGTACAGCAATAATTATGTCAACGAGATTAATAGTCTTGTTGATCAAATGAAAAGCGCTGGCTCCCTCAGATGGAAGAAACTCTAACTCTTTCATGTCTGTTTTCTCCGATCCTTATATACGTTTCATAAACAATAAAAATGCTGTCAGTAATGAGCTGATGTAGGTAATCAGCCTCTTAGAGTCCCTTGTCAATATAGTTAGGAATCCTATAACCTTGTGGAATAACGTTGTCAATAAAGCTGGGATCCTTAACGTAAACCTTGTCAAAACTGTGAAGAGAGAGACAAGAGGACCATGAGAAGCTCCATTATCTGTATATTTTTTCCTTCGAATTAGTTTCGGGACTCTGGTGTTTAGACAGTTTAGCACCACACACCATCACGGATACTTATCAATCTCGCAAGTTTAGCACCACACCCACCATCCAGGACAACTTAACAACTTAACACGTGTCAGTACACAACATAATTATCCAGGTCTCAGATGAGCAGTCATAAAGAGAGATCCGTTGTGGAGACAGGGAGGACCACAGGTGCTTGGTCTGAACAACACTACTCGGTGTGTGTAGGACAAGTGGGCATGAGCTGTATTCAAATCGCTGAAAATAAAATTATTGATGACAATTGGATAGGGAAAGAAAGAAGACAAGAGTAAACCTCCTGTAACTGAAATTCGACTAAATGGGTTTAAGTGTAACAACGGGGGTGGGTACATAGTTATGCATGAGCAATCACACTTAGAGGCGCATTATCAGTCAAACAAATTCGTGTGGCAAATTGCTGCTTAGGGCAAATCTATGATTAATATTGGGGAATTTAACGGAGAGTTTTTTTTAGTTTGTTCTATAGACAAGATATGTATGGATCCTGTCTCTCCACTTCCTCTCTTCCTATGTGCGGGGGTGGTATGTGTGTATCACTGTATAGGTGGTTCCACTTTCTGACCACTTTAATGGCTGAACAGATGTATTTCGTTGACTTTACTGGGGCTCGCGCTGTCTGTTGTTAACTTTGCAGATTTCTGACCTGGTGCTTTACCTCGAGAGACCCGCCTATCAGGGTTCTCCACTTGTCCACCTCTATAATTCCCTTCTCAGTATTTTGTAGTACGAAATCATGTCACTGTAGTCTCTTCCTTTAGTCGTGTGTCAGGTGTTTTAATTCTCATATTACCTCTTCCTCACAGGTCATACGCTTGGGTCTGGGACTAGTTTCGGTTGCAAACATTAGCAAGACCTTTTTCCAGCTTTCTTTCATGCTTTGATCAGATGTGAGTCCCTAATGGCCGCACTGAATACTCCTGTTGATGGGCGCTGACATATGGTATGTATAGGGTGCGGCAATGCTCGATTGTGAGGTTGCCTGAAGCTTGGGTACTAATTTATCCAGTGTATCGCTTTGTTTGCTGGCGAGCAGTATTTGGGTTTTTGAAATGTGTCTACTGAGGATATTGCTCGGGCGCTTTGGGTACCCTGAGTTGGTCCGTCGTCTTTCAGGGAGGTTTCCAGCTTGTACTCAACCTATTTGTGGTTTGTTTGCAAGGGATCGGTTGTAACTCTACCCAGATAATTTGTCGTCTTGTCCCAGTTTGCTTCCCCTAATAGTTCTATGTTATCTGGTGGACATTAACACCTCTAGGACTCGATTTCTTTTACTTTTGCCATTTACATAAACTACAGAATTGAAGCAAGTACTGAACCTTGTGGAGCCCCACTCGTTACCCTCGCCCATCCCAACACCTCCTGGACACTACTTGATTCCTTCCTGTTAAGTATTCGTTGATTCACTGCCGCGCCTTCCTTGTCATTCCTGCCTGGTGATCTAGTTATTGTCCCAGTCTCTTGTGAGGTGCTCTATCAAAAACTTTCTTACAGCCACGACTACGCAGTCCATCCATCCCTCTCTCCTGCCTAACTTCTCTTATTGTGTCATAGAATTCCAGCACATCTATGAGACAGGATTTATCATCCCTAAAACCTTGCTGGCTGTTGTTTATGAGTCCACTTCTTCCCAAGTCTTCTCCATAACCTAACATGCTATGCTAGTGATGCTAGTCTGTAGTTCAGTGCTGTCTAGACTAGGTTCGCTGTATTCCATACATCATGCAGCTGCCCTGACAGTGTCTAACTGACTGTTGTGGCTGGCATGCAGTCTTCCCTTCTCCAGAGGCCGGCGTATATAATAATAAAATAATAATAAACAATAATAATGATAATAAAGTACTCTTCCCTGCTATGGGGTGAGTGCTATGAGAGTGCCATGAGAGTGCCATGAGAGTGCCACGAGAGTGCCATGAGAGTGCCATGAGAGTGCCACGAGAGTGCCATGAGAGTGCCATGAGAGTGCCATGAGAGTGCCATGAGAGTGCCATGAGAGTGCCATGAGAGTGCCATGAGAGTGCCAGGTGCCTGGTCACTACCATGACAGCAACACTAACCTTCCCAGTCAATGTCGTCATAAAGTTTGTTTTTATATTCCTCTTGTCACATGATATTCCCAGATATTTTAATAATACAGTAATAACAAAAATATATTACCTAGCGGCAGCGGCAGCGGCAGCGGCAGCAACGGTATCCTACCAGCTCTTCTTTCTCAAAAAAACATCGCCCATCAAAACTTGTGATGGCCTAAGTGAAAGTTCAACTACATGAACCCACGTAGACCACAACATGACCCAAGAATACTAAGAATGTAACCCAAATCTTGACAAAATTAGAAGATCTAAGGAAGACAGCCCTGCTAACCCAAACACTGCCTCCGCTGCCAGACAACCACTTAACCCAAGCTCCGAGAAAACAAGCCTTCTCCTCCATTGCTACACAGTATCTACTTCAGTGATACTATGAAAGGATATCGCAGAAGACACAACACCAGTAATAAAAGAATAACAGCAAGGACCCTAGAACTCAACTTGTCTACCCAGCAGGACGCCAGTGTATCATCAACCCCTCTCTCCGCCGCCACCCAAGGAACAACAACAACAACAACAAACATGGCTGACTCCCCCTCCAACTCCACTCCCTTCAAAGGATTCATCCATGATAACTTAGGTACGATTATTCCTGCAATATCAAGGACTACATCGTTTGCTCTAGAAAATGAAATCAAAGATATCAAAGCAGCACTCGAGCGACGAGATTCCAAGATAACCAACCTCGAGAATAAGATCCAAAACCTTGAAGAGAAGATTACATCGGGAAGTGTTGATACAGAAAATACTCTAAAAGCAGCTATAGCCAGTCACACTGAACAAATAACAACAATAAATATAAAAGGGTTGAAGAAGCAATCAAGGACTGGAATCTGAACATGCACACTCGACTAAATGAATACCTTGATTTCCAAGACGACAAAACTGAACAAGATAAGTTGTCTGATGCAGTTATAATAAACAGTCCACACATTCCTAGTGACATAACACAAGCACAGTGCAAAGAAACTGCTATCAGGATAATACAGAACCACGTACAAGTCATCGTGCAAAAAATGAAATCAAAGAAACACGTTTGCTAGGAAAACCAGGAAGTAAACACAGTATAATGATCCGACTTCATTCATACGATAAAAAAAAGGACCTAATTAAAATCAGCAATTACAATGAAAAATGGAGTGTACATAATGAGTGTCTAACAAAAAAACGTCAAAACCTTCTGTTCAGGCTGAGAAAACTTAAACAGGAAAACAAAATACATCAGTGTTTCACGCGAGATGGGAAATACTAGTAAGGAAAACATCAACAGGACAACAATATACCATCTCAAACGAACATGATTTTCTCTACCTTCCTTAGAAAAGCTGACATTTCTGTAACAGATTAAATAAGTGCCCTTAATACATATATACGTGTGGTGCATATAGTGTACGTTACTATCATATTGTACATTATTATTTTTATTATTTTTCATCACTAGCTAATGCCAACTACCTCCAATACTCTATAACTTTCTTACTGCTATTAATTGCTCATAATTTTAAATTAAAAGTCAAATCTTACTCCAAATTAATAATATTCATTTTTTCTTACCTGTCCATTTAATTTTGTTTATCACTACTTGTTTTTTTAGTCACTTTACATTGTATTATTCAATTAGTGTATATTCCAATTACTTTTTTGCAAGTACCAAAACTATCTTTTGCTAGCTAGTACCAACTACCTCATTTTTTTTTACTTTTATTGTGCAATAAACTGCTCAATTTATCTAATATTACAAATCAGATCTTACTCCTAAACCAATATTATTTCATAGTGACCATCTGCCCAAATTTAACTTTGTTTACCATTACTTAATTTTAGTCCCTTATTTTATTTTCTCCTTTATTTTAGCTTTATATAACTACCTAGCTTTACATTCACAATTGTATAAATAATCAAGGTGCTATTCTCAGGTGCTAAAGTAGAACAAGTTCACAATTTTGGCATTATATTCCAAGCTCATTTATTTTATAGTACTACCTACTATCATTTTCCCCAAGCTCCATTATTTGATCATCACTTTATTTGTACTAGTCCCTTTTATATTGTCTCCTTTATTTTAGCTTAAAAAAAAAAAAAAAAAAAAAAAAAAAAAAAAATACCTTAGCCCATTTTTTTTACATTTGTTAAATAATTCAGGTGCTATTTTTTTAGCTTAAGACTATTTACTTTGTTTTATACTTAATTCTAACTATAGATTCACTACAAATCTTATGATTACAAGCATTGATCCAGATACCAACCTCTTATTTAATGACTTAAATGAATCAAACAGTTACTGTAATTACTACACTGCAGAACAATCAAAGGCACTTCTCAGTGCCAACAACAACATAACTATCTTTAACTACAATATCAGATCTTTAAGCAAGCATTACGATGACCTCATAGCATTACTAAATTCCTTACATGCCAATATGTCCATCATTACACTAACTGAACCTGGCTAAAGCCTGATACTACAGATGTCTATACCATTCCTGGTTACACAGCCATACACAACTGTAGGCCAGACCAACAAGGGGGTGGCACAGCCATATACTACTCAGACCAACTAGAATGTATCACTAATACTTGCACAAGAGATGAACATGGGGAATATATAATAGCCAAATTCAAATCCAAATACCTACAAAAACCTCTCACATTGATAAACATCTACAGAGTTCCACAGTCAAACATTAGCCAATTTAGTCAAAACCTAGGAAGTATGATAACTGATGCACGCATGAACAAAGATCACTTACTACTCTCAGGTGACTTCAATATAAATCTCCTGCAAGACCAGGACCCACACGTTACTGAATTCACAAAACACAATGAGTAACTGTATGTTGTACCAACAGTAACAAAACCTACAAGAGTTACAGAGACTAGTGTTTCCCCACTTGACCACATCTGGACCAACACCATATCCCCCTTTTAAAATCAGGCATAATTACAGATAATACCACAGACCAATACCCTACTTTCCTCATAACAAAATCTTGGTAAATTACCCCCAAGACACTACTAAAGTCACCTTCAGAAATTCACAATGAGGCAGCCATTAATAACTTCACAACAGCATTAGCAAACATTGATTGGCACACTGAGCTAGAAATCAATACAGATATTGACGAATGTATTAATAATTTTCTAAAAAAGACTCAATACCTCTATAACAAGCACTGCCCTAAAAAAACTAAGCAGATGACAGCTAAGAGACTGAACAGTCCCTGGCTAACACCAGCATT
>NC_069405.1:34300309-34310309 GCF_026875155.1 Cherax quadricarinatus
GGAGGGTGGAACCCAGGGTGGAGGGTGGAACCCAGGGTGGAGGGTGGAACCCAGGGTGGAGGGTTGAACCCAGGGTGGAGGGTGGAACCCAGGGTGGAGGGTCGAACCCAGGGTGGAGGGTGCAACACAGGGTGGAGGGTGGAACCCAGGGTGGAGGGTGCAACACAGGGTGGAGGGTGGAACCCAGGGTGGAGGATGCAACCCAGGGTGGAGGGTGCAACACAGGGTGCAGGGTGCAACCCAGGGTGGAGGGTGGAACCCAGGGTGGAGGGTGGAACCCAGGGTGGAGGGTGGAACCCAGGGTGGAGGATGCAACCCAGGGTGGAGGATGCAACCCAGGGTGGAGGGTGGAACCCAGGGTGGAGGGTGGAACCCAGGGTGGAGGGTGGAACCCAGGGTGGAGGGTTGAACCCAGGGTGGAGGGTGGAACCCAGGGTGGAGGGTCGAACCCAGGGTGGAGGGTGCAACACAGGGTGGAGGGTGGAACCCAGGGTGGAGGGTGGAACCCAGGGTGGAGGGTGGAACCCAGGGTGGAGGATGCAACCCAGGGTGAAGGGTGGAACCCAGGGTGGAGGGTGAAACCCAGGGTGGAGGATGCAACCCAGGGTGGAGGGTGCAACACAGGGTGGAGGGTGCAACCCAGGGTGGAGGGTGGAACCCAGGGTGGAGGGTGGAACCCAGGGTGGAGGGTGGAACCCAGGGTGGAGGATGCAACCCAGGGTGGAGGATGCAACCCAGGGTGGAGGGTGGAACCCAGGGTGGAGGGTGGAACCCAGGGTGGAGGGTGGAACCCAGGGTGGAGGGTGGAACCCAGGGTGGAGGGTGGAACCCAGGGTGGAGGGTGGAACCCAGGGTGGAGGGTCGAACCCAGAGTGGAGGGTGCAACACAGGGTGGAGGGTGCAACCCAGAGTGGAGGGTGGAACCCAGGGTGGAGGGTGGAACCCAGGGTGGAGGGTGGAACCCAGGGTGGAGGATGCAACCCAGGGTGAAGGGTGGAACCCATGGTGGAGGGTGGAGCCCAGGGTGAAGGGTGGAACCCAGGGTGGAGGATGCAACCCAGGATGGAGGGTGGAACCCAGGGTGGAGGATGCAACCCAGGGTGAAGGGTGCAACCCAGGGTGGAACCCAGGGTGGAGGGTGGAACCCAGGGTGGAGGGTGGAACCCAGGGTGGAGGATGCAACCCAGGGTGGAGGGTGGAACCCAGGGTGGAGGGTGGAATCCAGGGTGGAGGATGCAATCCAGGGTGGAGGATGCAACCCAGGGTGGAGGGTGGAACCCAGGGTGGAGGGTGAAACCCAGGGTGGAGGGTGGAACCCAGGGTGGAGGGTGGAACCCAGGGTGGCAGTTTATTGAAACCAGGGTACAGTTGACAAAGTTAAACCAGCAAATGGTAGAGAATTTAACAGATAACACAAACTATTCCCCGTTGCTTAATATTATTATATACTAGACAGGGTTTTAGAGACGATAACACAAAATAGTTTATCTTATTTCCAGTGTGTGTAACTTTAATACTATTATCTTCCTACTTTGGCAGCTATACTAGGAACTGAAGATAAATTTCATTATTATATTGGTGTTAAATAATAAAAAAGTGTTTCAAGCCTGCCTTACTGACTGGTTCCATTAGAGTTGGTTTTCACATAGTACAGGCGTCTGTTCCCATCCTTTATATGCTGTACAATAAAAGGTGTTTTGAAGCTTAACGTGACTGTGCCTACCATATCAGTTGTGTATTCTCTCCCTACATGTTGCTTTGGTTCCAGTCCGTAATTACATATGTTCAGGAGATTAATCTGCATTTTTGAAGGGAGAGTACCATAAACAATGTTGTCCATTGTTTATACTGTCTCAACATATCACTATCCTATGTTGAATTCTTGGCTACATGAATCCCTTGGTCAAGGTCCAGGATATGAATCTTAACTATTTATGGTTCATGTGGTATTTTACAGTTATGCTATATTTTGTAAACAGATAAACCATAAATGCAATGTTGTCCATATGACTTGATAAGCCTTAGTTAGCTAGGCCTTCTGAGCCTCATGATGTAGACATGTGTTTGGTGAACAGGTGACTACGTCTATGGCCATTGGTGAGAAGTGATAGGATTACTTAGGCTAATTAAGCTATTGTATGATAATTTTAAGATATGTGAGATAAAATTATCAATATGTAGTTGTGAATCATATTTTGTTGCAAATCGACAAACTATTGCCCAATTTATGGCCAGACTGATCCTCTTCCTTTCGAGGTCATATTTCTAAGGCTTGTTGGTGCTCCACTACATCACTTAGGTCATGTCCTTAATGAAGCCATTGGCTGACGATAACTGTCTAATCATGCCCATTGGCTGACGTAACGTTCAGCTGGATTATTTTGGTTATCTTAGGTAATTAACACTATGTGATCTAATTGTAGTATGTGTACATGTACCTAAATACTTAATCCAATAGTGTGTTTGAATTCCCTACATTGTTTGTCGGGGTCGTTTCACGCTCTGGTCCGCTTCTTTACTGCGCGCTAGGTTGATCACTCTGTCCTGCTTCATGAGCTTTATATACCTTAATCCTTAAAGCTATTGTATGGATCCTGCCTTCCACTACATCATCTTCCCAGGCTATTCCGATTCCTGAAACTCTGTGTCTGAAGAAATTATTCTGAACATCCCTGTGTTATTGGTCTTCAACTTCAGACTGTCTGGCCCTTGTTGCTGTGTCCCATCTCTGGAACATCCTGTCCCTGTTCACTTTGTCGATTCCTCTCAGTATTTTATATGTGGTTATCATATCCCCCCTATCTCTCCTGTCCTCCAGTGTCGTCAGGTCGATTTCCCTTACCCTCTCCTCTTAGTTCCGGGACTAGTCGTGTTGCAAACCTTGGCACTTTCTCTAGTTTCTTTACGTGCTTGGCTAGGTGTGGGTTCCAGACTGGTGCTGCATACTCCAATATAGGCCTAACGTACACGGTGTACAGGGTCCTGAACCTGTGTGTGTGTGTGTGTGTGTGTGTGTGTGTGTGTGTGTGTGTGTGTGTGTGTGTGTGTGTGTTTGTGTGTACTCACCTAATTGTGGTTGCAGGTGTCGAGACTCAGCTCCTGGCCCCGCCTCTTTACTAACCCCTACTGGGTCCTCCCTCTCCCTGTTCCATGAGCTTTATCATACCTCGTCTTAAAACTATGTATGGTTCCTGTCTCCACTACATCGCTTGCCAGACTATTCCACTTCCTAAGAACTCTGTGGCTGAAGAAATGCTTCCCAACATCCCTTTGACTCATCTGAGTCTTCAGCTTCCAATTGTGACCCCTTGTTTCTGTATCCCATCTCTGGAACATCCTGTCTCTGTCCATCTTGTCTATTCCACGCAGTACTTTGTATGTCGTTATCATGTGTGTGTGTGTGTGTGTGTGTGTGTGTGTGTGTGTGTGTGTGTGTGTGTGTGTGTGTGTGTGTTTGGAGTGGGTACAGTGACCTTGGCTGGCAGTCCTAAGATTCTTAGGTAGGATAAGGTTTGTTGCCTTTTTAATAATGGATGGTTAGCCACCCAAGAAAGTCAGTGTGTCATGGAGGGAGTGTCTTATTTCCATTGTGGTCCTTCAGTCTTGTCCCCCAGGATGCCACCCACACCAGCACACTAACACCCAAGTACCTACTTACTGCTAAGTGAAAAGGGACAGCACGTGTAAGGTGGCTATCAATCAGGTACCTACTTACTGCTAGGTGAACAGGCAAAATGTGTAAGGTGAGTAATATCCAGGTACTTACCTACTGATAGGTGAAAAAGGGACAGCAGGGGTGTAAGGTAGCAACACCCAGGTACCTACTTACTGCTAGGTGAACAAGGACAGCAGGTGTAAGGTGACTAACAGCAAGGTACCTACTTACTGCTAGGTGAACAGGGACAGCAGGTGTAAGGTGACTAACACCCTGGTACCTACTTACTGCTAGGTGAACAGGGACAGCAGGTGTAAGGTGACTAACAGCAAGGTACCTACTTACTGCTAGGTGAACAGGGACAGCAAGTGTAAGGTGACTAACACCCTGGTACCTACTTACTGCTAGGTAAACAGGGACCGCAAGTGTAAGGAAACATGCCCAACGTTTCCACCCATGCCGGGGATTGAACCATGGGCACTCAGTTGTGATCTACTGTGGCGGAGACTAGACAAGTGATTGCTAGTGACGAAGGAGGAGGAAGAGAAGAACAAGAACAAGAAGAAATATCAAATCATCAGTAGCGTCTACGACCTTCTTGTCATGTCACTAATGACTCGACGCCCAAAACATTGAAGTGAGCGCCATCTGTTGAATACAGGTGTAACTCTCCCAGTAACACCTGCGTCAACAAGTGTACACTGATGTTTCTCCTCCGTCTAGCAGCTACAAGATCAGCTGACAATGCCCAGGTAATATTAGTGGTAAGACACGAGTACAGAAGTTGAGAGTGACCTCCTCCTCCAAGGTTTATAGACTGAATACGTCATTTTTACCTCGCTGCTACACTTGCTGCCTCTATATTTAACTGAAGAAGCCAACTCTACTGTGTAGGTGAAACGTTTCCACAATCAAGATACTTTAGTGTTGTACATGTGTCTTACTAACTCGTAAGTAATGTTTACCATTATTAATATTCAATGTTTCCAGTGTCTTGCTGTACTTCCTGCTGTGCCTGCTGCTGTACTTCCTGCTGTGCCTGCTGCTGTACTTCCTGCTGTGCCTGCTGCTGTACTTCCTGCTGTGCCTGCTGCTGTACTTCCTGCTGTGCCTGCTGCTGTACTTCCTGCTGTGCCTGCTGCTGTACTTCCTGCTGTGCCTGCTGCTGTACTTCCTGCTGTGCCTGCTGCTGTACTTCCTGCTGTGTCTGCTGCTGTACTTCCTGCTGTGCCTGCTGCTGTACTTCCTGCTGTGCCTGCTGCTGTACTTCCTGCTGTGCCTGCTGCTGTACTTCCTGCTGTGCCTGCTGCTGTACTTCCTGCTGTGCCTGCTGCTGTACTTCCTGCTGTGCCTGCTGCTGTACTTCCTGCTGTGCCTGCTGCTGTACTTCCTGCTGTGCCTGCTGCTGTACTTCCTGCTGTGCCTGCTTGTAGACAGCCTGTACTGTCTGCACAGACAGCCCATGCTGTCTGCCAGCTTAGTTCATATACTTCCTGCTGTGCCTGCTGCTGTACTTCCTGCTGTGCCTGCTGCTGTACTTCCTGCTGTGCCTGCTGCTGTACTTCTGCTGTGCCTGCTGCTGTACTTCCTGCTGTGCCTGCTGCTGTACTTCCTGCTGTGCCTGCTGCTGTACTTCCTGCTGTGCCTGCTGCTGTACTTCCTGCTGTGCCTGCTGCTGTACTTCCTGCTGTGCCTGCTTGTAGACAGCCTGTACTGTCTGCACAGACAGCCCATGCTGTCTGCCAGCTTAGTTCATATACTTCCTGCTGTGCCTGCTGCTGTACTTCCTGCTGTGCCTGCTGCTGTACTTCCTGCTGTGCCTGCTGCTGTACTTCCTGCTGTACTTCCTGCTCTACTTCCTGCTGTGCCTGCTGCTGTACTTCCTGCTGTGCCTGCTGCTGTACTTCCTGCTGTGCCTGCTGCTGTACTTCCTGCTGTGCCTGCTGCTGTACTTCCTGCTGTGCCTGCTTGTAGACAGCCTGTACTGTCTGCACAGACAGCCCATGCTGTCTGCCAGCTTAGTTCATATACTTCCTGCTGTGCCTGCTGCTGTACTTCCTGCTGTGCCTGCTGCTGTACTTCCTGCTGTGCCTGCTGCTGTACTTCCTGCTGTACTTCCTGCTCTACTTCCTGCTGTGCCTGCTGCTGTACTTCCTGCTGTGCCTGCTGCTGTACTTCCTGCTGTGCCTGCTGCTGTACTTCCTGCTGTGCCTGATGCTATATATTTTTCTGCAACTTGTGTCATCAGAACAGCACTGGTCAAGGGAGAGTCAGAGGGAGGATATGAAGAAGCGAGATAATGAAAGAGGTAAGTCGGAGAAAGTTGAAGTGAGAGGAAGGAGAGAGGAACAAGGGGTTGCCCACTACCTTGACCACTTAGGAAGAACCAGACATTGAACAACAAGACTTTCTCTCCTGTGAATACACAACCTTGTGTGTGAGAGAGAGAGAGAGAGAGAGACAGAGAGAATAAGGTACATGAGACAGACTTTCTAGTTAAGGCTCTAGAAAAGATTAAATAAAGTCTAGCTACCTTCACTTTAGTGTAAGATTATTCAGGTACAGGTACACACAAATACAATTACATAAATTATCATATATAGCAACATATGTGTAGATTCCTTAGGATAACCCAAAAAGTCAAAGTGGCTTATTGCCACTGGGGTCCTTGTAATATCTTTTGTCATTCTTTCCTGACCTGGTTCATGCTATGACTGGCTTTGACATGTACAGGCAGTCTGTTCCATTCCTTTATTGCTGTACAATAAAAGGTGTTTGAAGCCTGGCCACTGACTGTGGCTACCACAGAGTTGTGTTCTCTCCACCTAGTACTATGATTGCTGCGGTTCCCAACCTTAATAAAATATGCAGCAAGATATTCTGGACACTGTTTATGAGTAATTATATAAACATGATTTAACTTCAGTTGTTTTACTGTCTTCAACATTCAACATATCCAATTGTTGTAATTCATCCTGGCCTACATGTTCCCTTGGTCACAGGTCCAGGATGAATCTTACCATTTTGTTTTGGGTGATTTACAGTCCATCCTTATTTTGTCAAGGCAGAGTACCATGAAGAGCAAGTGTTGTCCATATGACATTGTATAAGGGCTAGACATAGGGTCCTGCGAGCCTCAGTAGGTAGACACTGTGTTTGGCTGAACAGGAACTTCAGTCTGGCATTCGCTTTCTTCACTACATGTTCACTATCAGTTCTCCTGACATACATGGGTCAAAGGGCCAGATATTTCACTGAAGATATGAAAGTGGTGTTTCTCCCATTACACAGGAGAAGGCTCCTTCCATCTTCTTGATTTACGAAGGTGGAAGTGAACTTTACACTCGTATTACTGTTGTCAGTCTTTACTATTACCCTTGAAGGGGGGTGGGGGGTGTTGATGCTGTGAATAAGGCTTTTGATCCAAGGGATTATAGAGCATCCTGTTTTCTCGGAACACGTTTTACTACCTAACATTTCCCTGATGCTGTTCGGCCCTTACGGGTTTTAGCGGTTCTACACGAGTATAATGATACTCTTACTATGTGTTTGCTTGTCCAGTGGTCCTGGCTTGTTCAGTGGTCCTGGCTTGTTCAGTGGTCCTGGCTTGTCCAGTGGTCCTGGCTGGTCCAGTGGTCCTGGCTTGTTCAGTGGTCCTGGCTTGTCCAGTGGTCCTGGCTGGTCCAGTGGTCCTGGCTTGTTCAGTGGTCCTGGCTTGTCCAGTGGTCCTGGCTGGTCCAGTGGTCCTGGCTTGTCCAGTGGTCCTGGCTTGTCCAGTGGTCCTGGCTGGTCCAGTGGTCCTGGCTTGTCCAGTGGTCCTGGCTTGTTCAGTGGAGCTAGCTGGTCCAATGGCCCTGGTTGGTCCAGTGGTGCTGATAGGTCCAGTAGTCCTGACTGGTTCAATAGTCTTGGCTGGTCCAGTGGTCTTGGCTGGTCCAGTGGTCTTGGCTGGTCCAGTGGTCTTGGCTGGTCCAGTGGTCTTGGCTGGTTCAGTGGTCTTGGCTGGTTCAGTGGTCCTAGCTGGTCTAGTGGTCCTAGCTGGTCCAGTGGTCCTGGCTGGTCCAGTGGTCTTGGCTGGTCCAGTGAATCTAGCTGGTCCAGTGATTCTGGTTGGTCCAGTGGTCCTAGCTGGTCCAGTGATTCTGGTTGGTCCAGTGGTCCTAGCTGGTCCAGTGATTCTGGTTGGTCCAGTGGTCCTAGCTGGTCCAGTGGTCTTGGCTGGTCCAATGGTCCTAGCTGTTTCAGTGGTCCTGGTTGGTCCAGTGGTCCTAGTTGGTCCATTGGTCCTGGCTGGTCTAGTGATCCTGGCTGGTTCATGCCTGAACTACCTTCAAGTGTTGCAGGAACCACAGGCAGCCCACTGTAGTGTAGACAGTTCACTGCAGCACTAACAGTGTGCTGGTACTGATGGTTCTCAGCGGCGACAGCATCTTCAGATGGCAGTGTCTTGCAGTGTTCTGTGACTGCAGCGATACCTGAGCTAGCATCTATGTTGCACCTCTCCTCACGGGGCTTCAATGTTCTCGCAGCTTTTATGAAGCTCCTTAAGCAGAAGCAACATTTACAGAAGCTGCCACCCTACCTTGTTGCTCTCAGCTATTCCACCAGTGGAAATTAAAGATTAGATTTAAACCAGACGTTTGATTGGTTGGACTGGCGCTTGATCACGGTCAATTGCCCGAATTGTTCTGCATAACTATGGGTTTTCTGTATGCCGGTAGTAACAGCCTGGTTGATCAGGCATTGATCTACAGCAAGGCCTGGTCATGGACCGGGTCGCAGGGGCGATGACCCCCGGAACACCATCCAAGTATACTCCAGGCATGCATAGCTCATTGTGACCCATCTCTGTACATTGTGTCATGAAATATTTAACATTGCAGTCAGGGGCTCTACTCACGAAAGGTTAAGATTTTTCTCTTCTCAGATTTTGGGGCCCAAAGTGGCTGCTTAGTCCAGTCATCGGTAAATCCTTCACTAGTTCGCGATATCAACACATGATTGGTATTTTGGGTTAGTGTGCTAGCGAGAGGTTGTCACGAGACCAGTGTTCAGTGTTCTGTCGCGTCCTCTCACCACTGACGCCAATAAAACACCCTCATCACTGTACATAATAGTGGAAAGCGGCATTGTCAGTAGAGTGACTCGCAGCGCCTTCACCAAATTCAGTTCGCCGATGTGCATCATCGCGTAATTCACGTCAGGATCCGCAGTTCGTCAGGGCACCTTGTGTGTAGGCATGTTGATCCTCCTGCCCCGCAGGACGTACAGCCGTAAGACCTTCCTGAACTGTGAGGATGGTCGTAGTTGTGTCGTAGTGAGTGCAAGTCCTGGAAGATGCACAGCGTGGTTTGTGGACTATGTGAGGATGGTCGTAGTTGTGTCGTAGTGAGTGCAAGTCCTGGAAGATCCACAGCGTGGTTCCTCTCCCATACAGGCAGTTTCCTTGACCTAGACACAAGTTGGCCGACACTGCTGCGTGTGTTCCTGGCCAGCAGTCTGGACACTCTCTTTTAAATTCTTCAGCAACCTTCCTCTAACTTCAATACGGACGTGTTCGTCCTGACCCTGACATCAACACCTGCAACAACACCTGCAACAACACCTGCAACAACACCTGCAACACCTGCAACAACACCTGCAACAACACCTGCAACACCTGCAACAACACCTGCAACAACACAAAGAAAACGTGACTTTTATACTGTGGTTTCAGAGTTATAGAACACCCAATGTCTGCCTCACACCGCGGCTTAATAATAATAATAATAATAATAATAATCATAATATCATTAAGATCTATATTACTACTAATAATAATAATAAAATAAAAGTAACAACAATATTAATAACACCGGCAATAGCAACAACAACAACAGTAAGAACAACAACAACAGCAGCAATAAAAGCAACAGCAGTAACAACAACAACAACAACAACAACAATCCTCTTACTGTTACCTAGAGGAAGTTAAATTAACTTAATGGTTAATATGGTAGTTATGAAATAACTCTGTGTACTCACCTATTTGTACTCACCTATTTGTGGTTGCAGGGGTCGAGTCCTAGCTCCTGGCCCCGCCTCTTCACCGGTTGCTACTAGGCCCTCTCTCTCCCCGCTCCATGAGCTTTATCAAACCTCGTCTTAAAACTGTGTATGGTTCCTGCCTCCACTACGTCATTTTCTAGGCTATTCCACTGCCTTACAACTCTATGACTGAAGAAATACTTCCTACTATCTCTCTGACTCATTTGTGTCTTCAACTTCCAATTGTGGCCTCTTGTTTCTGTGTCCCTCCCTGGAACATCCTGTCTTTGTCCACCTTGTCTATTCCACGCAGTATTT
>NC_069405.1:34315309-34355309 GCF_026875155.1 Cherax quadricarinatus
TACTCTATGACTGAAGAAATACTTCCTAACATCCCTTTGACTCATCTGGGTCTTCAGCTTCCAACTGTGACCCCTTATTTCTGTCTCTCCTCTCTGGAACATCCTGTCTCCGTCCACCTTGTCTATTCCACGCAGTATTTTGTATGTTATCATGTCTCCCCTGACCCTCCTGTCCTCCAGTGTCGTCAGGCCAATTTCCCGTAACCTTTCTTTGTAGGACATTTCTCTTAGCTCTGGAACTAACTTTGTTACAAACCTTTGCACTTCCTCTAATTGTGTGTATGTGTGTGTGTGAACTCACCTAGTTGAGGTTGCAGTGGTCGAGTCCTAGCTGTGTGTGCATGTGTGTGTGCATGTGTGTGTGCATGTGTGTTTGTGTGTGTGTGTGTGTGTGTGTGTGTGTGTGTGTGTACTCACCTAGTTGTACTCACCTAGTTGAGGTTGCGGGGGTCGAGTCCGAGCTCCTGGCCCCGCCTCTACACTGATCGCTACTAGGTCACTCTCCCTGAACCGTGAGCTTTATCATACCTCTGCTTAAAGCTATGTATGGATCCTGCCTCTACTACATCGCTTCCCAAACTATTCCACCTACTGACTACTCTGTGGCTGAAGAAATACTTCCTAACATCCCTGTGATTCATCTGTGTCTTCAACTTCCAACTGTGTCCCCTTGTTACTGTGTCCAATCTCTGGAACATCCTGTCTTTGTCCACCTTGTCAATTCCTCTCAGTATTTTGTATGTCGTTATCATGTTCCCCCTATCTCTCCTGTCCTCCAGTGTCGTCAGGTTGATTTCCCTTAACCTCTCCTCGTAGGACATACCTTTTAGCTCTGGGACTAGTCTCGTTGCAAACCTTTGCACTTTCTCTAGTTTCTTTACGTGCTTGGCTAGGTGTGGGTTCCAAACTGGTGCCGCATACTCCAATATGGGCCTAACGTACACGGTGTACAGGGTCCTGAATGATTCCTTATTAAGATGTCGGAATGCTGTTCTGAGGTTTGCTAGGCGCCTATATGCTGCAGCAGTTATTCGGTTGATGTGCGCTTCAGGAGATGTGC
This sequence comes from Cherax quadricarinatus, assembly GCF_026875155.1. Lineage (NCBI taxonomy): Eukaryota > Metazoa > Arthropoda > Malacostraca > Decapoda > Parastacidae > Cherax > Cherax quadricarinatus. Next base: position 34,316,370 of record NC_069405.1, read on the forward strand.
CTGGTGTTATACTCACCCCAAGATCTTTTTCCTTGAGTGAGGTTTGTAGTTTCTGGCCCCCTAGACTGTACTCTGTCTGCAGTCTTCTTTGCCCTTCCCCAATCTCCATGACTTTGCACTTGGTGGGATTGAACTCCAGTAGCCAATTACTGGACCAGGTCTGCTGTGTGTGTGTGTGTGTGTGTGTGTGTGTGTGTGTGTGTGTGTGTGTGTGTGTGTGTGTGTGTGTGTGTGTATGTGTGTGTGTATGAGTGTGTGTGTGTATATGAGTGTGTGTGCGTGTGTGTGTATGAGTTTGTGTATGTGTGTGTGTGTGTGTGTGTGTATGAATTTGTATGTGTGTGTGTGTGTGTGTGTGTGAGAGAGAGAGAGACTCAACAATCAACATTTGCACCAATAACTCACTACAGTTGTGACCGGGTGTGGAAGTGTGAATTGCTCATTACTCTAAAATTTGTTCATGATTGCAGCCATGTATACACGTAAGTAACCATTCTTACAGTATTCATTACCTTTGTAACTTGTGAGTTCATTACCTTTGTAACTTGTGAGTTTATTACCTTGTACCTAGTTCAGCCATCAAAACTTTGGAGCCCGGTCCCTGGACCCATTGTGTACCTCTGTAATCTGTAAATACCTTTGTAACTTGTCATGATTGTGACTAGATCTGCCTGGAGTTCATTACCTTTGTAAATTGTGAGTTCATTACCTTTGTAAATTGTGAATTCATTACCTCTGTAACTTGCTCAGCTATCAAAACTTTGAGACCCAGTCCCTGGACCCATTATGTACCTCTGTAATCTTTTGACTACCGCCCACAGGATGGGTATGGGGTGCATAATAAACATATTAAACTAAAAAAACTTCTTCCATACTTCAGGTAGTTGCCCAGTTTCAATGGAAGTGTTGAAGATTTTGGTGAGTGGCACACATATTGTCCCTGCTCCCTCTCTAAGGACCCATGGAAAGATGTCCGGTCCCACCGCCTTTGAGGTATCAAGGTCACTTAGGAGCTTCTCCACCTCCTCAGTTGTGTGTAATTCATCCAACACTTGTTGGTATATCCCTTGTTGCTGTACGCTACTGTTTTGTCTTCCCGTTGTCCCTTCAGCCTCCACTGTAAATACTTCCTGAAATCTCATGTTGAGCTCCTCACATACCTCCTGGTCGTTTCTTGTGAGCTGCCCACCTTTCCTCAGCCTGATTACCTGGTCCTTGACTGTTGTCTTCCTCCTGATGTGGCTGTAGAGTAGTTTCGGGTCAGACTTGGCTTTCGATGCTATGTCATTTTCATACTGCCGCTGTGCCTCCCTCCTTATCTGTGCATACTCGTTTCTGGCTTGTCGACTAATCTCTTTATTCTCCTGAGTCCTTTGCCTTCTGTACTTTTTCCATTCTCAAGAGCACTTAGTTTTTGCCTCCCTGCACCTTCGGGTAAACCAAGGGCTCGTTCTGTCCATCCCATTATTTCTGTTACCCTTTGGAACAAACCTTTCCTCTGCCTCCTTGCATTTTGTTGTTACAAAGTCCATTATTTCGTTTACTGATTTTCCTACCAACTCCTGTTCCCACTGAACCTCCTGCAGGAAGATCCTCATTCCTGTGTAGTCCCCCCTTTTATAGTTTAGCTTTTCCCTTTCTACTCCTGTTACCCTCTCCACTTTTAGCTCCACGATGTATTCAAAGCTCATAACTACGTGGTCACTAGCTCCAAGGGGCCTGTGAAGGCTTACTCAGCCCTGTAACAACTTCAGACAGTATTACCAAGGCTGGCTCCTCCTCAGGAAAATTAATGAATAGAAAAAGAAATAATTCACAAAGATAAACACTTTATTATTTATTTATGCAAAGATAAAACATTGAAATATGAAGGTGTATCCTACTTTAAAGAAAAATGAAAAATGAAATGGAAAAATGACATTTGAATTCAACGCTAATATGTACAGTTATACTGGGGTGTCTGGTTGAGGTTGACACCGTCTTGTAGAAATTGTAGCCGTTGCTGATGATGTGGGGGGGGGGGGGGTCACAGGTGTTGGTGACAACCCAACGACTAGTTCTTCACAGAGTCTATAGCCTTGAATAGTCAGTCCAGACGACAGGAACGCAGGTTCTTTACCACTGCAAAGATGAGGGGTAGTGTCCTGTACAATTAATCAGGTAGGTAGATCATAAATGACGTCTCATGGGCTGTTTCAGTCCCTCTCCTTCAACACTTCTCGTTGGTTGGTAGGTGACCCGATCTGTCATTCCAAGCTGGAAAGAGAGACAGGTTACCCACTGCTTAAGAAATCACTCTCCATAATAAGTGTAAGATACTTAAAAAAGGTGGTGATTATCGAAAAGTCTCATGTGGAGCTTAAAACTGAAAGGACAAAGTTTATTATTGGTCAAAAGTGAAGCTTTCAACCAATATCCACTAGAATAGGAGCACAGGCTTTTACTTACAGTTGTGCTGGGAGCTGTGAGTCAAGTGATTACTGTTTGGCCGGAGCCCCACACCTCACCTTTCAGGGTGGGGAAAAAGGAGGGGGAGGGGATAGCCAGAGCTAGACTGACCCTATCTTAACAAGCAGCTGGCAATCAAACTATCGTTACCATATACTCGCTCGCTACTCCTATCTGTTGAACTTTTCCCTCACAGGGCCTTTCATATGTGATGTGCTCAATGTCTGAGCTACTCAGGGTGAACACGAGGTCCAGTCTTGCTGGTTCATCCTCCCCTCTCTCTCTGGTAGTATCCCTAACATGTTGGTGGATGAGATTTGCTAGCACCACATCCATCATCTTGGCTCTCCATGTTTTGGGACCCCCATGTGGCTCCAGGTTTTGCCAATCAATCTCCCTGTGATTGAAGTCACCCATGACCATTAACTTCCCTCTACTTGAGTGGGCCCTTCTTGCCACCTCAGCTAGAGTGTCCACCATTGCTCTGTTGTATTCATCATATTCCTCTCTTGGCCTCCTGCAGTTCTGTGGTGGGTTATACATAACTGCAATGACTACCTTGTGTTCCCCTGACTGAACTGTACCTACTATGTAATCCCTTTCTCCAATCTCGTCCATACCTTCCATTTCTTGATAACCCCACTGGTTTTTTATTAGTAGTGCAACCCCTCCTCCCCCCCTGCTCCTTCTATCCTTCCTCAGGATCTGATATCCAGATGGGAAGATTGCATCTGTTATTATCCCAGTGAGTTTTGTTTCTGTAACCGCTACGATGTCTGGGGACAACTCTTTGATTCTTTCATGCCACTCCTCACATTTATTCGTTATTCCATCCGCGTTCATGTACCAAACCTTCAACTTCTTTTCAATAACTGTGGTCTGGGAGAGGTGGGTTTGGGGGGAAAGCAGGGGCCTATGGGGGGTTGGTGTGGGGGTGGGGTCTGGTGTGGGGTGTGGGGCAGAGGGCCTATGGGGGGTTACAATGGGGGAGGGGGTTGTGGTGAGAGGGAGGGGGATAGGGGGTACAGTGTGTGGTTACTGCGGGTTTCTGTGGGGGTGGGGTTTGAGCTGAGGGGGATGTACGGGTAACTGAGGGTTACTGTGTGGAGGGGTTTATGCAGAAAGGGATGTGGGGGTTTACTGTGGGTTTCTGTGGGGTGGGGTTTGTGCTGGGGGGGAGGGGGGCAGGGTGCAGTGATTGGGTTTTGGGTTAGGTCTTTTTGGTTGCTTTGGGGGGGATTGCCATGGTTTTGTTCCTTCTGTGTGTGGTGGATGGTGTGTGTGTGGATGGTGTGTGTGTGTGGATGGTGTGTGTGTGTGGATGGTGTGTGTGTGTGGATGGTGTGTGTGTGGATGGTGTGTGTGTGTGGATGGTGTGTGTGTGTGGATGGTGTGTGTGTGTGGATGGTGTGTGTGTGTGGATGGTGTGTGTGTGTGTGTGGATGATGTGTGTGTGTGTGGATGGTGTGTGTGTGTGTGGATGGTGTGTGTGTGGATGGTGTGTGTGTGTGTGGATGGTGTGTGTGTGTGTGGATGGTGTGTGTGTGTGTGGATGGTGTGTGTGGTGTGGATGGTGTGTGTGTGGATGGTGTGTGTGTGTGTGTGTGTGTGTGTGTGTGTGTGCGCGCGTGCACTTACGTATATGTACTTACCTGTGTGTGGTGAGGTTTGCTCTGGAGAGTGGGGGCTGTGAGTGTTGAGTTTGGTTTTTGTTGGGTTAATTTGTTTGGGTTCGGTGTTCCTCGGGTTATTTGTGATTGTTGGTCCTCCTGATCCTGGGTGTCCCAGCCTGACTCTAGCCTTGGTGGTCCTCCTGATCCTGGGTGTCCCAGCCTGACTCTAGCCTTGTTGGTCCTCCTGATCCTGGGTGTCCCAGCCTGACTCTAGCCTTTGGTCCTCCTGATCCTGGGTGTCCCAGCCTGACTCTAGCCTTGTTGGTCCTCCTGATCCTGGGTGTCCCAGCCTGACTCTAGCCTTGGTGGTCCTCCTGATCCTGGGTGTCCCAGCCTGACTCTAGCCTTGTTGGTCCTCCTGATCCTGGGTGTCCCAGCCTGACTCTAGCCTTGTTGGTCCTCCTGATCCTGGGTGTCCCAGCCTGACTCTAGCCTTGTTGGTCCTCCTGATCCTGGGTGTCCCAGCCTGACTCTAGCCTTGTTGGTCCTCCTGATCCTGGGTGTCCCAGCCTGACTCTAGCCTTGGTGGTCCTCCTGATCCTGGGTGTCCCAGCCTGACTCTAGCCTTGTTGGTCCTCCTGATCCTGGGTGTCCCAGCCTGACTCTAGCCTTGTTGGTCCTCCTGATCCTGGTGTCCCAGCCTGACTCTAGCCTTGTTGGTCCTCCTGATCCTGGTGTCCCAGCCTGACTCTAGCCTTGTTGGTCCTCCTGATCCTGGGTGTCCCAGCCTGACTCTAGCCTTGGTGGTCCTCCTGATCCTGGGTGTCCCAGCCTGACTCTAGCCTTGTTGGTCCTCCTGATCCTGGGTGTCCCAGCCTGACTCTAGCCTTGTTGGTCCTCCAGATCCTGGGTGTCCCAGCCTGACTCTAGCCTTGTTGGTCCTCCTGATCCTGGGTGTCCCAGCCTGACTCTAGCCTTGTTGGTCCTCCTGATCCTGGGTGTCCCAGCCTGACTCTAGCCTTGTTGGTCCTCCTGATCCTGGGTGTCCCAGCCTGACTCTAGCCTTGTTGGTCCTCCTGATCCTGGGTGTCCCAGCCTGACTCTAGCCTTGTTGGTCCTCCTGATCCTGGGTGTCCCAGCCTGACTCTAGCCTTGTTGGTCCTCCTATCCTGGGTGTCCCAGCCTGACTCTAGCCTTGTTGGTCCTCCTGATCCTGGGTGTCCCAGCCTGACTCTAGCCTTGTTGGTCCTCCTGATCCTGGGTGTCCCAGCCTGACTCTAGCCTTGTTGGTCCTCCTGATCCTGGGTGTCCCAGCCTGACTCTAGCCTTGTTGGTCCTCCTGATCCTGGGTGTCCCAGCCTGACTCTAGCCTTGTTGGTCCTCCTGATCCTGGTGTCCCAGCCTGACTCTAGCCTTGGTGGTCCTCCTGATCCTGGGTGTCCCAGCCTGACTCTAGCCTTGGTGGTCCTCCTGATCCTGGTGTCCCAGCCTGACTCTAGCCTTGTTGTCCTCCTGATCCTGGGTGTCCCAGCCTGACTCTAGCCTTGGTGGTCCTCCTGATCCTGGGTGTCCCAGCCTGACTCTAGCCTTGTTGGTCCTCCTGATCCTGGGTGTCCCAGCCTGACTCTAGCCTTGTTGGTCCTCCTGATCCTGGGTGTCCCAGCCTGACTCTAGCCTTGTTGGTCCTCCTGATCCTGGTGTCCCAGCCTGACTCTAGCCTTTTTGGGTCCTCCTGATCCTGGGTGTCCCAGCCTGACTCTAGCCTTGGTGGTCCTCCTGATCCTGGGTGTCCCAGCCTGACTCTAGCCTTGTTGGTCCTCCTGATCCGGGGTGTCCCAGCCTGACTCTAGCCTTGTTGGTCCTCCTGATCCTGGGTGTCCCAGCCTGACTCTAGCCTTGTTTGTCCTCCTGATCCTGGGTGTCCCAGCCTGACTCTAGCCTTGGTGGTCCTCCTGATCCTGGGTGTCCCAGCCTGACTCTAGCCTTGTTGGTCCTCCTGATCCTGGGTGTCCCAGCCTGACTCTAGCCTTGGTGGTCCTCTTGATCCTGGGTGTCCCAGCCTGACTCTAGCCTTGGTGGTCCTCCTGATCCTGGGTGTCCCAGCCTGACTCTAGCCTTGTTGGTCCTCCTGATCCTGGGTGCCCCCAGCCTGACTCTAGCCTTGTTGGTCCTCCTGATCCTGGGTGTCCCACCCTGACTCTAGCCTTGGTGGTCCTCCTGATCCTGGGTGTCCCAGCCTGACTCTAGCCTTGGTGGTCCTCCTGATCCTGGGTGTCCCAGCCTGACTCTAGCCTTGTTGGTCCTCCTGATAATGGGTGTCCCAGCCTGACTCTAGCCTTGTTGGTCCTCCTGATAATGGGTGTCCCAGCCTGACTCTAGCCTTGTTGGTCCTCCTGATCCTGGGTGTCCCAGCCTGACTCTAGCCTTGGTGGTCCTCCTGATCCTGGGTGTCCCAGCCTGACTCTAGCCTTGGTGGTCCTCCTGATCCTGGGTGTCCCAGCCTGACTCTAGCCTTGGTGGTCCTCCTGATCCTGGGTGTCCCAGCCTGACTCTAGCCTTGTTGGTCCTCCTGATCCTGGGTGTCCCAGCCTGACTCTAGCCTTGTTGGTCCTCCTGATCCTGGTGTCCCAGCCTGACTCTAGCCTTGTGGTCCTCCTGATCCTGGGTGTCCCAGCCTGACTCTAGCCTTGTTGGTCCTCCTGATCCTGGGTGTCCCAGCCTGACTCTAGCCTTGGTGGTCCTCCTGATCCTGGGTGTCCAGCCTGACTCTAGCCTTGTTGGTCCTCCTGATCCTGGGTGTCCCAGCCTGACTCTAGCCTTGTTGGTCCTCCTGATCCTGGGTGTCCCAGCCTGACTCTAGCCTTGGTGGTCCTCCTGATCCTGGGTGTCCCAGCCTGACTCTAGCCTTGTTGGTCCTCCTGATCCTGGTGTCCCAGCCTGACTCTAGCCTTGGTGGTCCTCCTGATCCTGGGTGTCCCAGCCTGACTCTAGCCTTGGTGGTCCTCCTGATCCTGGGTGTCCCAGCCTGACTCTAGCCTTGTTGGTCCTCCTGATCCTGGGTGTCCCAGCCTGACTCTAGCCTTGGTGGTCCTCCTGATCCTGGGTGTCCCAGCCTGACTCTAGCCTGGTGGTCCTCCTGATCCGGGTGTCCCAGCCTGACTCTAGCCTTGGTGGTCCTCCTGATCCTGGGTGTCCAGCCTGACTCTAGCCTTGGTGGTCCTCCTGATCCTGGGTGTCCCAGCCTGACTCTACCCTTTGGTGGTCCTCCTGATCCTGGGTGTCCCAGCCTGACTCTAGCCTTGGTGGTCCTCCTGATCCTGGGTGTCCCAACCTGACTCTAGCCTTGTTGGTCCTCCTGATCCTGGGTGTCTCAGCATGACTCTAGCCTTGGTGGTCCTCCTGATCCTGGGTGTCCCAGCCTGACTCTAGCCTTGTTGGTCCTCCTGATCCTGGGTGTCCCAGCATGACTCTAGCCTTGGTGGTCCTCCTGATCCTGGGTGTCCCAGCATGACTCTAGCCTTGGTGGTCCTCCTGATCCTGGGTGTCCCAGCCTGACTCTAGCCTTGGTGGTCCTCCTGATCCTGGGTGTCCCAGCATGACTCTAGCCTTGGTGGTCCTCCTGATCCTGGGTGTCCCAGCATGACTCTAGCCTTGGTGGTCCTCCTGATCCTGGGTGTCCCAGCATGACTCTAGCCTTGGTGGTCCTCCTGATCCTGGGTGTCCCAGCATGACTCTAGCCTTGGTGGTCCTCCTGATCCTGGTGTCCCAGCCTGACTCTAGCCTTGGTGGTCCTCCTGACCCTGGTGTCCCAGCCTGACTCTAGCCTTGTGGTCCTCCTGATTCTGGGTGTCCCAGCCTGACTCTAGCCTTGGTGGTCCTCCTGATTCTGGGTGTCCCAGCCTGACTCTAGCCTTGGTGGTCCTCCTGATTCTGGGTGTCCCAGCCTGACTCTAACCTTGGTGGTCCTCCTGATTCTGGGTGTCCCAGCCTGACTCTAGCCTTGGTGGTCCTCCTGATTCTGGGTGTCCCAGCCTGACTCTAGCCTTGGTGGTCCTCCTGATTCTGGGTGTCCCAGCCTGACTCTAGCCTTGGTGGTCCTCCTGATTCTGGGTGTCCCAGCCTGACTCTAGCCTTGGTGGTCCTCCTGATTCTGGGTGTCCCAGCCTGACTCTAGCCTTGGTGGTCCTCCTGATTCTGGGTGTCCCAGCCTGACTCTAGCCTTGGTGGTCCTCCTGATTCGGGGTGTCCCAGCCTGACTCTAGCCTTGGTGGTCCTCCTGATCCGGGTGTCCCAGCCTGACTCTAGCCTTGGTGGTCCTCCTGATCCCGGGTGTCCCAGCCTGACTCTAGCCTTGTTGGTCCTCCTGATCCTGGGTGTCCCAGCCTGACTCTAGCCTTGGTGGTCCTCCTGATCCTGGGTGTCCCAGCCTGACTCTAGCCTTGGTGGTCCTCCTGATCCCGGGTGTCCCAGCCTGACTCTAGCCTTGTTGGTCCTCCTGATCCTGGGTGTCCCACCTGACTCTAGCCTTGGTGGTCCTCCTGATCCTGGTGTCCCAGCCTGACTCTAGCCTTGGTGGTTTCCTTCCTGATCCTGGGTGTCCCAGCCTGACTCTAGCCTTGGTGGTCCTCCTGATCCTGGGTGTCCCAGCCTGACTCTAGCCTTGGTGGTCCTCCTGATCCTGGGTGTCCCAGCCTGACTCTAGCCTTGGTGGTCCTCCTGATCCCGGGTGTCCCAGCCTGACTCTAGCCTTGTTGGTCCTCCTGATCCTGGGTGTCCCAGCCTGACTCTAGCCTTGGTGGTCCTCCTGATCCTGGGTGTCCCAGCCTGACTCTAGCCTTGGTGGTCCTCCTGATCCTGGGTGTCCCAGCATGACTCTAGCCTTGTTGGTCCTCCTGATCCTGGGTGTCCCAGCATGACTCTTGTCTTGTCTCTCTTGCACTTTGTATCTTCTCTCTCAATTTCAGTCACTATGGTCTGAGTCTGTCTCAGTCTACACACACTCGCTGTTATTTTGATGTTTTCTTTAGCTGTGGTTTCTGCCGCAGGATCCTGTTACTGTCCTGAAAATCATTTTGACTGACCGATTTCTTCCCCTCGTTTTTCCCACAATTCTCTGAAAATTTATCAGCTCGGTCATGTCCTCCTCTCCTGTTTGATATTTTATATATATATATTTTTATTTACTACAAGTACATGTACAAGTTATACAATCCTAGCTGACATCAATGACATACTACTATATAGAAAGCTGCTTGTTATGCTGGGCATTTCGGGCAAATTAGGTTACTTTTGTCCCAAGATGTGACCCACACCAGTCGACTAACACCCAGGTACCCATTCTACTGATGGGGAACATAGACATCCGGTGTAAGGAAACACACCCAATGTTTTTATCTTCGCCGGGAATCGAACCCGGACTCTCACCGTATGAAGCGAGAGCTTTAGCCGCCAGGCCTGGATACCTGCATGTTACCTGGAGAGAGTTCCGGGGGTCAACGCCCCCGCGGCCCGGTCTGTGACCAGGCCTCCTGGTGGATCAGAGCCTGATCAACCAGGCTGTTGCTGCTGGCTGCACGCAAACCAACGTACGAGCCACAGCCCGGCTGGTCAGGAATCGACTTTAGGTGCTTGTCCAGTGCCAGCTTGAAGACTGCCAGGGGTCTGTTGGTAATCCCCCTTATGTATGCTGGGAGGCAGTTGAACAGTTTCGGGCCCCTGACACTTATTGTATGGTCTCTTAACGTGCTAGTGACACCCCTGCTTTTCATTGGGGGGATGTTGCGTCGTCTGCCAAGTCTTTTGCTTTCGTAGTGAGTGATTTTCGTGTGCAAGTTCGGTACTAGTCCCTCTAGGATTTTCCAGGTGTATATAATCATGTATCTCTCCCGCCTGCATTCCAGGGAATACAGGTTTAGGAACCTCAAGCGCTCCCAGTAATTGAGGTGTTTTATCTCCGTTATGCGCGCCGTGAAAGTTCTCTGTACATTTTCTAGGTCAGCAATTTCACTTGCCTTGAAAGGTGCTGTTAGTGTGCAGCAATATTCCAGCCTAGATAGAACAAGTGACCTGAAGAGTGTCATCATGGGCTTGGCATCCCTAGTTTTGAAGGTTCTCATTATCCATCCTGTCATTTTTCTAGCAGATGCGATTGATACAATGTTATGGTCCTTGAAGGTGAGATCCTCCGACATGATCACTCCCAGGTCTTTGACGTTGGTGTTTCGCTCTATTTTGTGGCCAGAATTTGTTTTGTACTCTGATGAAGATTTAATTTCCTCGTGTTTACCATATCTGAGTAATTGAAATTTCTCATCGTTGAACTTCATATTGTTTTCTGCAGCCCACTGAAAGATTTGGTTGATGTCCGCCTGGAGCCTTGCAGTGTCTGCAATGGAAGACACTGTCATGCAGATTCGGGTGTCATCTGCAAAGGAAGACACAGTGCTGTGGCTGACATCCTTGTCTATGTCAGATATGAGGATGAGGAACAAGATGGGAGCGAGTACTGTGCCTTGTGGAACAGAGCTTTTCACCGTTGCTGCCTCGGGCCACTGCAATCTCTTTTTTCTCTCCCTGTCACTGTGTATGTGTACTAACCTAATTGTGATTGCAGGAGTAGATTCATACCTTCTGGCCCCGTGCGTGTGTACTCACCTATTTGTACTCACCTATATGTGGTTGCCGGGGTCGAGACTCAGCTCCTGGCCCCGCCTCTTCACTGAATGCTACTGGGCCCTCCCTCTCCCTGCTCCATGAGCTTTATCATACCTCGTCTTAAACTATGTATGGTTCCTGCCTCCACTACATCACTTGCCAGACTATTCCACTTTCTAAAAACTCTGTGGTTGAAGAAATACTTGTTAACAGCCCTTTGACTTATCTAAGTCTTCAACTTTCAATTGTGACCCCTTGTTTCTGTGTCTCATCTCTGGAACATCCTGTCTCTGTCCACCTTATCTATTCCAGGCAGTATTTTGTATGTCGTTATCATGTCTCCCCTGACCCTCCTGTCCCCCATTGTCGTCAGGCCGATTTCCCTTAACTTTTCTTCGTAGGACATATCCCTTAGCTCTGGAACTAGCCTTGCTGCAAACCTTTGCACTTTCTCTAATTGCTTGACGTGCTTGACCAGGTCTGGGTTCCAAACTGGTGCTGCATACTCCAGTATGGACCTGACGTACACAGTGTACAGTGTCATGAACGATTCCTTACTGACGTATCTGAACTCTATTCTCAGGTTTGCCAGGCTCCCATATGTTGCAGCAGTTATCTGGTTAATATGTGCTTCCGGAGATGTGCTCGGTGTTATACTCATCTCTAGATCTTTCTCCTTGAGTGAGGTTTGAAGTCTTTGGCCACCTAGCCTATATTCCGTCTGCGGTCTTCTTTGCCCTTTCCCGATCTTCATGACTTTGCATTTGGCGGGGTTAAATTCTAGAAGCCAGTTGCTGGACCATGTGTTCAGCCTGTCCAGTTCTCTTTGTAGTCTGCCTGATCCACATCATTCTACAAATAGGGACACTTCTGAGTCTATCCCTTCCGTCATGTCATTCACATATACCAAGAACAGCACTGAGCCTAGGACTCTTCCCTGTGAGACCCCGCTCGTCACAGGCGCCCACTGTGATACCTCATCACGTACCATGACTCGCTGTTGTCTCCCTGTCAGGTATTCTTTGATCCATTGCAGTGCCCTTCCTGTTACACATGCCTGATCCTCTAGCTAATCTCTTGTGAAGAACTGTGTCGAAGGCCTTCTTGCAGTCCATGAAAATGCAATCAACCCACCTCTCCCTCTCATGTCTTACTTCAGTTACCTTGTCATAAAACACCAGTAGATTTGTGACACAGGATTTGCCTTTCATAAATCTGTGCTGGCTGTCGTTTATAATCTTGTTCCGTTCCAGTGCTCCACCACTCTCCTGATAATCTTCTCCATGACTTTGCATACTATGCACGTCAAAGACACTGGTCTATAGTTTAGTGCCTCGTTTCTGTCTCCTTTCTTAAAGATGGGGACTACATTAGCCGTCTTCCATACCTTAGGTAGTTGCCCAGTTTCAAAGGATGTGTTGAAAATTGTGGTTAGTGGCACACACAGTGTCTCTGCTCCATCTCTAAGGACTCACAGATGTTGTTTGGTCCCACCACCATTAAGGTATCAAGGTCACTTAGCAGCTTCTTCACCTCCTCCTCAGTTGTGTGTGTATTTCATCCAACACTTGTTGGTATATCCCTTGTTGGTTTACTCCTCTGTTCTGTCCTCCCAGAGGCCTTCCTGTCTCTACTGTAAATACTTCCTTATATCTCATGTTGAGGTCCTCACATGCTTCTTGATCATTTCTTGTGAGCTCTCCACCTTCCTTCCTCAGCGTGATTACCTAGTCCTTGACTGTTGTCTTCCTCCTGATGTAGCTATAAAGCAGTTTTGGGTCAGACTTGACTTTCGAAGTTTTGTCGTTTTCATACTGCCACTGGGCCTTCCTCCTTATCTCTGCATACTCGTTTCTGGCTTGTCAACTAATCTCTCTATTTTCCTGTGTCCTTTGTCTTCTGTACTTTTTCCATTCTCTAGCACACTTAGTTTTTTTTGTCTCCCTATGCCTTCGGGTAAATCAAGGCCTCATTCTGGTCTTCCCATTATTTCTGTTACTCTTGGGAACAAGACTTACCTCTGCCTCCTTGCATTTTGTTGTTGTGTAGTCCATCATTTCGTTTACTGACTCTCCTACCAGTTCTCTGTCCCACTGAACCTCCTGCAGGAAGTTCCTCAAACCTGTGTAGTCCCCCCTTTTATAGTCTGGCTTTCCTCATTCAACTCCTGTTACCCTCTCCACTTGTAAATCTATGTATTTAAAGCACAGAACCACGTGGTCACTAGCTAATAGGGGCCTCTCATATGTGATGTCCTCAATGTCTGAACTGCTCAAGGTCCAGTCTTGTTGTCTCATCCTCCCCTCTCTGGTAGTGTCCCTATCATGTTGGTGTATGAGGTTTTCCAGTACCACATCCATCATCTTGGCTCTCCATGTTTTGGGAACTCCATGTAGCTCCAGGTTTTTCCAATTCAATCTCCCTGTGGTTGAAGTCACCCAAAACCAGTAACTTTGTTCTACTCGAGTGAGCTCTTCTGGCCACCTCAGCTAGTGTGTCCACCATTGTTCTGCTGCTCTCATCATATTCATCTCTTGGCTTCTTGCAGTTCTGTGGCGGGTTATACATCACTGCAATGACTACCTTATGTTTTCCTGACTGAATTGTGCCTACTATGTAATCCTTTTCTCCAATCACGTCCATTCCTTCCATTTCCTGATATCCCCATTGGTTTTTAATGAGCAGTGCAACCCCTCCTCCCCCTCTGCTCCTTCTATCCTTCCTCAGGATCTGATATCTGGGTGGTAAGATTGCGTCTGTTATTTTCCCAGCGAGTTTTGTTTCTGTGACTATGATGTGTGGGGGCATCTCCTTGATTCTTTCATGCCGCTCCTAACATTTATTCATTATTCTATTTGCGTTCGTGTACCAAACCTTCAACTTCTTTTCTATAACTGTTTTCCGGGGAGAATGGTGGGTATGGAGGTGCAGGTGCCCTGATGGGGGCCTATAAGCGGTTGCTGTAGGGGTGGAGTTTGTGGTGTGGGGGGTGGGGGCAGAGGGTACAGTGTGTAGGTTTTTGATTAGGTTGATTGGTTGCATTGGGGTTGCCATGGTTGGATTCCTTCTGTGGGTGGTACTGGAGGAGGTTGTGTTTGCTCTTCAACCTGTGTCTCGTTTCTCCTGCTCCTCTCCTTGCCTCCCATTCCTCCTTGTGACATTGCACCCTCTCTTTCAGTATCTTCCTTTCTTCTTGTGTTCTGTCTCTGTCGAGGTACACACTCCGGTACTCCGGTTTGTCCCTTAGATGCACTTTCTTCTGCAGGATCCAGTTTTGAGCTGACTCTGCCTTGAAAATCACTTTGGCTGGCCACTTTTTCCTCTCGCAAACCACCCAATTCTCCGAAAATTTGTCAGCTGGGTCATGTCGTCCTCTACTATTGCTTTCATGATGCTTTCAATTGTTTTTTTCTTCCTGTTTTCTTGCTTCGTAAGTTTCCCCTTCAACTTTATGGAGCCCATGTGTGTGTGTGTGCGTGCGTGTGTACTCACCTACTTGTGGTTGCAGGGGTTGAGTCACAGCTCCTGGCCCCACCTCTTCACTGACTGCTACTGGGTCACTTTTTCTGCTCCATGAACTTTATCATACCTCTTCTTAAAATTATGTATGGATCGTGCCTCCTCTGTGTGTGTGTGTGTGTGTGTGTGTGTGTGTGTGTGTGTGTGTGTACTCACCTAGTTCTCACCTAATTGCGGTTGCAGGGGTCGAGTCATAGCTCCTGGCCCTGCCTCTTCACTGGGCGCTACTTTGTGTGTGTATGTGTGTGTTTACTAACCTGATTGTACTCGCCTAATTGTGGTTGCAGGGGTCGATACTCAGCCCCTGGCCCTGCCTCTTCAACTGCTACTAGGTCCTCCCTCTCCCTGCTCCATGAGCTTTATCATACCTCGTCTTAAACTATTCCACTTCCTAACTACTCTATGACTGAAGAAATACTTCCTAACATCCCTTTGACTCATCTGAGTCTTCAGCTTCCAACTGTGACCCCTTGTTTGTGTGCCCCATCTCTGAAGCATCCTGTCTCTGTCCACCTTGTCTATTCCATGCAGTATTGCAGTATTTTGTATGTCGTTATCTTGTCTTCCCTGACCCTCCTGTCCTCCAGTGTTGTCAGACCGTTTTCCCTTAACTTTTCTTCATAGGACATTCCCCTTAGATCTGGAACTAACCTTGTTGCAAACCTTTGCACTTTCTCTAATTTTTTGACATGTTTGACCAGGTGTGGGTTCCAAACTGGTGCTGCATACTCCAGTATGGGCCTGACGTACACAGTGTATAAAATCTTGTACGATTCCTTACTGAGGTACCAGAATGCTATTCTCAGGTTTGCCAAGCGCCCATATGCCGCAGCAGTTATCTGGTTAATGTGTGCTTCTGGCGATGTACTCGGTATTATACTTACTCCTAGGTCTTTCTCCTTGAGTGAGGTTTGCAGCCTTTGGCCTCCTAGCCTATACTCTGTCTGCAGCCTTCTTTGCTCTCCTCCGATCTTCATGACTTTGCATTTGGCCGGGTTAAATTCTAGGAGCCAGTTTCTGGACCACGCATCCAGCCTGTCCAGGTCTCTTTGTAGACCTGTCTGGGCCGTTAACTTCACATCATCTGCAAACAGGGAGACTTCTGAGTCTATCCCTTCCCTCATGTCGTTCACATACCAAGAATAGCACTGGTCCCAGGACTGACCCCTGTGGGACCCCGCTCGTCACCGGCGCCCACTGACTAGGACTCGCTGTTGCATCCTTGTTAGGTATTCTCTGATCCATTGCAGTGCCCTTCCTGTTATACGTGTATATTCCTCTAGCTTCTGTACTAATCTCTTGTGAAGAACTGTGTCGAAGGCCTTCTTGCAGTCCAAGAAAATGCAATCAACCCACCCCTTCCTCTCATTTCTTACTTCAGTTACCTTGTCATAAAACTCTAGTAGGTTTGTGACACAGTGTTTGCATTCCATGAATCCGTGCTGGCTGTCGTTTATAATCTTATTCCGCTCCAGGTGCTCCACCACTCTCCTCCTGATAATCTTTTCCAAGACTTTGCATACTATACATGTCAGTGACACTGGTCTATAATTTAGTGCTTCATTTCTGTCTCCCTTCTTAAAGATGGGGACTACATTTGCCTTCTTCCATACTTCAGATAGTTGCCCAGTTTCAAGGGAAGTGTTGACGATTTTGGTTAGTGGCACACGTAGTGTCCCTGCTCCCTCTCGAAGGACCCATGGAGAGATGTCCGGTCCCACCACCTTTGAGGTATCCAGGTTGACTCAAGAAATCGTAATGACACGATTGCAAACAAACCATACCCCCGGCCGGGATTGAACCCGCGGTCATAGAGTCTCAAAACTCCAGCCCGTCGTGTTAGCCACTAGACCAGCTAGCCACAATAAGATTCATCCAACTAGGTATATTTCTACACCATAGGAAGGTTAGCACAGGCACCACTGTGCCTGTGCTAACCTTCCTATGGTGTAGAAATATACCTAGTTGGATGAATCTTATTGTGGCTAGCTGGTCTAGTGGCTAACGCAACGGGCTGGAGTTTTGCGACTCTATGACCGCGGGTTCAATCCCGGCCGGGGGTATGGTAGGTATCCAGGTTACTTAGGAGTTTTTCCACCTCCTCCTCAGTTGTGTGTAATTTATCCAACACTTGCTGGTATATCCCTTGTTGCTGTACGCTACTGTTTTGTCTTCCCATTGTCCCTTCAGCCTCCACTGTAAATACTTCCTGAAATCTCATGTTGAGCTCCTCACATACCTCCTGGTCATTTCTTGTGAGCTGCCCACCTTCTTTCCTCAGCCTGATTACCTGGTCCTTGACTGTTGTCTTCCCCCTGATGTGGCTGTAGAGTAGTTTCGGGTCAGACTTGACTTTCGATGCTATGTCATTTTCACACTGCCGCTGTGCCTCCCTCCTTATCTGTGCATACTTGTTTCTGGCTCGTCGACTAATCTCTTTATTCTCCTGAGTCCTTTGCCTACTGTACTTTTTCCATTCTCAAGAGCACTTAGTTTTTGTCTCCCTGCACCTTCGGGTAAACCAAGGGCTCGTTCTGTCCATCCCATTATTTCTGTTACCCTTGGGAACAAACCTTTCCTCTGCTTCCTTGCATTTTGTTGTTATAAAGTCCATTATTTCGTTTACTGATTTTCCTACCAACTCCTGTTCCCACTGAACCTCCTGCAGGAAGGTCCTCATTCCTGTGTAGTCCCCCCTTTTATAGTTTAGCTTTTCCCATTCTACTCATGTTACCCTCTCCACTTTTAGCTCCACGATGTATTCAAAGCTCATAACTACGTGGTCACTAGCTCCAAGGGGCCTTTCATATGTGATGTGCTCAATGTCTGAGCTACTCAGGGTGAACACAAGGTTCAGTCTTGCTGGTTCATCCTCCCCTCTCTCTCTGGTAGTATCCCTAACATGTTTGTGCATGAGATTTACCAGCACCACATCCATCATCTTGCCTCTCCATGTTTCGGGACCCCCACGTGGCTCCAGGTTTTCCCAATCAGTCTCCCTGTGATTGAAGTCGCCCATGACCAGTAACTTCGCTCTTCTCGAGTGAGCCCTTCTTTCCACCTCAGCTAGTGTGTCCACCATTGCTCTGTTTCATTCATCATATTCCTCTCTTAGCCTCCTGCAGTTCTGTGGTGGGTTATAAATCACTGAAATGACTGTGTGTGTGTGTGTGTTGTGTGTGTGTGTGTGTGTGTGTGTGTGTGTGTGTGTGTGTGTGTGTGTGTCTTAGAGAGTGATTGGAAGAAGTATGTGTAGAAGGCTGCCAGGTTAATGACAGAGAAGGAAGAAGAGAGGACGGGATGGGAAGAGAAGGATGGGACGAGAGGGAGGGGAAGGGAGGGGAGAGATGGATAGAGGGACGGGAGAAAGAAGGAGAGAGGGAGGAATGAAGGAGGGAAGACGTGGGGGGGGGGGGGTAAGAGAGGAGGCAGGGAGGGTATTGGGGAGTGGAGGGGGGATGGAGAAGAGGAATACAAAAAAAAAAACGGTGGTGGAGGAGAGGACGAGAATAGAAAGAGAGGAATGCAAGGAGTGGAGAGGACGAGTGCTTGAGGAGGAGAGGGTTGGGGGTTGGGGAGGGGAATGTTAGGGTGAGGGGCCAGGGTGTGTGTCTGAATGTAACCATGGTGGGGGAGAGTAGGGGGGTGGTAGGGGGGATAGTGAAGGAAGAATGACAAGTATGAGGATGATTGACAGCTGTGTAGTGCGGGCTTGACACAACAGGACAAAAACACGTTTTCACGCGAGTTTATGTCTGGACGACCATTAAAAATAATGAGAGTAAAAGATACACACACACACACACACACACACACACACACACACACACACACACACACACACACACACACACACACACACACACACACTCACAATCACACTCACAATCACACACAATCACACACACACACACACACACACACACACAACCACACATACAAACACACACACACACACACACACACAACCACACATACAAACACACACACACACCACACACACACACACACACACACACACAACCACACAACCACACACACACACCACACACACACACACACACACACACACACACACAATCACACACACAGTCACACACACACACAGTCACACACACACACACACACACACACACACAGTCACACACACACATGCACACACACACATACACACACAACACGGTTGAAACCACGATTCAACCTCGGTTGAAAAACTCGGAAGAGTACAAGGTGTTCCTAGACAGAGACAGAACACAGAGCGACAGCAGCTGAGGGAGAGGACAGAAAAGCGAAAGGAGCTAGGAAAGGAGACAAGGATGGAACCCGCAGAGGTCAGTCAGAGCAGAACAGAGCAGCAAGGGCAAGCACACACACAACTATACTCAGAACCCCACAACCTATCACACCATCCCAACACACACTACAATCCATACCCACAGCTTCCACCCAACCCCCAACCATAGAATCCTACAGTATGCTACCAGGTCTCCCACCCCCACAGGCCCCCCAAACCACAGTGTTGGAAAGGAAACTGAAGGTATGGTACACGAACGCTGATGGAATAACAAACAAGTGGGAGGAGTGGCATGAAAGAGTCAAAGAGGCATCACCAGACATCATAGCGCTCACAGAAACCAAACTTACAGGTATGATAACAAATGCCATCTTTCCAAAGGAATACCAGATCCTGAGGAAAGACAGAAGGAACAGGGGAGGTGAAGGAGTGGCACTGCTGATCAAACACCGATGGAATTTTGATGAGCTGGAGAGAGGAGACAGCGGAGAAGAAAGTGATTTCATAGCGGGAACGCTTCACTCTGGAGGTCCCAAGGTGGTAATTGCAGTGATGTATAACCCACCACAGAACAGCAGGAGGCCAGGGCAAGAGTATGACGAGAGCAATAGAGCGATGGTTGACACACTGGCTGCAGTGGCCAGAAGAGCTCATGCATGCAGGGCAAAGCTCCTGATAATGGTTGACTTTAACCACAAGGAGATCGACTGGGAGAACTTGGAGCCACATGGGGGCCAAGATGCATGGAGGGCTAAGATGATGGAGGTGGTACTGGAAAACTTCATGTAACAACATGTAAGGGACACTACAAGAGAGAGAGGAGAGGATGAACCAGCAAGACTGGACTTAGTATTCACCTAGAGTAGTGCAGATATTGAGGACATCACATATGAAAGACCCCTTGGGGCCAGCGATCATGTGGTTTTGAGCTTCGAATACACAGTAATGCTACAAGTGGAGGGGGAAGCAGGAAGGCCAGGAAAAATGAAACCAAACTACAGGAAAGGGGACTACACGGGAATGAGGAACTTCCTGAACGAGGTTCAGTGGGACAGAGAACTGGCAGGGAAGCCAGTTAATGAGATGATGGAATATGTAGCAACAATGTGCAAGGAGGCTGAGGAGAGGTTTGTACCCAACGGAAACAGGAATAATGAAAAAGCCAGGATGAGCCCATGGTTCACCCAAAGATGCAAGGAGGCAAAAACTAAGTGTGCTACGGAACGGAAGAAATATAGAAGGCAAAGGACCCAGGAAAATAAGGAGAGCAGTCATAGAGCCAGAAACGAATATGCACAGATAAGAAGGGAGGCCCAACGACAATATGAAAACGACATAGCAGCGAAAGCCAAATCTGACCCGAAGCTGTTGTACAGCCACATCAGGAGGAAAACAACAGTCAAGGACCAGGTAATCAGGCTAAGGAAGGAAGGAGGAGAGACAACAAGAAATGACCATGAAGTATGTGAGGAACTCAACAAGAGATTCAAAGAAGTGTTCACAGAGGAGACAGAAGGGGCTCCAGAAAGACGGAGAGGTGGGGTACACCACCATGTGCTGGACACAGTGCACACAACCGAGGAAGAAGTGAAGAGGCTTCTGAGTGAGCTAGATACCTCAAAGGCAATGGGGCCAGATAACATCTCTCCATGGGTCCTGAGAGAGGGAGCAGAGGCGCTATGTGTACCCCTAACAACAATATTCAATACATCTATCAAAACAGGGAGATTGCCTGAGGCATGGAAGACAGCAAATGTAGTCCCGATCTTTAAAAAAGGAGACAGACATGAAGCATTAAATTACAGACCAGTGTCACTGACATGTATAGTATGCAGAGTCATGGAGAAGATTGTCAGGAGAAGAGTGGTGGAACACCTAGAAAGGAATGATCTCATCAACAGCAGCCAACATGGTTTCAGGGACGGGAAATCCTGTGTCACAAACCTACTGGAGTTCTATGACAAGGTGGCAGCAGTAAGACAAGAGAGAGAGGGGTGGGTGGATTGCATTTTCTTGGCCTGCAAGAAGGCGTTTGACACAGTACTACACAAGAGATTAGTACAAAAACTGGAGGACCAAGCAGGGATAACAGGGAAGGCACTACAATGGATCAGGGAATACTTGTCAGGAAGACAGCAGCGAGTCATGGTACGTGGCGAGGTGTCAGAGTGGGCACCTGTGACCAGCGGGGTCCCACAGGGGTCAGTCCTAGGACCAGTGCTGTTTCTGGTATTTGTGAACGACATGACGGAAGGAATATACTCTGAGGTGTCCCTGTTTGCATGAAGTTGATGAGAAGAATTCATTCGATCGAAAACCAGGCAGAACTACAAAGGGATCTGGACAGGCTGCAGACCTGGTCCAGCAATTGGCTCCTGGAGTTCAATCCAACCAAGTGCAAAGTCATGAAGATTGGGGAAGGGCAAAGAAGACCGCACACGGAGTACAGTCTAGGGGGCCAGAGACTACAAACCTCACTCAAGGAAAAAAATCTTGGGGTGAGTATAACACCAGGCACATCTCCTGAAGTGCACGTCAACCAAATAACGGCTGCAGCATATGGGAGCCTAGCAAACCTCATAACAGCATTCCGACATCTTAATAAGGAATCGCTCAGGACCCTGTACACCGTGTACGTCAGGCCCATATTGGAGTATGCGGCACCAGTTTGGAACCCACACCTAGCCAAGCATGTAAAGAAACTAGAGAAAGTGCAAAGGTTTGCAACAAGACTAGTCCCAGAGCTAAGAGGTATGTCCTACGAGGAGAGGTTAAGGGAAATCAACCTGACGACACTGGAGGACAGGAGAGATAGGGGGGACATGATAACGACTTACAAAATACTGAGAGGAATTGAAAAGGTGGACAAAGACAGGATGTTCCAGAGATTGGACACAGCAACAAGGGGACACAGTTGGAAGTTGAAGACACAGATGAATCTCAGGGATGTTAGGAAGTATTTCTTCAGCCACATAGTCGTCAGTAAGTGGAATAGTTTGGGAAGCGATGTAGTGGAGGCAGGATCCATACATAGCTTTAAGCAGAGGTACGATAAAGCTCATGGTTCAGAGAGAGTGACCTAGTAACGACCAGTGAAGAGGCGGGGCCAGGAGCTTGGACTCGACCCCTGCAACCTCAACTAGGTGAGTACACACAAACACACACACACACACAATCACAAACACAATCGCGCGCGCACACACACACACACACACACTCACATACACACACACACACATACACACACACACACACACACACACATACACATACACACATACACACACATATACACACGCACACACATATACACACACACACACACACACACACACACACACACACACACACACACACACACACACACACACACACACACACACACACTCCTTTGAAACTGGGCAACTACCTGAGGTATGGAAGATGGCAAATGTTGTCCCCAGTTTTAAGAAAGGAGACAGAAACGAGGGACTAAACTATAGACCACTGGCGTGTATAGTATGCAAAGTCATGGAGAAGATTATCAGGAGGAGAGTGGTGGAGCACCTGGAACGGAACAAGATTATAAATGACAACCAGCATGGATTCATGGAAGACAAATCCAGTGTCACAAACCTTCTGGAGTTTTATGACAAGGTAACAGAAGTAAGACACGAGAGAGAGGGGTGGGTTGATTGCATTTTCTTGGACTGTAAGAAGGCCTTCGACACAGTTCCTCACAAGAGATTAGTCCAGAAGCTAGAGTATCAGGTACGTATAACAGGAAGGGCACTGCAATGGATCAGAGAATACCTGACTGGGAGGCAACAGCGAGTCATGGTACATGATGAGGTATCACACTGGGCGCCTGTGACGAGCGGGGTCCCACAGGTGTCAATTGTGGGACCAGTGCTATTCTTGGTATATGTGAATGACATAACGGAAGGAATAGACTTAGAAGTGTCCCTGTTTGCCGATGATGTGAAGTTAATGAGGAGAATTAAATCAGATGAGGTTCAGGCAGGGCTACAAAGAGACCTGGACAGACTGGACGCGTGTTACAGCAACTGGCTCCTAGAATTTAACCCCACCAAATGCAAAGTCATGAAGATCGAGGAAGTGCAAAGAAGACCGCAGGCAGAGTATAGACTAGGTGGCCAAAGACTGCAAACCTCACTCAAGGAGAAAGATCCTGGGGTGAGTATAATACCGAGCACGTCTCCGGAAGCACACATTAAGGGATGTTAGGAAGTATTTCTTCAGTCATAGAGTTGTCAGGCAGTGGAATAGCCTAGAAAGTGACGTAGTGGAGGCAGGAACCATACATAGATTTAAGACGAGGTATGATAAAGCTCATGGAGCGGGGAGAGAGAGGGCCCAGTAGCAACCGGTGAAGAGGCGGGGCCAGGAGCTAAGACTCGATCCCTGCAACCACAAATAGGTGAGTACAAATAGATGAGTACACACTCACACACACACACACACAGAATCACACAGTGCTGTTTCTAGAATATGTGAATGACATGACACAAGGGATAGAGTCAGAGGTGTCCCTGTTTGTGAACGATGTGAAGCTAATGAGTAGAATACAAGTGAAAGGGGATCAGGTAAGACTACAAGGGGATCTGGACAAGTTGCAAACCTGGTCCGACAAATGACTCCTGGAGTTTAACCTCAGCAAGTGCAAAGTCATAAAGCTTTGCGAAGGACAAAGAAGACCGCAGACGGAGTACAGCCTAAGGGGTCAAAGGCTGCAAAACTCATTGAAAGTAAAGGGCCTTGGGGTGAGCATCATACCAAGCACATCTCCTGAGGCGCACATCAAAAAATTAACTACTGCAGCATACTGGCGCCTGGCATACTGGCGCCTGGCATACTGGCGCTTGAAAATAGAGTTTCGACATCTAAGTAATGGTCGTTGATAACACTACACCGTGTACGTCAGGTCCATACTGGAGTAAGCAGCACCAGCATGCAACCTACACTTTGTCAAGCACGTCAAGAAATTAGAGAAAGTGCAAAAGTTTGCAACAAGATTAGTCCCGGAGGTAAAGGATAAGACCTACGAAGCGAGGTTAAGAGAAATCAAGCTGACAACACCGGAGGATAGAAAGGACAGGGAGAACATAGTAACAATGTATAAAATACTGAGAGGAATTGACAAGGTGGACAGGGCCAGAATGTTCCAGAGATGGAACAAAGGAACAAGAGGACACAAAACTCAGATTAATTCTAGGGATGTTAGGAAGTATTTCTGCAGCCGTAGAGTTGTCAAGAAGTGGAACAATCTAGAGAATGTAGTTGAAGCAGGATCCATACATAGCTTTAAGAAGAGATACGATAAGGACATTGAAGCAGGGAGAGAGTGAACATAGAATCGACTAGTGAAGAGGCGGGGCCAGGAGCTGTGAATCGACCCCTGCAACGACAAATAGGTAAGTAAAACCAAGCAAGGTTCGTACCCAGGTAATTAATATATTTTTTCTTTGAACACATGGACCGTCTCCCACCCAGGCAGAGTGACCCGAGAACGAAGAAACACTCTCACCATCATTCACTCCATCACTCTCTATTAATCTATATAACGATTGAAGCTGTCGTGATGATCTTCTGTGATCAGCTGATAGGAGTGATCATAGGAATGGCTCGGTTTGAACTCCATCGACTGCACGAGCGTCAAAAACCTCTTTTATACCAAGTTTAACATCATCGGAGCTCCACAACACTCAGTGTATATACCAGGAGCTTCACAACACTCAGTGTATATACCAGGAGCTTCACAACACTCAGTGTATATACCAGGAGCTCCACAACACTCAGTGTATATACCAGGAGCTTCACAACACTCAGTGTATATACCAGGAGCTTCACAACACTCAGTGTATATACCAGGAGCTCCACAACACTCAGTGTATATACCTGGAGCTCCACAACACTCAGTGTATATACCAGGAGCTCCACAACACTCAGTGTATATACCAGGAGCTCCACAACACTCAGTGTATATACCAGGAGCTCCACAACACTCAGTGTATATAACTGGAGCTCCACAACACTCAGTGTATATACCAGGAGCTCCACAACACTCAGTGTATATACCTGGAGCTCCACAATCAGTGTATATACCAGGAGCTCCACAACACTCAGTGTATATACCAGGAGCTCCACAACACTCAGTGTATATACCAGGAGCTCCACAACACTCAGTGTATATACCTGGAGCTCCACAATCAGTGTATATACCTGGAGCTCCACAACACTCAGTGTATATACCAGGAGCTCCACAACACTCAGTGTATATACCAGGAGCTCCACAACACTCAGTGTATATACCTGGAGCTCCACAACACTCAGTGTATATACCAGGAGCTCCACAACACTCAGTGTATATACCAGGAGCTCCACAACACTCAGTGTATATACCAGGAGCTCCACAACACTCAGTGTATATACCAGGAGCTCCACAACACTCAGTGTATATACCTGGAGCTCCACAACACTCAGTGTATATACCAGGAGCTCCACAACACTCAGTGTATATACCTGGAGCTCCACAACACTCAGTGTATATACCAGGAGCTCCACAACACTAGTGTATATACCAGGAGCTCCACAACACTCAGTGTATATACCAGGAGCTCCACAACACTCAGTGTATATACCAGGAGCTCCACAACACTCAGTGTATATACCAGGAGCTCCACAACACTCAGTGTATATTTCCAGGAGCTCCACAACACTCAGTGTATATACCAAGAGCTCCACAACACTCAGTGTATATAACAGGAGCTCCACAACACTCAGTGTATATACCTGGAGCTCCACAACACTCAGTGTATATACCAGGAGCTTCACAACACTCAGTGTATATACCAGGAGCTCCACAACACTCAGTGTATATCCTGGAGCTCCAAAAACACTCAGTGTATATACCTGGAGCTCCACAACACTCAGTGTATATACCAGGAGCTCCACAACACTCAGTGTATATACCAGGAGCTCCACAACACTCAGTGTATATACCAGGAGCTCCACAACACTCAGTGTATATAACAGGAGCTCCACAACACTCAGTGTATATACCAGGAGCTCCACAACACTCAGTGTATATACCAGGAGCTTCACAACACTCAGTGTATATACCAGGAGCTCCACAACACTCAGTGTATATACCTGGAGCTCCACAACACTCAGTGTATATACCAGGAGCTACACAACACTCAGTGTATATACCTGGAGCTCCACAACACTCAGTGTATATACCTGGAGCTACACAACACTCAGTGTATATACCAGGAGCTCCACAACACTCAGTGTATATACCTGGAGCTCCACAACACTCAGTGTATATACCTGGAGCTCCACAACACTCAGTGTATATACCAGGAGCTACACAACACTCAGTGTATATACCAGGAGCTCCACAACACTCAGTGTATATACCTGGAGCTCCACAACACTCAGTGTATATACCAGGAGCTCCACAACACTCAGTGTATATACCAGGAGCTCCACAACACTCAGTGTATATACCTGGAGCTCCACAACACTCAGTGTATATACCAGGAGCTCCACAACACTCATGTGTATATACCAGGAGCTCCACAACACTCAGTGTATATACCAGGAGCTCCACAACACTCAGTGTATATACCAGGAGCTCCACAACACTCAGTGTATATACCTGGAGCTCCTCACAACACTCAGTGTATATACCAGGAGCTCCACAACACTCAGTGTAATACCTGGAGCTCCACAACACTCAGTGTATATACCAGGAGCTCCACAACACTCAGTGTATATACCAGGAGCTCCACAACACTCAGTGTATATACCAGGAGCTCCACAACACTCAGTGTATATACCAGGAGCTCCACAACACTCAGTGTATATACCAGGAGCTCCACAACACTCAGTGTATATACCAGGAGCTCCACAACACTCAGTGTATATACCAGGAGCTCCACAACACTCAGTGTATATAACAGGAGCTCCACAACACTCAGTGTATATACCTGGAGCTCCACAACACTCAGTGTATATACCAGGAGCTTCACAACACTCAGTGTATATACCAGGAGCTCCACAACACTCAGTGTATATACCTGGAGCTCCACAACACTCAGTGTATATACCAGGAGCTCCACAACACTCAGTGTATATACCAGGAGCTCCACAACACTCAGTGTATATACCAGGAGCTCCACAACACTCAGTGTATATAACAGGAGCTCCACAACACTCAGTGTATATACCAGGAGCTCCACAACACTCAGTGTATATACCAGGAGCTTCACAACACTCAGTGTATATACCAGGAGCTCCACAACACTCAGTGTATATACCTGGAGCTCCACAACACTCAGTGTATATACCAGGAGCTACACAACACTCAGTGTATATACCTGGAGCTCCACAACACTCAGTGTATATACCTGGAGCTACACAACACTCAGTGTATATACCAGGAGCTCCACAACACTCAGTGTATATACCTGGAGCTCCACAACACTCAGTGTATATACCTGGAGCTCCACAACACTCAGTGTATATACCAGGAGCTACACAACACTCAGTGTATATACCAGGAGCTCCACAACACTCAGTGTATATACCTGGAGCTCCACAACACTCAGTGTATATACCTGGAGCTCCACAACACTCAGTGTATATACCTGGAGCTCCACAACACTCAGTGTATATACCAGGAGCTCCACAACACTCAGTGTATATACCAGGAGCTCCACAACACTCAGTGTATAAACCTGGAGCTCCACAACACTCAGTGTATATACCAGGAGCTCCACAACACTCAGTGTATATACCTGGAGCTCCACAACACTCAGTGTATATACCAGGAGCTCCACAACACTCAGTGTATATACCTGGAGCTCCACAACATCAGTGTATATACCAGGAGCTCCACAACACTCAGTGTATATACCAGGAGCTCCACAACACTCAGTGTATATACCAGGAGCTCCACAACACTCAGTGTATATACCTGGAGCTCCACAACACTCAGTGTATATACCAGGAGCTCCACAACACTCAGTGTATATACCTGGAGCTCCACAACACTCAGTGTATATACCAGGAGCTCCACAACACTCATTGTATATTACCTGGAGCTCCACAACACTCAGTGTATATAACAGGAGCTCCACAACACTCAGTGTATATACAGGAGCTCCACAACACTCAGTGTATATACCAGGAGCTCCACAACACTCAGTGTATATACCAGGAGCTCCACAACACTCAGTTTATATAACAGGAGCTCCACAACACTCAGTGTATATACCAGGAGCTCCACAACACTCAGTGTATATACCATTAGCTCCACAACACTCAGTGTATATACCAGGAGCTCCACAACACTCAGTGTATATACCAGGAGCTCCACAACACTCAGTGTATATACCAGGAGCTCCACAACACTCAGTGTATATACCTGGAGCTCCACAACACTCAGTGTATATACCAGGAGCTTCACAACACTCAGTGTATATACCAGGAGCTCCACAACACTCAGTGTATATACCTGGAGCTCCACAACACTCAGTGTATATACCTGGAGCTCCACAACACTCAGTGTATATACCAGGAGCTCCACAACACTCAGTGTATATACCAGGAGCTCCACAACACTCAGTGTATATACCAGGAGCTCCACAACACTCAGTGTATATAACAGGAGCTCCACAACACTCAGTGTATATACCAGGAGCTCCACACACTCAGTGTATATACCAGGAGCTTCACAACACTCAGTGTATATACCAGGAGCTCCACAACACTCAGTGTATATACCTGGAGCTCCACAACACTCAGTGTATATACCAGGAGCTACACAACACTCAGTGTATATACCTGGAGCTCCACAACACTCAGTGTATATACCTGGAGCTACACAACACTCAGTGTATATACCAGGAGCTCCACAACACTCAGTGTATATACCTGGAGCTCCACAACACTCAGTGTATATACCTGGAGCTCCACAACACTCAGTGTATATTTCCAGGAGCTACACAATACTCAGTGTATATACCAGGAGCTCCACAACACTCAGTGTATATACCTGGAGCTCCACAACACTCAGTGATATACCTGGAGCTCCACAACACTCAGTGTATATACCTGGAGCTCCAACAACACTCAGTGTATATACCAGGAGCTCCACAACACTCAGTGTATATACCAGGAGCTCCACAACACTCAGTGTATATACCTGGAGCTCCACAACACTCAGTGTATATACCAGGAGCTCCACAACACTCAGTGTATATACCTGGAGCTCCACAAACTCAGTGTATATACCCGGAGCTCCACAACACTCAGTGTATATACCAGGAGCTCCACAACACTCAGTGTATATACCAGGAGCTCCACAACACTCAGTGTATATACCTGGAGCTCCACAACACTCAGTGTATATACCAGGAGCTCTACAACACTCAGTGTATATACCTGGAGCTCCACAACACTCAGTGTATATACCAGGAGCTCCACAACACTCATTGTATATACCTGGAGCTCCACAACACTCAGTGTATATAACAGGAGCTCCACAACACTCAGTGTATATACCAGGAGCTCCACAACACTCAGTGTATATACCAGGAGCTCCACAACACTCAGTGTATATACCAGGAGCTCCACAACACTCAGTTTATATAACAGGAGCTCCACAACACTCAGTGTATATACCAGGAGCTCCACAACACTCAGTGTATATACCAGGAGCTCCACAACACTCAGTGTATATACCAGGAGCTCCACAACACTCAGTGTATATACCTGGAGCTCCACAACACTCAGTGTATATACCTGGAGCTACACAACACTCAGTGTATATACCAGGAGCTCCACAACACTCAGTGTATATACCTGGAGCTCCACAACACTCAGTGTATATACCAGGAGCTCCACAACACTCAGTGTATGATACCAGGAGCTCCACAACATCAGTGTATATACCAGGAGCTCCACAACACTCAGTGTATATACCTGGAGCTCCAAAAACACTCAGTGTATATACCTGGAGCTCCACAACACTCAGTGTATATACCAGGAGCTCCACAACACTCAGTGTATATACCAGGAGCTCCACAACACTCAGTGTATATACCAGGAGCTCCACAACACTCAGTGTATATACCTGGAGCTCCACAACACTCAGTGTATATACCTGGAGCTACACAACACTCAGTGTATATTTCCAGGAGCTCCACAACACTCAGTGTATATACCTGGAGCTCCACAACACTCAGTGTATATACCAGGAGCTCCACAGCACTCAGTGTATATACCAGGAGCTCCACAACACTCAGTGTATATACCAGGAGCTCCACAACACTCAGTGTATATACCAGGAGCTCCACAACACTCAGTGTATATACCAGGAGCTCCACAACACTCAGTGTATATACCAGGAGCTACACAACACTCAGTGTATATACCAGGAGCTACACAACACTCAGTGTATATACCAGGAGCTCCACAACACTCAGTGTATATACCAGGAGCTCCACAACATCTCAGTGTATATACCAGGAGCTCCACAACACTCAGTGTATATACCAGGAGCTCCACAACACTCAGTGTATATACCAGGAGCTCCACAACACTCAGTGTATATACCAGGAGCTACACAACACTCAGTGTATATACCAGGAGCTCCACAACACTCAGTGTATATACCAGGAGCTCCACAACACTCAGTGTATATACCAGGAGCTCCACAACACTCAGTGTATATACCAGGAGCTCCACAACACTCAGTGTATATACCAGGAGCTCCACAACACTCAGTGTATATACCCGGAGCTCCACAACACTCAGTGTATATACCAGGAGCTCCACAACACTCAGTGTATATACCAGGAGCTCCACAACACTCAGTGTATATACCAGGAGCTCCACAACACTCAGTGTATATACCAGGAGCTCCACAACACTCAGTGTATATACCTGGAGCTCCACAACACTCAGTGTATATACCAGGAGCTCCACAACACTCAGTGTATATACCAGGAGCTCCACAACACTCAGTGTATATACCAGGAGCTCCACAACACTCAGTTTATATACCAGGAGCTCCACAACACTCAGTGTATATACCTGGATCTCCACAACACTCAGTGTATATACCAGGAGCTGCACAACACTCAGTGTATATACCAGGAGCTCCACAACACTCATTGTATATACCAGGAGCTACACAACACTCAGTGTATATACCAGGAGCTCCACAACACTCAGTGTATATACCAGGAGCTCCACAACACTCAGTGTATATAACAGGAGCTCCACACAACACTCAGTGTATATAACAGGAGCTCCACAACACTCAGTGTATATACCAGGAGCTCCACAACACTCAGTGTATATACCAGGAGCTCCACAACACTCAGTGTATATACCAGGAGCTCCACAACACTCAGTGTATATAACAGGAGCTCCACAACACTCAGTGTATATACCAGGAGCTCCACAACACTCAGTGTATATACCATTAGCTCCACAACACTCAGTGTATATACCAGGAGCTCCACAACACTCAGTGTATATACCAGGAGCTCCACAACACTCAGTGTATATACCAGGAGCTCCACAACACTCAGTGTATATACCAGGAGCTCCACAACACTCAGTGTATATACCTGGAGCTCCACAACACTCAGTGTATATACCAGGAGCTCCACAACACTCAGTGTATATACCAGGAGCTCCACAACACTCACTGTATATAACAGGAGCTCCACAACACTCAGTGTATATACCAGGAGCTCCACAACACTCAGTGTATATACCTGGAGCTCCACAACACTCAGTGTATATACCTGGAGCTCCACAACACTCAGTGT
Organism: Cherax quadricarinatus; assembly: GCF_026875155.1. Classification (NCBI taxonomy): domain Eukaryota; kingdom Metazoa; phylum Arthropoda; class Malacostraca; order Decapoda; family Parastacidae; genus Cherax; species Cherax quadricarinatus. The sequence goes on from NC_069405.1 coordinate 34,347,749, forward strand.
ATATACCAGGAGCTCCACAACACTCAGTGTATATACCAGGAGCTCCACAACACTCAGTGTATATACCAGGAGCTCCACAACACTCAGTGTATATACCTGGAGCTCCACAACACTCAGTGTATATACCTGGAGCTACACAACACTCAGTGTATATACCAGGAGCTCCACAACACTCAGTGTATATACCTGGAGCTCCACAACACTCAGTGTATATACCAGGAGCTCCACAACACTCAGTGTATATACCAGGAGCTCCACAACACTCAGTGTATATACCAGGAGCTCCACAACACTCAGTGTATATACCAGGAGCTCCACAACACTCAGTGTATATACCAGGAGCTCCACAACACTCACTGTATATACCAGGAGCTACACAACACTCAGTGTATATACCAGGAGCTACACAACACTCAGTGTATATACCAGGAGCTACACAACACTCAGTGTATATACCAGGAGCTCCACAACACTCAGTGTATATACCAGGAGCTCCACAACACTCAGTGTATATACCAGGAGCTCCACAACACTCAGTGTATATACCAGGAGCTCCACAACACTCAGTGTATATACCAGGAGCTACACAACACTCAGTGTATATACCAGGAGCTCCACAACACTCGTGTATATACCAGGAGCTCCACAACACTCAGTGTATATACCAGGAGCTCCACAACACTCAGTGTATATACCAGGAGCTCCACAACACTCAGTGTATATACCAGGAGCTCCACAACACTCAGTGTATATACCTGGAGCTCCACAACACTCAGTGTATATACCAGGAGCTCCACAACACTCAGTGTATATACCAGGAGCTCCACAACACTCAGTGTATATACCATGAGCTCCACAACACTCAGTGTATATACCAGGAGCTCCACAACACTCAGTGTATATACCTGGAGCTCCACAAACACTCAGTGTATATACCTGGAGCTACACAACACTCAGTGTATATACCAGGAGCTCCACAACACTCAGTGTATATACCTGGAGCTCCACAACACTCAGTGTATATACCAGGAGCTCCCACAACACTCAGTGTATATACCAGGAGCTCCACAACACTCAGTGTATATACCAGGAGCTCCACAACACTCAGTGTATATACCAGGAGCTCCACAACACTCAGTGTATATACCAGGAGCTCCACAACACTCAGTGTATATACCAGGAGCTACACAACACTCAGTGTATATACCAGGAGCTACACAACACTCAGTGTATATACCAGGAGCTCCACAACACTCATTGTATATACCAGGAGCTACACAACACTCAGTGTATATACCAGGAGCTCCACAACACTCAGTGTATATACCAGGAGCTCCACAACACTCAGTATATATACTTGAGGCTGCACAACACTCAATGTATATACATCGAGCTACACCACACTTAGTGTATATACATTTGACTTGGTTTGAGAAACTCACGCGATATACTGGATAATTTTGGGGTAGTCTTCACGTATATGGATGAGTTAGCTATCACGTACATGGATGAGTTAGCCATCACGTACATTGATGAGTTAGTTATCACGTACATGGATGAGTTAGTTATCACGTACATGGATGAGTTAGTTATCACGTACATGGATGAGTTAGCTATCACGTATATGGATGAGTTAGCTATCACGTACATGGATGAGTTAGCTATCACGTACATGGATGAGTTAGCTATCACGTACATGGATGAGTTAGTTATCACGTACATTGATGAGTTAGTTATCACGTACATGGATGAGTTAACTATCACGTACATGGATGAGTTAGTTATCACGTACATGGATGAGTTAGTTATCACGTACATGGATGAGTTAGTTATCACGTACATAGATAAGTTAGTTATCACCCTTGAAAACGTAGCCTTCAAGGGTGATGGACTGGTTACATCGTTTCTACATCTCTACTGCTTCTGCTGCCTCTGTTTCGCCTGCTGTGTAGGCGAAACGTTTGGGAATAAAGACGCCTAACTATTGCATATTTGTCTTATCAACTTGTCGGTATTGTATACCATTATTATATTTACTGCCTTCACTCTTGCTGTATCCCTCACGTGATGACTCTGAAAGTTCTTTATTGCTGTTTCCCTACCTTTCCTAGTTTACCCAGTGTCCCTGTGGTTGATGTCTCCTAGTACCATAATTATGGGGGTCTCACTTTACCCAGTCTCCTTGTGGTTGAAGTCTCCTGGTACCATGATCATGGGGGTCTCACTTTACCCAGTCTCCTTGTGGTTGAAGTCTCCTGGTACCATGATCATGGACGGTCCTAGTTTACCCAGTCATTTTCCCTGTGGTTGATGTCTCCTGGTACCATGATCATGGGGGTCTCACTTTACCCAGTCTCCTTGTGGTTGAAGTCTCCTGGTACCATGATCATGGACGGTCCTAGTTTACCCAGTCATTGTCCCTGTGGTTGATGTCTCCTGGTACCATGATCATGGGGAGTCTTAGTTTACTCAGTTTCCCTATGATTGAAGTCTCCTGGTACCATGATCATGGGGTCCCAGTTTACCCTTCCTTCCCCATCTTACCTTCTCTGTCACTCTTTTGAATAAGTTAATAATTTTTTAGTATCCTGATCCTCCTTCTCTTCCCTAGACCTTCTGATGTTTGGTGCTGGGTTACTTGACCTTCTGATGTTTGTTGGTGGGTTACTTGACCTTCTGATGTTTGTTGTTGGGTTACTTGACCTTCTGATGTTTGGTGCTGGGTTACTTGACCTTCTGATGTTTGTTGGTGGGTTACTTGACCTTCTGATGTTTGTTGGTGGGTTACTTGACCTTCTGATGTTTGTTGCTGGGTTACTTGACCTTCTGATGTTCGGTGCTGGGTTACTTGACCTCCTGATGTTTGTTGGTGGGTTACTTGACCTTCTGATGTTTGTTGCTGGGTTACTTGACCTTCTGATGTTCGGTGCTGGGTTACTTGACCTCCTGATGTTTGTTGGTGGGTTACTTGACCTTCTGATGTTTGTTGGTGGGTTACTTGACCTTCTGATGTTTGTTGGTGGGTTACTTGACCTTCTGATGTTCGGTGCTGGGTTACTTGACCTCCTGATGTTTGTTGGTGGGTTACTTGACCTCCTGATGTTTGGTGCTGGGTTACTTGACCTTCTGATGTTTGTTGGTGGGTTACTTGACCTTCTGATGTTTGTTGTTGGGTTACTTGACCTTCTGATGTTTGTTGTTGGGTTACTTGACCTTCTGATGTTTGTTGGTGGGTTACTTGACCTTCTGATGTTTGTTGGTGGGTTACTTGACCTTCTGATGTTTGTTGTTGGGTTACTTGACCTTCTGATGTTCGGTGCTGGGTTACTTGACCTCCTGATGTTTGTTGGTGGGTTACTTGACCTCCTGATGTTTGGTGCTGGGTTACTTGACCTTCTGATGTTTGTTGTTGGGTTACTTGACCTTCTGATGTTCGGTGCTGGGTTACTTGACCTCCTGATGTTTGTTGGTGGGTTACTTGACCTCCTGATGTTTGGTGCTGGGTTACTTGACCTCCTGATGTTTGGTGCTGGGTTACTTGATCTCCTGATGTTTGTTGGTGGGTTACTTGACCTCCTGATGTTTGGTGCTGGGTTACTTGACCTCCTGATGTTTGTTTGTGGGTTACTTGACCTGATGTTTGGTGCTGGGTTACTTGACCTCCTGATGTTTGGTGCTGGGTTATATATCACTGTCACTATTAGTTTTGCAACTCTGCATGTAAACATTCTTGCTATATAGACTTAATTCATCAAATGTCTGGTGGTTTCTGTCCACCACTGCTATCCCTTCTCCTCCTTTGTTAGTTCTTGCCTGTCATCTTTGTTGCAGACTCTGCAAGAATCCTTGCTGCTTATTTATGTATCTAGCTATACGATCTGTGAGTCCTGGTTCTCGAACCTCGCATGTTAAGACGCACATATGTACCTGTCTTCTAATATCATGTTCATTTTTCCACTATAATCTACCTTGTCCATAATTACTATCGCGTGTAATTTGTCTGTTTGTTAAGGTGAAGTCCAGGATCTTTCCTTAATTCATGGTATAACTTAACAAATCTTTGAGGACAGTTGTGTTGCAGAGGTGTGAGCTTTGCTCACACCTCTGCAACACAACTGTTGCAGCAACTTAACTTTATTTCCAGATCACTTTCTCTATTGTATTTGTGTATGTGTGTGTGTCAGTGTGTGTGTGTCAGTGTGTGTCTGTGTGTGTGTGTCAGTGTGTGTGTGTCAGTGTGTGTCTGTGTGTGTGTGTCAGTGTGTGTGTGTGTGTGTGTGTCAGTGTGTGTGTGTCAGTGTGTGTGTGTCAGTGTGTGTGTGTCAGTGGTGTGTGTGTGTCAGTGTTTGGTGGGTGTGTGTCAGTGTTGTTGTGTGTGTCTGTGTGTAGTGTGTGTTCAGTGTGTGTGTGTCAGTGTGTGTGTGTCAGTGTGTGTGTGTCAGTGTGTGTGTGTCTGTGTGTTGTGTGTGTGTCAGTGTGTGTGTGTCAGTGTGTGTGTGTCAGTGTGTGTGTGTGTGTGTGTCAGTGTGTGTGTGTCAGTGTGTGTGTGTCAGTGTGTGTGTGTCAGTGTGTGTGTGTCAGTGTGTGTGTGTGTCTGTGTGTGTGTGTCAGTGTGTGTGTGTCAGTGTGTGTGTGTCAGTGTGTGTGTGTCATGTGTGTGTGTCAGTGTGTGTGTGTGTCAGTGTGTGTGTGTCAGTGTGTGTGTGTCAGTGTGTGTGTGTCAGTGTGTGTGTGTCAGTGTGTGTGTGTCAGTGTGTGTGTGTCAGTGTGTTGTGTCAGTGTGTGTGTGTGTCAGTGTGTGTGTGTCTGTGTGTGTGTGTCAGTGTGTGTGTGTCAGTGTGTGTGTGTCAGTGTGTGTGTGTCAGTGTGTGTGTGTCAGTGTGTGTGTGTCAGTGTGTGTGTGTGTGTGTGTGTGTGTGTCAGTGTGTGTGTCGTGTGTGTGTGTCAGTGTGTTGTTCATGTTGTGTGTGGCAGTGTGTTTGCAGTGTGTGTGTGTCAGTGTGTGTGTGTAGTGTGTGTGTGTTCAGGTGTGTGTGTGTCAGTGTGTGTGTGTGTGTCAGTGTGTGTGTGTCAGTGTGTGTGTGTTTAGTGTGTGTGTGTCAGTGTGTGTGTGTCAGTGGTGTGTGTGTCAGGTGTGTGTTCGTGTGTGTGTGTGTGTGTGGTCAGTGTGTGTGTGTCAGTGTGTGTGTGTCAGTGTGTGTGTTCAGTGTTGTGTGTCGTGTGTGTCAGTGTTGTGGTGTGGGTTGGTAGTGTGTGTGTCAGTGTGTGTTGTGTCAGTGTGTGTGCAGTTTGTGTCAGTGTGTGGTGTGTTAGTGTGTGTGTGTCAGTGTGTGTGTGTCAGTGTGTGTGTGTTAGTGTGTGTGTGTCAGTGTGTGTGTGTTAGTGTGTGTGTGTCAGTGTGTGTGTGTTAGTGTGTGTGTGTCAGTGTGTGTGTGTGTTGTTGTGTCAGTGTGTGTGTCATGTGTGTGCAGTGTGTGTGTGTTAGTGTGTGTGTGTCATGTGTTGTTGTGTGTGTGTGTCAGTGTGTGTGTGTCAGTGTGTGTGTGTTCAGTGTGTGTGTGTTCAGTGTGTGTGTGTCAGTGTGTGTGTGTCAGTGTGTGTGTGTGTAGTGTGTTCGTGTGTGTTAGTGTGTGTGTGTCAGTGTGTGTGTGTTTAGTGTGTGTGTGTCAGTGTGTGTGTGTGTCAGTGTGTGTGTGTGTCAGTGTGTGTGTGTAGTGTGTGTGTGTCAGTGTGTGTGTGTTAGTGTGTGTGTGTCAGTTGTGTGTGTGTTAGTGTGTGTGTGTCAGTGTGTGTGTGTGTCAGTGTGTGTGTGTGTCAGTGTGGTGTTGTGGTCAGTGTGTGTGTGTTAGTGTGTGTGTGTCAGTGTGTGTTGTGTCAGTGTGTGTGTGTGTCAGTGTGTGTGTGTGTAGTGTGTGTGTGTGTGTTGTGTGTGTGTGTCAGTGTGTGTGTGTTAGTGTGTGTGTGTCAGTGTGTGTGTGTGTCGGGGGTGTGGTGGTCATGGTGGTGTCAGTGTGTGTTGTGTTAGTGTGTGTGTGTCAGTGTGTTGTGTGTTAGTGTGTGTGTGTCAGTGTGTGTGTGTGTGAGTGTGTGTGGCGTGTGTCAGTGTGTTGGTGTGTGTCAGTGTGTGTGTGTCAGTGTGTGTGTGTCAGTGTGTGTGTGTGGTGTGGTCAGTGTGGTGTGTGTCAGTGTGTGTGTGTCAGTGTGTGTGTGTGTCATGTGTGGTGTGTGTCAGTGTGCTGTGTGTGTCATGTGTGTGTGTCAGTGTGTGTGGTGTCAGTGTGTGTGTGTCAGTGTGTGTGTGTCAGTGTGTGTGTGTCAGTGTGTGTGTGTCATGTGTGTGTGTGTCAGTGTGTGTGTGTCAGTGTGTGTGTGTCAGTGTGTGTGTGTCAGTGTGTGTGTCAGTGTGTGTGTGTCAGTGTGTGTGTGTCAGTGTTGTGTGTCATGTGTGTGTCAGTGGTGTGTGTCAGTGTGTGTGTCAGTGTGTGTTCAGTGGTGTGTGTCAGTGTGTGTGTAGTGTGTGTGTGTGTGTGTGTCAGTGTGTGTCAGTTGGTCAGTGTGTGTGTGTCAGTGTGTGTGTGTCATGTGTGTGTGTGTGTGTCAGTGTGTGTTCATGTGTGTGTGTCAGTTGGTGTGTCAGTGTGTGTGTGTGTCAGTGTGTGTGTGGTGTGTCAGTGTGTGTGTGTGTGTGTCAGTGTGTGTGTGTTTGTGTGTGTGTGTGTGTGTCAGTGTGTGTGTGTGTGTGGTGTGTCATGTGTGTGTGTGTGTTGTGTGTGTGTGTGTGTGTGTGTGTGTGTGTGTGTGTGGTGTGTGTGTGTTGTGTCAGTGGTGGTGCAGGTTTGTGTGTGTATGTGTACTCAACTAGTTGAGGTTGCAGGGGTCGAGTCCAAGCTCCTGGTCCCGAAACTTTACTAATTGCTACTGGGTTCTCCCTCTCCCTGCTCCATGAGCTTTATCATACCTCGTCTTAAAGCTGTGTATGGTTCCTACCTCCACTACATCACTTGCTAGACTATTCCACTTCCTTACAACTCTACTACTAAAGAAATAATTCTTAACATCCCTTTGACTTGTCTGGGTTTTCAACTTCCAATTGTGACCTCTTGTTTCTGTGTCCCATCTCTGGAACATCCTGTCTCTGTCCACCTTATCTATTCCGCGCAGTATTTTGTATGTCGTTATCATGTCTTCCCTAACCCTCCTGTACTCCAGTGTCGTCAGGCCGATTTCCCTCAACCTTTCTTCGTAGGACATTCCCCTTAGCTCCGGAACTAACCTTGTTGCAAACCTTTGCACTTTCTCTAATTTCTTGATATGCTTGACCAGGTGAGGGTTCCAAACTGGGGCTGCATACTCCAGTATGTGCCTGACGACGTACACGGTGTACAGTGTCTTGAACGATTCCTTACTGAGGTATCGGAACGCTTTTCTCAGGTTTGCCAGGCGCCCATATGCTGCAGCAGTTATCTGGTTGATGTGTGCTTCCGGAGACGTGCTCGGTGTTATACTCGCCCCAAGATCTTTCTCCTTGAGCGAGGTTTGCAGTCTTTGGCCGCCTAGTCTA
>NC_069405.1:34357809-34387809 GCF_026875155.1 Cherax quadricarinatus
CTGCCCAAGGTCACCCCCTGGGGGTCACAGAACTGGACCAAGGCCACTCTGGGGTCACAGAACTGGACCCAAGGTTTCTCCTTAAAAGGTCACAGAACTGGACCATGGTGTCTCCTGAGGTTCACCATAACTGACCAAGGTCACTCCTGGGTCACAGAAAAATGACTTTTGGTCTCTCCTGAGGTCACATAACTGACCAAGGTTTCTCCTGAGGTCCAAGAACCGACCATGATCTCTCCTGAGGTCACATAACTGACCAAGGTCACTCCTGGGGGTCACAGAACTATTCAAGGTCTCTCCTGGGGTCACAGAACTATCCAAGGTCTCTCCTGGGGTCACAGAACTGACCAAGGTCTCTCCTGTGGTCACAGAACTGACCATAGTCTCTCCTGAGGTCACATAACTGACCAAGGTCACTCCTGGGGGTCACAGAACTGACCAAGGCCACTCTGGGGTCACAGAACTGACCAAGGTTTCTCCTTGAGGTCACAGAACTGACCATGGTGTCTCCTGAGGTCATATAACTAACCAAGGTCACTCCTGGGGTCACATAACTGACCAAGGTCACTCCTGGGGTCACAGAACTGACCAAGGCCACTCTGGGGTCACAGAACTGACCAAGGTTTCTCCTTGAGGTCACAGAACTGACCATGGTCTCTCCTGAGGTCACACAACTGACCAAGGTCACTCTTGGGGGTCACAGAACTGACCAAGGTCACTCCTGGGGTCACAGAACTGACCAAGGTTTCTCCTTGAGGTCACAGAACTGACCATGGTCTCTCCTGAGGTCACACAACTGACCAAGGTCACTCTTGGGGGTCACAGAACTGACCAAGGTCACTCCTGGGGTCACAGAACTGACCAAGGTTTCTCCTTGAGGTCACACAACTGACCAAGGTCACTCCTGGAGGTCACACAACTGACCAAGGTCACTCCTGGGGGTCACAGAACTGACCAAGGTCTCTCTTGGAATTTTGTTATTATATTGCCGAAGCGGCTACTTTATTATATACTCGATGTCCATCCTGTGGACGGTAGCACCAGAACACGTGGACACACAATAGGCCTAGGAAGTAGGCCTCAAAAGGGGTTAACAGGAGTACTTTTGGATTTATATCTACAATTCACTTATATTTTATAAGCAATTTTAGGAAATTTATTTAATATATTTGGTGTCTTATTTTCGTTAATATATCTTGATATATCACGTAGGTTGTTATATTATCTCTATATTCCTCAATAAGTGGACAATGAAGCACATAGTGTTGAAGAAACTGACCATATATTGGCAGTTAGATCATCATCTGTGTGTCTCCAAAACTGCCAGAAGTACTTGTAACCAAGACTAAGTCTGGCTACCACAACATCAGTCAGTACTTGTAACCAAGACTAAGTCTGGCTACTACAACATCCGTCAGTACTTGTAACCAAGACTAAGTCTGGCTACTACAACATCAGTCAGTACTTGTAACCAAGACTAAGTCTGGCTACTACAACATCAGTCAAGTACTTGTAACCAAGACTAAAAGTCCTGGCTACTACAACATCAGTCAGTACTTGTAACCAAGACTAATCTGGCTTACTCCAAATCAGTCAGTACTTGTAACAAGACTAAGTCTGGCTACTACAAACATCAACAGTACTCTTGTAAACCAAAGAAATAAGTCCTGGCTTTACTACAACAACAGTCAGTAACTTGTAACCAAGACTAAGTCTGGCTATACAACATCATCAGTACTTGTAACCAAGACTAAGTCCTGCTACTACAACATCAGTCAGTACATGTAACCAAGACTAAGCCTGGCTACAACAACATCAGTCAGTACTTGAACAGACTAAGTCAGGCTACTACAACATCAGTCAGTACTTGTAACCAAGACTAGTCTGGCTACTACATCAATCAGTCAGTACTGTAACCAAGACTAAGTCTGGCTACTACAACATCAGTCAGTACTTGTAACCAAGACTAAGTCTGCTACTACAACATCAGTCAGTACTTGTAACCAAGACTAAGTCTGGCTACTACAACATCAGTCAGATACATGTAACCAAGACTAAGTCTGTCTACAACAACATCAGTCAGACTTTAACCAAACTAAGTTCTGGCTACTACAACATCAGACATACTTGTAAACCAAGACTAAGTCTGGGCTACAACAACATCCCAGTCAGACTTGTACCAAGACTAAGGTCTGGCTATCACAACATCAGTCAGTACTTGTAAACCAAGACTAAGTCAGGCTACTACAACATCAGTCAGTACTTGTAACCAAGACTAAGTCTGGCTATCACAACATCTGTCAGTACTTGTAACCAAGACTAAAGTCTGGCTACTACAACATCAGTCCATACTTGTAACCAAGACAAAGTCTGGCTACACAACATCAAGTCAGTACGTGTAACCAAGACTAAGCTGGCTACTACAACATCAGCAGTACTTGTAACCAAGACTAAGTTCTGGCTACCACAAACAACAGTCAGTACTTGTAACCAAGACTAATTCTGGATGCTGCAACATCATGTCAGTACTTGTAACCAAACTAAGTCTGAGCTACTACAACATCATTCAGTACATTAACCAAGACTAAGTTCTGGCTACTACAACATCAGTCCAGTACTTGTACCAAGACTAAGTCTGCTACTACAACATCATCAGTACTGTGTAACCAAGACTAATCTGCTACTACAACATCAGGTCAGTACTTGTAACTCAAGACAAAGTCTGGCTACTACAACATCAGTCAGTACTTGTAACCAAGACTAAGTTCTGGCTACAACAACATCAGTCAGTTACTTGTAACCAAGAACTAAAGTCTGGCTACTACAAACACAGTCAGTACTTGTAACCAAGACTCAGTCTGGCTACTACAACATCAGTCAGTAACTTTAACCAATACTAAGTCTGGCTACTACAACATCATCAGTACTTTAACCAAAACTAAGTCTGGCTACTACAACATCATCAGTACTTGTAACCAAGACTAAGTCCCTGGCTACTTACAACCTCATCCCAGTACTTGTAACCAAGACTAAGTCTGGCTACTACAACAACAGTCAAACTTGTAACCAAGACTAGTCTGGCTACTACAACATCATCAGTACTTGTACCAAGACTAAGTCCTGGCTATCACAACATCAGTCAGTACTTGTAACCAAGACTAAAGTCTGGCTACTACAAACATCAGTCCAGTACTTGTAACAAGCCAATGTCCCCAGGCTATCACAACATCAACAGGACTTGTAACCAAGACTAAGTCTTGGCTACTACAACATCAGTCAGTACTTGTAACCATAAGACAAGTCTGGGCTATCACAACAACAGTCAGTACTTTGTAACCAGACAAAGTCCTGGCTAACTAACAACAATCAGTCATACTTGCAACCAAGACTAAGTCCGGCTACTACATACATCAGTCATACATGTAACCAAGACTAAGTCCTGGGCTACTACAACATCCAGTAGTACTTGTAACCAAACTAAGTTCTGGCTACTACAACATCAGTCAGTACATGTAACCAAACTAAAAGTCTGGCTACTTCTACAACACAGTCAGTAAACGTTTTAACCAAAGAACTAAGTCTGGCTACCACAATATCATCAGTACTTGTAACCAAGACTAAGTCTGTCTACTACAAGACATCAGCCCAGTACTTGTAACCAATGCTAAGTCTGCTACAACAACATCATTCCCAGTACTTGTAACCAGACTAAGTCAGGCTACCACAACATCAGTCATCACTTGTTAACCAAGACAAGTCCTGGCTACCACAACATCAGTCAGTAACTTTGTAAACCAAGACTAAGTCTGGCCTACTACAACAACAGTCATTACTTGTAACCAAGACTAAGTCTGGCTACTACAAACATCAGTCAGTATCTTGTAACCAAGACTAATTTCTGCTACTACAACATCATCCAGTACTTGTAACCAAACTAAGTCTGCTACCACAACAACAGTCATACTTGAAACCAAGACAAAGTCTGGCTACTACAACCTCAGTCAGTACTTGTAACCAAGACTAAGTCTGGCTACTTACAACTTTACAACATCAGACAGTACTTGTAACCAGACTAATCTGGCTTCCACAACATCAGACAGTACGTGTAAACCAAACTAATTCCTGGCTAGTTACTACAACATCAGTCGTACTTTGTAAACCAAGACTAAGTCGGCTACCACACATCCGTCCAGAACTTGTAACCCAGACTAAGTCAGGCTACAACAACATCAGTCCAGTACTTGTAACCAGACTAAGTCCAGCAACTACAACATCAGTCAGTACTTGTAACAAGACTAAATCTGGCTACCACAACATCATTCAGCACCATGTAACCAAGACTAAGTCTGCTACTACAACATCAGTCAGTACTTGTAAGCAAGACTAAGTCTGGCTGCTGCAACATCAGTCAGTACTTGTAACCAAGACTAAGTCCGGCTACTAACCAACATCATCAGTACATGTAACCAAGACTAAGTCTGAATGCAGCCAACATCAAGTCAGTACTTGTAACCAAGACTAAAGTCTGGCTACTACAACATCCAGTCAGTACTTGTAACCAAGACTAAGTCTGGTTACTACAACATCAGTCAGTACTTGTAACCAAGACTAAGTCTGGTTACTACAACATCAGTCAGTACTGTGTAACCAAGACTAGTCTGGTTTAACTACAACCACAGTCCATACTTGTAACCAAGACAAAGTCTTGGTTTACTACAAACACCAGTCAGTACTAGTAAACCAAAGACTAAGTCAGGCTAACTACAACAATCAGTCCAGTACTTGTAACAAGAACTCAGTCAGGCAACTACTAACATCAGTCATAACTTGTAACCAAGACTAAGTCTGTTACTACAACAACAGTCCAGTACTTGTAAAACCAAGAATACGCAGGCTTCTGCACCATCAGTCAGTACTAGTAACCAAGACTAAGTCTGGCAACCACAACATCAGTCAGTACTTGTAACCAAGACTAAGTCTGGAATGCTGCAACATCAGTCAGAACTTGAATCCAAGACTAAGTTCTGGCTACAACAACATCAGTCAGTACTGTAACCAGACTAGGACCTAATCTGGCTACTACAACATCAGTCCAGTACTTGTAACCAAGATCTAAGTCAGGCTACTACAACATCAGTCAGTACTTGTATCCAAGACTAAGTCTGCTACCACAAAAACATCATACAGTAACATGTAACCAAGACTAAGTCATGCATCGTACAACATCAGTCATAACATGTAACCAAGACTAAGTCTGAATGCTTGCAACAACAGTCCAGTACTTGTAACCAAGCCCTTAAGTCTGGCTACTACATACAACATCAGTCAGTACTTGTAACCAAGACTAAGTCTGGCTACTACAACATCAGACATTACTTGTAACCAAGAACTAAGTCTGGCTGCTGCATACATCATGGTCATATGTACTTGTAACCAAGACTAGGTCCTGCAACTACAACATCAGTCAGTACTTGTAACCAAGACTAAGTCTGAATGCTGCAAACATCAGACAGTGCTTGTAACCCCCAAGACTAAGTCTGGCTACTACACATCATTCCCAGTACATTGTAACCAGACTAAGTCTGGCTACTACAACACCAGTCATACCTTGTAACCAAGACTAAGTCTGGCTACTACAACAATCATTCAGTTAACTTGTAACCAATACATAAACCTGGCAACTTACAACATCAGTCAGTACTTGAAACCACGACTAAGTCTGGCTACTTCACACAAGTCAGTACCTTGTAACCAAGACTAAGTTCTGGCTACTTCAACATCAGTCAGTACTTGTGAAACCAAGAAGACTAAGTCTGAATGCTGCAAAACATCATCAGTACTAGTAACCAAAGCCTAAGTCTGGCTACTACAAACATCAGTCAGAATTGTAACCAAGACTAAGTCTGGCTACTACAACATCAGTCAGTACTACATGTAACCAAGAACTAAGTCTGGCTGCTGCAACATCATCAGTACTTGTAACCAGACTAAGTCTGGCTACTACAACATCAGTCAGTACTTGTAACCAAGACTAAGTCTGAATGCTGCAACATCAGTCAGTACTTGTAACCAAGCCTAAGTCTGGCTACTACAACATCAGTCAGTACTTGTAACCAAGACTAAGTCTGGCTACTACAACATCAGTGGGTGCAAGTACTTGGAACCAAGACTAAGTCTGGCTACTATACTACAACCATCATCAGTACTTGTACCAAACTAAAGTCTGGCTACTACAACATCAGTCAGTACTTGTAACCAAGACTAAGTCTGGCTACTACAACATCAGTCAGTACTTGTAACCAAGACTAAGTCTGGCTACTACAACATCAGTCAGTACTTGTAACCAAGACTAAGTCAGGCTACTACAACATCAGTCAGTACTTTGTAACCAAGACTAAGTCTGGCTACCTCACAACATCATTCAGTACTTGTAACCAAGACTAAGTCAGGCTACTGCAACATCAAATCAGTACTTGTAACCAAGACTAAGTCTGGCTACTAACTACAAACATCAGTCAGTACTTGTAACCAAGACTAATTTCAGGATGCTCCACACGTCAGTACTTGTACAAAGCCTAAGTCTGCTACAACAACATCAGTCAGTACTTGTAACCAAGACTAGTGTGGCAACAACAACATCATCAGTACTTCAACCAAGACAAAGTCAGCTACTACAACTCAGTCAGTACTTGTAACCAGACTAAGTCTGCTACTACAACATTCAGTTCTGTACTTGTAACCAAGAATACGTCTGGCTGCTGCAACATCAGTCAGTAATTGGTTAACCAAGACTAAGTCTGGCTACCACAACAACAGTTCAGTACATGAAACCAAGACTAAGTCCGGATGCTGCAAACTCAGTCAGTACTTGTAACCAAGACTAAGTCTGGCTACTACAACATCAGTCAGTACTTGTAACCAAGGACTAAGTCTGGTCTACAACAACATCAGTCAGTACTTGTATCCAGACTAAGTCTGGCTACTACAACATCAGTCATACTTTAAACCAAGAACTAAGCTCTGGCTACTACAACATCAGTCAAACTTGTAACCCAAGGACTAAGTCCCAATGCTGCATCCATCATCAGTACTTGTAACCAAGCCTAAGTCTGGCTACACAACCTCATCAAGTACTTGTAACCAAGACAAGTCTGGCTACTACAACATCAGTCAGTACTTTGTAACCAAGACTAAGTCTGCTACTACAACATCAGTCAGTACTTGTAACCAAGACTAATTCTGGCTACTACAACCTCAGTCATAACTTGTAACCAAGCCTAACCTGGCTACTACACCATCAGTCAGTACTTGTAACCAAGCCTAAGCCTGGCTACTACACCATCAGTCAGTACTTGTAACCAAGCCTAAGTCTGGCTACTACACCATCAGTCAGTACTTGTAACCAAGCCTAAGCCTGGCTACTCACATCAGTCAGTACTTGTAACCAAGCCTAACCCTGGCTACTACACCATCAGTCAGTACTTGTAACCAAGCCTAAGTCTGGCTACTACACCATCAGTCAGTACTTGTAACCAAGCCTAACCTGGCTACTACACCATCAGTCAGTACTTGTAACCAAGCCTAACCCTGGCTACTACACCATCAGTCAGTACTTGTAACCAAGCCTAACCCTGGCTACTACACCATCAGTCAGTACTTGTAACCAAGCCTAATCCTGGCTACTACACCATCAGTCAGTACTTGTAACCAAGCCTAACCCTGGCTACTACACCATCAGTCAGTACTTGTAACCAAGCCTAATCCTGGCTACTACACCATCAGTCAGTACTTGTAACCAAGCCTAAGCCTGGCTACTACACCATCAGTCAGTACTTGTAACCAAGCCTAACCCTGGCTACTACACCATCAGTCAGTACTTGTAAACCAAGCCTAACCCTGGCTACTACAACACATCAGTACTTGTACCAAGCCTAAGCCTGGCTACTACACATCAGTCAGTACTTGTAACCAAGAGCCTAAGCCTGCTACTACAACCATCATCAGTACTTGTAACCAAGCCTAAGCCTGCTAACTACAACCATCAGTCAGTACTTGTAACCAAGCCTAATCTGGCTACTACAACATCAGTCAGTACTTGTAACCAAGCCTAAGCCTGGCAACTACACCATCAGTCAGTACTTGTAACCATGCCTATGCCTGGCTTCTACACCATCCATCAGCCAGTTATGTAACCCAGCCTAACCTGGCAAACTACAGCCATCAGCCAATACCTTGCCACCAAGCCTAAGCCTGGCTACTGACAACCATCAGTCAGTACTTGAAAACCAAGCCGATGCCTGGCTAGCTACACCATCAGCCAGTACATTTCTAACCAAGAGCCTAACCTGGCTACTACGACAACAGTCAGTTCCTCAACCAAGCCTTAACCTGGCTACTAACACTCATTCAGTTCAGTATTTGAAATCACGCCTAATTCCTGGCTACTACACCATCAGTCAGTAGCATTTTTTTGAACCCCCAAGCCTAAGGAAGTTGCTAGCTTCACAACACCATCAAGCAGTATTTTGATACCAAGCCTAAGCCATGGCATTTCTACACCATCAGGTCAAGTACTTGTAACCAAGCCTAACCCTGGCTACTACACCATCGAGTCAGTACTTGTAACCAAGCCTAACCCTGGGCAACGTAGCACCATCAGTCAGTTATCATGTAACCATATGCCTAATCCTGCTACTACAACACATCAGTACAGTACTGTAACCAAGGCCTAACCCTGGAGCACGACGACCATCAGTCAGTACTTGTAACCAGCCAACCCTGTCTACTAGCAGCAACCATCAGTCAGTACTTTAACCTCGCAAAAGCCCTGGCTACTACACCATCAGTCAGTACAATTATAAAGCAAGCTAACCTGGCTACTTACAGGAAGGCAAACAAGTCAATACTTGGAAACGCACTCCGAAATCTCTGGCACCAACACGCATCAATATGCAGTACAAGATAACCGAAGCAAACCAGGACAACAACCCGCATCCGTCAGAACATTGGTAACCCATCTAAACCTGGCCACGGGTACACGCATCAGACAGTAACATAGTAACCAAGCCGTAATCCTATGGCCCACTACACCATACAGTCGTACTCATGTAAACTAAAGCCTAATCTGGCTTACTACACCATCAGTCAGTACTTGTAACCAAGAAAAGACCCAGGCTAACTACACCATCCTACAGAACGTTGTAACCATCCCAAGCTGGCTACTAACTCGAACATCAGAATTGTTAACCAAGGCCTAAGCCTGGACAACTACACCATCAACAGTACTTGCGTAACCATGCCTATGCCTGGCTTCTACACGCATTAGTACAGTTAATTGTAAGACCAAGGCCTAAGCATATGCTACGGTACAACCATCAGCCAGTATTGCAACCAAGCCTAAAGCCTGCAACGTACACCATCAGATCAGTACTTAACCAAGCCTATGCCTGGATACTAACAGCCATCAGACAGTAACTTTAACCAAGCACTAACTACCTGTGCTGACTACACAATCAGTCAGTTCTTACAACCAAGCCTAACCTGGCGACTACAACCATCAGTCAGTATAGTGTGTGAATCAAGCCAAAGTCCTGGGCAAC
The DNA here is from genome assembly GCF_026875155.1 of Cherax quadricarinatus. Lineage (NCBI taxonomy): Eukaryota > Metazoa > Arthropoda > Malacostraca > Decapoda > Parastacidae > Cherax > Cherax quadricarinatus. The sequence goes on from NC_069405.1 coordinate 34,367,409, forward strand.
TAAACAACAACCATCGGTCAGTACATGTAACCAAGCCTTAATACTGGCAACTACACCATCAGTCATATTTGAACCAACCAAAGCCTGGCTTCTACACCATCAGTCAGTAACTAGTACTTAGTAACCAAGCCTAACCTTTGCTACTACACCAACAACAGTAATTTGTTCATAAGCCTAAGTCCTGGCTACAACACCATCTATGTGCAGTACCTTGTAACCAACCAAGTCAGGCATACTACAATGAACCAACAGTCAGTCTTTGAAACCAAGGCCTAAGCCGTGGCATCTACACTCATCAGATTCAGGATTACTTGTAACCAAGCCAATAACCCTGGGCTTACAACACCACAGTCAGTTACATGTAACCAAGCTAAAGCCTTGGCTATCTACATCCATCAGTCAGTACTTGTAACCAAGCCTAACCCTAGGGCTACTACAGCCATCATTCAGTACTTTAACCAAGCCTAACCCAGGTGCAACTTACAATCCATGCAGTCCGTACTTGTTACCGAAGCAAAGCCTGGCTACTACACAAACAGTCAGTTATCTTGAAACCAAGCGCTAATCCAGGACTACTACACCATCGAGTCATGACTTGGTAAGCAAGCTAACCCTGGACACTAGCACCATCAGTCAGATACTTGATAACCAAGCCAAACCCTGGCTGCTACACCATCAGTCAGTACTTGAAACCAAGGCCAAACCCGCTACAACACCATTCAGTCAGTACATTTAATGCGAAGTGCCTAACCCTGGCTACTACACCATGCAGTCATGAACTTAGTAACCAAGCCTAATCCTGCTGCTCACCATCTAGTCATTAATTGAGTAACCAAGCCTAAATCCTGGCTACTACAAAATAATGAGCAGTAGCTTGTAACCAAGCCTAATCCATGGCCACTACAGGGTACAACCATCAGTCATACATGTAACCAATGACCAATCCTGGCCACTTACAACACCATTCGATTGTCATAACTGTGTAAGCCATCCAAACCCAGGCGTAGCAACAGTCCATCATTCAGATAACTTTTACCCAAAGGCCTAATCCTGTGCTGCTACCAATCATGTCAGTAACTGGTTGTAACAAGCTATATAAGCCTGGTACTACAGCCCTCATTCAGGAACTTGTAACAATCCTAACCCTGGAGCTACTACACCTATCAATCAGTACTTGTAACCAAGCCTACCCCTGGCTTACTACACCATCAATCGCAAGAAATTGTAACCAAAGCCTAGGCCCCCTGCTACTACAGCCATCAGTCAGTTTCTTGTAACCAAGCTAATCCCTGGCAGCTACACCATCAGTGCAGTACTTGTAACCAAGCTAACCCTGGACACTACACCATCAGTCAGTACGTGTACCAAGCCATAACCCTGTCTACTACAATACACATACAGTCAGTACTTGAAACCAAGCAAACCTGGGCTACTACACCAATCAGTCCCGTATTTTTAAGCAAAGACCTAACCCTGGCTACAACACCATCAGTCGTACTTGTAACACAAGCCTAATCCTGGCTACTACACCATCAGTTCAGTACCTTGATAAGCCAAGCCTAATGCCATGCTACTACACCATCAGTTCAGTAACTTGATAACCAAGCCTCATGCCGCCCACTACACCATCAGTCAGTACCTTGTAACCAAGCCTAATCCCTGGCCACTAGCAGTAGACCAACCATCATCAGTACTTGTAAAACTAAGCCAAAGTCCTGGCTACTACAAGCCCGATCAGTCCGAACATTGATAAGCGTCAAGAATAAACCCTGGAGCTACCTACCATACCAACAGTCAGTAACTTTTAACCAATCCTAAGCCGGTCATACTACACTCAACAGTCATTTATGTTGTAACCAAGTCCTAAGCCTGGGGGCAACTACACCATCAGTCAGTACATGTAACCATGCCTATGCCTGGCTTGTCTACAAACCATAGTGCATTATTGTAACCCAAGCGCTAAAGCCTTGCAACTACAAGCTACGCCATCAGCCAGATATTAGTCAACCAGAGCCTAAGCCACGGCTACTACACAATCAGACGCGCAAGGGGGGGGATGGGGGCCAATACCCTTGGCAACGGTAACTAAACCATTACAGGGGTCAGGTGGGGGTAACGTTTAACCAAGCCCTGAAGGGATCGCGTGGTTCTAACTACACAATTCAGACAGATATTCCTTCACCAAGCCTAAGCCTGGCTAGCAGACAAATCCATCAGTCAGTATTTGTAATCAAGGTCGCTAAGAGTCTGTGGACTACTCTACACCATTCATCAGTACTTTGTAACCAAGCCTAATCTGGCTAGCGAACAATCCAATCAGCCAGTATTTGAAAACCCAGTCTAACCTGGCTCTAACACCATCAGTCAGTACTTAAGTAACCAAGCCAAACCCTTGCAACTATCATCCAACAGTCAGAATCTTGAAACCAACCTAACCAGCCGTTGGCTACTACACCATCAGTCAGTTCTTGTAAGCCAAGCCACAGTCCTGGCTACTACATACCATCAGTGTCAGTAACTTAGTAACCACGCCTAACCCTGGTCACTACGACAATCAGTGCAGTACTTATGTAACCCAGCCTGAACCCTGGCAACTACACCAACATCAGTACTTGTAACCAGAGCCTAACTCGCTGGCTACTACAACCATCAGACAGTACTTTAAGCAAGCCTAACCCTGGCTACTGACACCATCAGTCAGTACTAGTAAACCAAGAGGCCCTATCCCTGGCTACTACACCAACAGTCCAGTACTTGTAAGGCAAGCCTAATCCTGGCTCCAACACCATCAGTCATACAGTGTAAACCAAGCCAAATCCTGTGCCACTAACACCATCAGTCAGGTACTTGTAACGCAAGCCATAATCCTGGCCACTACACGCATCAGTCAGTACTTGTAACTAGAGCCTAACCGAGGCAACTACACCATCATCAAACGATGTAAACCAAGAATAACCTGGCGTACTACACCATCAGTCCAGTACATGATAACCAATCCTAAGCCTGGCTACTACACCATCAGTCCAGTATTTGTAACCTAAGCCTAAGCCTGGGCAAACTACAAACCGCCCATCATTCTAGTACTTGTGAACCCTGCCTATGGCCTGGCTTCTAACAGCACCATTAGTCAGTTATTGTAACCGAAAGCCTAAGCCTGGCTACTACAACCATTCAGCAGAAACTTGCAACCAAGCTAAGCCAGAGTGGGCAACTACAAACCATCAGTCTGTACTTGAGAAACCAACCATGCCTGGCTACTACACCATTCAGATCAGTACTTTTATAAACCATCCTAACCCTGGTCAACTAAACAACAAACATCAGTTCTTTCAACCAAGTCCTAACCTGGCTGACTACACCATCAGTCAGTAATTGTAATCAATCCTAAGTCTGGCAACTACATACACCATGCAGTCTCAGTACATTGTAACCCACGCCTAATTCAGGCTACTACCACACCATGCAGTGTCAAATTATTGAAACCAGCCTAAGCCTGGCATCAACACCATCAGTCATGTTACATGTAATCCAAGGCTAAGCCTGTGCTACTACAACCATCCAGTCAGTATTGTAAATCGAGAGACTAAGTCGGCTACTACACACCATCAGTACAGTACATGTAACCAAGCCTACAGTCTGGCTACTACACCTATCAGGTCAGTATTATGAGAAACCAAGGCCTAAGCCTGCTTCTACACCATCAGTCAGTACTGTTGAAACCAAGCCTAATCTGGCTACTTACATACCATCAGTCAGTACTTGTAACCAAGCCTAATCCTGGCTACATACACACCATCAGTCAGACTTGTAAACCAAGCCTAATTACCAGAGCCACTACCACCATCATGGGTCAGTACTTGTAACCAAGCCTAATCCAGGCCACTACAACCATCAGTTCAGTACTTGTAAACCATCCTAACCCTGGCTACTACAGACGCATCAGTCAGAACTTGTAACCAAGCCAAAACAATCCCCCAGGCTGCTACACCATCAGTCAGTACTTGATACCCAATCTTAAGCCAGGCTCACATACACATCATCCGTACATGTAACCAACGCGAAACCCTGGCTACTACACCATCAGTCAGTAGCTTTGAACCAATTCCAAACCCTGGCAACACACCAACAGTCAGTTCTTGTGTTAACCAAGCCTAATCCTGGCTACTACAGCCATCAGTTCAGTACTTGTAAACCACTCCTAGCCCTGGACACTACACCAACCAGTCAGTATTGTAACCAGCCAAACCCTGGCTACTACCACCCCATCATCATGAACTTGTAAACCGAAGCCAAACCTCTGGGCTACTTACAACAACCAATCAGTCAGTACATTTTAAGGCAAGCCTAAACCTGCTACTCTACAGCATCAGGTCAGTACTTGTAACCAAGCCCTAATCTGGCTACTACACACATCAGTCAGAGTATTAGTAAACCAACCTAATCCTGGCGTAACTACAGGCCTATTGCAGTCAGTACTGAGAAACCAAGCCTAATCTGGCCACATACACATCAGTCATTACTTGTAACCAAGCCTAATCCTCCTGGCCACTACACCATCAGTCATACTTTAACCAAGTCCTACCCCTCTGGGCTACTACACCAACAGTCAGTACTTCTGTAACCAAGCTAATCCGTGGCTGAGCTACACCATTCAACAGTTCGTGTAAACCAAGCTTAAGGGCTGGCTACTACAAGCTCAACAAGTCATTTATAAAAAAAAACGTGTTACGCAACCAATGCCTGGCTACTATACAATCCATTAGTCCAGTACTTGTAAACAAGTCCTAACCCTGTTTACTAACATCCATCAGTCAGTTACAAGTAAACGCAAGCCAAAGCTGGCCATACTACACCATCAGATCAGTACTTGTAACCAAGCCTGAACCCTGGACATCTACCCGATCATCAGTACTTGTAACCAAGCCTAACCCTGTCTACTACACATCAGTCAAGAACTTCTTAAGTCAAGCCTAACCCTGGCTACTACCCGCATCAGTCAGTACTTGACACCAGCCTAGATCCTGGCTACTACACCGATCAGGTCAAGTTACATTGAAACCAAGCCTAATCCTGGTGCTACTAACACCATCATTACATACACTTTCAACCAAGAAAAACCACGGTGTCTACTACCAACCACAGTCAGTACAGTGTAACCAAGCCTGTTACCCTTGCTACTACAATATCAGTCAGTACTTGTAACCAGAATACCCTGGTGCTACTACATCCGATCAGTCCGAACCTTAGTAACCAGATGCCTAATGCCCTGGCCACTACACCAACAGTTCAAATGTAGCTGTAACCACGGCCCTAGATCCTGCCACTACATCATCATTACAGTACTTGTAACCAAGCCTAACCTGGACTCAGCTACACCATCAGTCAGTTACTTGTAACCAAGCTAATCCTGCTACTACACCATCAGTCCAGTACATATAACCAAGGGCCTAATCCTGCTACTACAACAGGAGCCATCCGGTCAGTACTAGTAACCAAGCCTAATACCTGGAGCCACGTACACTCATCAGTCAGAACTATGTAACCAGCCTATTATCCTGGGCCACTACAGCCATCAGTCAGTACTTTAAAGTCGAAGGCCAAACCCTGGCTACTAACACCATCAGTCAGTAACATGTAATTCCAAGCGCTAGAATCCTGGCTACATCTACAAACATCAATACAGTACGTTGTAACCAAGCCTAACCCAGGCTACAAACCATCCTCCAGCTACTCTTGTAACCAAGCCTAACACCAGGCTAACGTACACTCCATCAGTTCAGTACTTGATATTAACCAAGCCTACCCCTGGCTAGCTACACCACAGTCCGTAACTTGTAAACCAAAGTCCAAACCTTGCTACTTTACCATCCATCAGTCATGTAATTGTAACCAAGCCTAAGCCTGGCTGACTATGACACCATCAGTCAGGTAACTTGATAACAAGCCTAACCATAGTGCTACACAACCATGCAGATCAGTACTTGTAACCAAGCCTAAGCCTGGCTACTACACAATCAGTCAGTAACTGTGTATCCAGCCTAATCCTGGCTACTACAGCCATTCAAGTCAGTTACTTGTAACCAAGCCTAACCCTGGCTAACAACACCATCAGTCGAACTTGTACAAGCTAAGCTTGTCTACTACATCCATCAGGACAGGTACTTGTAGACCAAAAGCCTAACCCGGCTACTACACCATAGTCAGAACTTTTAAGCAACCTAACCCTGGCTACTACACCAACAGTCAGTACTGTAACCAAGCCTAACTGGCTACTAGCACCATTCAGTCAAGTACTTGTTAACCAAGCCTAATCCTGGTACTAACACCATTCAGTCAGTACTTTAACCAAGCCTAATCCTGGCCACACACCAATCATCCAGTACTTGTAACCAAGCCTAATCCTGGCCACTATACCATCATCCGTACTTGTAACCAAAGCCTAACCCTGGCTACTACACCAACGTATTCAGTACTTGTAACCAAGCCTAATCCTGGCTGCTAACACCATCAGTCGTACTTGTAACCAAGCTTAAGCTGGCTACACACCATCAGTCCAGTACTTGTAACCTAGCCATCACCCTGGCTACAACAGACCATTCAGTCAATACTATTAACCAAGCCTAAACCCTGGCTACTACACCATCAGTCAGTACTTGTAACCAGCCTAACCCTGCTACTAACACCATCAGTCAGTTCTTTGAAACCAAGCCTAAATTCCCCAGGCTACAACACCGTCATCAGTAACTTGTAACCAAGCCTAACCCTGTACCAGCTACCCAAACAGTCATGACTTGTAACCAAGACCTAATCCCTGGCTATTCACCAGTCAGTCAGTACTTGAACCAAGGCTACACCGGCTACATACACCATCAGTTCAGTACTTTTAACCAAGCCTAACCCTGGCTACTACACCATCAGTCAGTACTTGTAACCAAGCCTAATCCTGGCTACTACACCATCAGTCATACTTGTAACCAAGCCTAAATCCTGGCCTACTAACACCACAGTCAGTACTTGAAACCAGCCTAATCCTGGGTCCACTATCAACCATCAGTCAGTACTTGTAACCAAGCCAAGCTAATCCTGGTCCACTACACCATCAGTCCGTACATGTAACCAATCCTAACCCTGGCTACTACACCATCAGTCAGTAACTTGTAACCAACCAAATCCGTGACTGCTACATCAACCCACATCAGTACTTGTAACCAAGGCATACCGGCTACTAAACCATACAGTCAGTACTTGTAACCAAGCCCTAATCCGGCTACTACGCCATCAGTCAGTACTTGTAACCAAAGCCTAACCCTGCTACTACACCATCAGTCATACTTGTAACCCAAGTCCCTAAGCCGTGGCTGCTACAACCATCATCAGTACTTGTAACCCAAGCTTAAGCCTGGCTACTACAAACCATCAGTCAGTACATGTAACCAACCTAAGCCTGGCTACTACACCATCAGTCCAGTAACTCTTATAACCAAGCCTAAGCCTGAACTACTACACCATCAGTCAGTCTTGTAACACAAGAAACCTCCTGACTACTACACCATGCAGTCAGTACTTGTTATAGCCACCACAACCTAACCTGCTACTACTACAACCATCAGTCAGTACTTGTAAACCAGCCTAAACCTTGCTGCTTACACCATCAAGTCAGTACTTGTAAAAATGCCAAACCCTGGCTACTACACCATCAGTCCGTACTTGTAACCAAGCCTAACCCCTGTGCTACTACACCATCAGTCATACTTGTAACCAAGCCTAATCCTGCTACTACACCATCATCAGAACTCGTAAACCAAGCCTAAACCTGGCCACTACACCATCAGCATTATTGTAACCAAGCTGAAAGCCAGGCTACTACACCATCAGTCAGTACTTGTACCTAAGCGCCTTAAGCCTGGCCACTGCACCTAGCATCATAACTTGAACCAAGCCTAACCTGGCATACTACAAAACCATCATCATATACTTGTAACTAAGCCTAATCCTGGCTACTACTACACCATCAGTCAGTACTTGGAACCAAGAAGTAACCCTGGCTACTACACCGATCTTCAAGTACTTGTAACCAATCCTTAGCCTGGCTACTACACCATCAGTCAGTATTTGTAACCAAGCCTAAGCCTGGCAACTACACCATCAGTCAGTACTTGTAACCATGCCTATGCCTGGCTTCTACACCATCAGTCAGTTATTGTAACCAAGCCTAAGCCTGGCTACTACACCATCAGCCAGTACTTGTAACCAAGCCTAAGCCTGGCTACTACACCGTCAGTCAGCACTTTTAACCAAGCCTAACCCTGGCTACTACACAATCAGTCAGTTCTTTCAACCAAGCCTAAGCCTGGCTACTACACCATCAGTCAGTATTTGTAATTCAAGCCCTAGAGCCTGGCTACTACACCATCAGTCAGTACTTGTAACCAAGCCTAAGCCTCGCTTCTACACCATCAGTCAGTACTTGTAACCAAGCTAAGCCTGCCTACTCTACAAACGCATCATCCAGTTACTTGTAACCAAGCCTAATCCTGGCTACTACGAACCCTCAGTCAGTACCTGTAACCAAGCCTAACCCGGTTACAACACCATCAGGTCAGTACTTGTAACCAAGCCTAAGCCCTGGCTACTGACACCAACAGTCATTACTTGTAACCAGCCTAACCTGGCTACTACAGCCATCAGACAGTACATGTAACCAATCTAACCCTGGCTACTACAACCATCAATCATACTTGTAGAACAAGCCTAACACTGGCTACTACACCGATCAGTCAGTTCTTGTAACCAGCCTAACCTGGCTACTACACCAACAGTCATACTTGTAACCAAGCCTAACCCTGGACACTACACCATCAGTCAGTACTACTTGTAAAACCAAGCCTAACCACTGCTACTACACAACCATCAGTCAGACTTGTAACCAAGCGTAACCATGGCTGACTATACAACCAACAGTCAGTACTTTTAAGCAAAGCCCTAACCCAGGCTACTACCACCAACAGTCAGTACTTTGTAACCTACCTAATCCTGGCTACTACACCACTGTCATACTTGTAACCAAAGCCTAATCCAGGCTACTTACAATTGGACAGGACGACAGATGGAGTAACCATCAGTCAGTACTTGTAACCAGCCAAATCCTGGCTACTACACCTTCAGTCAGTAACTTTGTAACCAAGAATAAATCCCTGGGCTACTACACCATCAGTCAGTACTTGTAACCAAGCCTAACCCTGGCTACTACTATACAGTCATACTTGTAACAAAGAATAACCCTGCTACTACCACTCATGCAGTCAGTACACTTGTAACCAAGCCTAACCTGGCCACTTACACCATCAGTCAGTACCTGTAACCAAGCCTAATTCCTGGCCACTTACACCATCAGTCAGTACTTGTAACCAAGCCTAACCCTGGCTACTAAACAACCATCATCAGTACTTGTAAACCAAAGAATACTCTGGCTACTACACCATCAGTCAGTACTTGTAACCAAGCCTAACCCTGGCTACTACACCATCAGTCAGTACTTGTAACCAAGCCTAACCCTGGCCACTACACCATCAGTCAGTACTTTACCAAGCCTTATTTCCTGGCCACTACACAACAGTCAGTACTTGTAACCAAGCCTAACCCAGGCTACTAGAACCATCAGTCAGTAAACTTGTAACAATGCCTAATCCCTGGCTACTACAGCCATCATCCAGTACTTTGTAACCAGCCTAATCCTTGCTACTACATCATCAGTCCAGTACTTGTAACCAAGCCTAACCCTGGCCTACTAACACCATCAGTCATACTTGTAACCAAGCCTAAGCCTGGCTACTACACCATCAGTCAGTACTTGTAACCAAGCCTAACCCTGGCTACTACACCATCAGTCAGTACTTGTAACCAAGCCTAACCCTGGCTACTACACCATCAGTCAGTACTTGTAACCAAGCCGAAGCCTGCTACTACGAAGCCATCAGTCAGTACTTGTGTAAACCAAGCCTAAACCTGAGCTACTACACCATCATCAGTACTTGTAACCAAGCCTCCCCGGGCACTACACCATAGTCAGTACGAAACCAAGCCAAACCCGGGCTACTACACCATCATTCGTTTTTGTAACCAAGCCTACCCTGGCACTACACCTCTTTCATAATTTTTAACCAAGCCAAACCTGGCTACTACACCATCAGTCAGTATTTTGAAACAAGCCAACCTGGCTACTACACCATCAGTCAGTACTTGTAACCAAGCCTAACCCTGGCTACTACACCATCAGTCAGTACTTGTAACCAAGCCTAAGCCTGGCTACTACACCATCAGTCAGTACTTGTAACCAAGCCTAAGCCTGGCCACTACACCATCAGTCAGTACTTGTAACCAAGCCTAACCCTGGCTACTACACCATCAGTCAGTACTTGTAACCAAGCCTAACCCTGGCCTACACAAACCAATCAGTCAGTACTTGTAACCAAGCCTAACCCTGGCTACTACACCATCAGTCAGTACTTGTAACCAAGCCTAACCCTGGCTACTACACCATCAGTCAGTACTTGTAACCAAGCCTAACCCTGGCTACTACACCATCAGTCAGTACTTGTAACCAAGCCTAAGCCTGGCTACTACAACCATCAACCAGTACATGTAACCAATCCTAACCCTGGCCTACTACACCATCAGTGTCAGTACTTGTAACCAAAAGCTACCCCTGGCAACTACAAAGCCATACAGTCAGTACTTGTAACCAAGTCCTAACCCTGCTACTACACCATCCCGTCAGTACTTGTACCGCAAGCCTAACCCCTGGCTACTGACACCATCAGTCATACTTGGTAACCAATCCAACGCCCTGGCTACTACACCATCAGTCAGTACTTGTAACCAAGCCTAACCCTGGCTACTACACCATCAGTCAGTACTTGTAACCAAGCCTAACCCTGGCTACTACACCATCAGTCAGTACTTGTAACCAAGCCTACCCCTGCACTACAACCACCAGTCAGTACTTGTACCAGAATAACCCTGGCTACTACACCATCAGTCAGTACTTGAAACCAGCCTAAGCTGCTACTACACATCAGTCAGTACTTTTAACCAAGAATAAGCTGGCTACTACACCACAGTCAGTACATGTAACCAAGGCCTAACCTGGTCTACTACACACATCAGTTCAGAACTGTAACCAAGCCTAACCCCTGGCTACTACACCATCAGTTCAGTACTGTAACCAAGAAAACCCTGGCTACTACACCATCAGTCAGTACTTGTAACCAAGAATAACCCTGGCTACTACACCATCAGTCAGTACTTGTAACCAAGCCTAACCCTGGCTACTACACCATCAGTCAGTACTTGTAACCAAGAATAACCCTGGCTACGTACACCAACATTCAGTACTTGTAATCCAATCTAACCTGCCAGGCACTACACATCAGTCAGTACTTGAAACCAAGCCCTAACCCTCGCTACTACACCATCAGTCAGTACTTGTAACCAAGAATAACCCTGGCTACTACACCATCAGTCAGTACTTGTAACCAAGCCTAACCCTGGCTACTACACCATCAGTCAGTACTTGTAACCAAGCCTAACCCTGGCTACTACACCATCAGTCAGTACTTGTAACCAAGCCTAAGCCTAAGGAGCTGCCACTACACATCAGTGCAGTACTTGTAACCCAAGCCCTGAGCTGGCAACTACACCATACAGTCTACTTGTAACCAATCCAAAGCCTGGCTACTACACATCATCATACTTGTAACCAAGCCTAAGTCGGCCACTACAACCGTCAGTCAGTTACTTGTAACATCCTAACCCTGGCTACTACAGCCATCATCCAGTACTGTAACCAAGCCTAAACCCTGGCTACTACAATACCCATCAGTCAGTACATGTAACCAAGCCTAAGCCTGGGCTACTACACCATCAGTCATACTTGTAACAAGTCCTAACCCTGGCCACTACAACCATCATCAGTACTTGTAACCAAGCCTAACCCTTGCTACTACACCATCAAAGTTTCAGTACTTGAACCAAGCCTAACCCTGGCTACTACACCATCAGTCAGTACTTGTAACCAAGCCTAACCCTGGCTACTACACCATCAGTCAGTACTTGTAACTCAAGCCTACCACCTGGCAACACACCATCAGTCAGTACTTGTAACCAAGCCTAACCCTGGCTACTACACCATCAGTCAGTACTTGTAACCAAGCCTAACCCTGGCTACTACACCATCAGTCAGTACTTGTAACCAAGCCTAACCCTGGCTACTACACCATCAGCCAGTACTGTAACCAGCCTTAACCCTGGCTACTACACCATCATTCATACTTGTACCAATCTAACCCTGGCTACTACACCATCAGTCAGTACTTGTCACCAGCCAACCCCAGGCTACTCACACCATCAGTCAGTACTTGTAACCAAGAATAACCCTGCTACGTACACCATCAGACATACTTGTAACCAAGGCTAAGCCTGGTCTACTACAACCATCAGTCATTACATGTAACCAAGAATAGCCTGGCTACTACACCAACATCAGTACATGTAACCAAGCCTAACCCTGGCAAATACACCATCAGTCAGTTAACTTGTACCCAAGCCTACCCCTGCTACTACACATCAGTCAGTACTTGTAAACCAGAATAACCCTGGCAACTACACCACCAGTTCAGTACTAGTTAACCAAGCCTAAGCCTGGCTACTACACCATCAGTCATACTGTAACCAAGAATAATCCTGGCTACTACACCATCAGTCAGTAACTAGAAACCAAGAACATAACCCTGGCTACAACACTCATCAGTCCAGTACTTGTAACCAGTCCTAACCTGGCTACTACACCATCATTCCGTATAATAACCAAGCCTAACCCCTGCCACTACACCATCAGTCAGTACTTGTAACCAAGCCTAACCCTGGCTAACTACACCATCCAGTCAGTACTGTGTACACCAAGCCTAACCCTGGCTAACTACAACCATAAGTCAGTACATGTAACCAAATTAACCCTTTCTACAACACCATCATTCAGTAACTTTGTAACCAAGAATAACCCTGGCTACTACACACCATCATCAGTACTTGTAACCAAGAATAACCCTGGCTACTACACCATCAGTCAGTACTTGTAACCAAGAATAACCCTGGCTACTACACCATCAGTCAGTACTTGTAACCAAGATTAACCCTGGCTACTACACCATCAGTCAGTACTTGTAACCAAGAATAACCCCTGCTACTAAACCATCAGTTAGAGAAAGCAGTACTTTTAACCAACCTAACGCCTGGCTACTAACCATCATCAGTACTTGTAACCGAGAATACCCTGGCTACTACAACACCATCAGTCAGTACTTGTAACCAAGAATAACCCTGGCTACTACACCATCAGTCAGTACTTGTAACCAAGAATAACCCTGGCTACTACACCATCAGTCAGTACTTGTAACCAAGAATAACCCTGGCTACTACACCATCAGTCAGTACTTGTAACCAAGAATAACCCTGGCTACTACACCAACAGTCAGTACTTGTAACCAAAATATCCCAGCTACTACAACCATCAGTCCAGTACTAGTAACCAAGAATAACCTGCTACTACACCATCATCAGTACTTGAAACCAAGAATAACCCTGGCTAACTACAAAACCACATTCTGACTTGAAACCAAGAATAACCCTGGCAACTACACGCATCATTCAGCATGTTTATCTTCCTTATGTTATAAAAGTGAGTGACAGATCAACTCACACTTTTAATTATATTCTTATAACACTAATATTTATTATTTGTTTCTCTCTTAATGTCATTCTTATTTTTTTCCTATATATACGCAAGTAATCTACATTTTCTTTCATGGTAATTTGGTTGATTAATAACTTTAATCATAAGGGAGTAATTCAGTGTATGATTTAATACATACACCTATATCTGGCTTCTGTGAGTTAAGTCTTCAGTGGTGACAGAATCAGTAATGATCAAAGAGTCAATCTCAGTTTTATAAGTTAACTTTAGTGTCATTAGGATGATAAATAATTCAATTTGTAGTGTAGACGTCCAGTTGTTAATTCTTATAGTTAACTCAACATGGTTGTTATAGTTGTTATGTAGGAAGGTAACAACAAGGTGCAGCCCTGCTAGTAGACTCCTGCTTAGATCTATCATTCTATATATCTTGTGTTATATTATTGCTAACTGAGCTTGTTAAGACAGACTTAAGATATAAACACAACTTTAATGGAGATGGGAACTGCTCTTGTTGTCTACTCTGACAAACATCGTGAAAATAATAACACTTAATTACATGTTTTCACAACTTATTTAGATCTGTGGTCATTTACTTCTAGACATTTGATAAGTTTAAATTTTTATACCAAACAATGTTATTTTTCTACATTTAATGCAACATAATTTCATTTGATAAGAGTTTTAACAGCCGACTAATGTCTGGCTTCTTGTATTAGCTTTTAATAACGGAGAAACTAATGTTAATCACAAGCTATTCCATCACTTAATATTAAGGAACTACTAACTATTCTCATTCTACATTTTAAGCAACCAGTGTTATATAGCCAAGAAAATCTGAGACTTTCTTTAGGATTGTTATTTAAGGCACAAGAATTTCTTACTTTTAATTAGCACCTTGTATTGTAGCCACAATCATTTAGACTTACATTAGCCCCTATTGTACATCATTCTTACTTTCTCACATTAGCACCATTGTTATTGTAGCCAACAACATCATTCTTACTCTCTCACATTAGCACCATTGTTATTGTAGCCAACAACATCATTCTTACTTTCTCACATTAGCACCATTGTTATTGTAGCCAACAACATTATTCTTACTCTCTCACATTAGCACCATTGTTATTGTAGCCAACAACATTATTCTTACTTCTCACATTAGCACCATTGTTGTTGTAGCCAACAACATTATTCTTACTCTCTCACATTAGCACCATTGTTGTTGTAGCCAACAACAGCCTTCACAGCTATTGCTGGCTATTTTAGCCTATTGGCAAAGTGTTAATATATTGACACTATTTTAGAATATTGAGAAATTTGCAACTATATAAAACAAATTTACTGGAAAAGCCTGGTGATGAATCTGGCCGCGGGGGCGTTGACCCCCGGAATACCCTGCAGGTAGACTCCAGGTAGTATCCTCCTGACTGTAAGACACACAGACATTAACTACAAAAGCCATTACATTTTGTGATTTAAGGGTTTGACACATTTACCCAATTGAAATTTGAAACACAGTTATTGCATGCAGGTAGGGTTCTTTATTGTAACGTTTCAGCCACTGTGTGGGAACGTTTCCTTTATAAAGATTCCATTGCTGTATAATGTTGGAATTTGAAACCAGTAAGAGGCTAATATGTTTAGACGGGATTTGTTTACAACTTGTTTTTACCCATGGAAATTGTCCGATCATGAGTCCGTCTTACGATTATGAACGAAAGTCGTAGGGGTCAATATATGTATCAGTCAGGCTGTTTTATAATGGGTTCTTCACCCCTTATAGTCGATTACAAATGAACATTTTGCATAAGGAACAATGAACCGAACAGAAGAACTTAAGTCAAAGATTCGAACAATGAACATTTGGAAAGTATGAACATCTTAACTTGTTCCTCTTGACACCCAAGATGGAATTTGAAGCGAGGATGAGTCGTTCTTAACGTTATGAACGAAGTGAATCTGGAAAAAAAGGAACATTTGAACAAACTGATATTTAAAAAAATGAATTCCCTTCAAGTGAACATCGTGAACAAAGTGAACATCTTGAACATAAGAACAAAATGAACATCTTGAACAAAATGAACATCTTGAACAAAATGAATATCTTGAACAAAATGAACATCTTGAACAGTATGAACATCTTGAACAAAATGAATATCTTGAACAAAATGAACATCTTGAACAAAATGAACATCTTGAACACAAAATGAATATCTTGAACAAAATGAACATCTTGAACAAAATGAATATCTTGAACAAAATGAATATCTTGAACAAAGTGAACATCTTGAACAAAATGAATATCTTGAACAAAATGAACATCTTGAACAAAATGAACATCTTGAACAAAGTGAACATCTTGAACAAAATGAATATCTTGAACAAAATGAACATCTTGAACAAAGTGAATATCTTGAACAAAATGAACATCTTGAACAAATGAACATTTGAACAAAGTGAATATCTTGAACAAAATGAAATCTTGAACAAAATGAACATATTGAACAAAATGAACATATTGAACAAAGTGAATATCTTGAACAAAATGAACATCTTGAACAAAATGAACATCTTGAACAAAATGAACATCTTGAACAAAATGAACATATTGAACAAAGTGAATATCTTGAACAAAATGAACATCTTGAACAAAATGAATATCTTGAACAAAATGAATATCTTGAACAAAGTGAACATCTTGAACAAAATGAATATCTTGAACAAAATGAATATCTTGAACAAAATGAACATCTTGAACAAAATGAATATCTTGAACAAAGTGAACATCTTGAACAAAATGAACATCTTGAACAAAATGAACATCTTGAACAAAATGAATATCTTGAACAAAATGAACATCTTGAACAAAATGAATATCTTGAACAAAATGAACATCTTGAACAAAATGAACATCTTGAACAAAATGAACATATTGAACAAAATGAACATATTGAACAAAGTGAATATCTTGAACAAAGTGAATATCTTGAACAAAATGAACATCTTGAACAAAAGTGAACAACGTAGATATCTTGAACAAAAACATTTTGAATAGAGTGAAGATCTTGAACAAAGTGAACATTTTGAGCCAAGTGCATCTTGAACGAAGTGAACACCTTGAACAAAGTGGACATCTTGAACAATAGTGAACATCTTGAACAATGTGAACATCTTGAACAAAAGTGAACATCTTGAACAATGTGAACATCTTGAACAAAAGTGAACATCTTGAACAAAAGTGAACATCTTGAACAAAAGTGAACATCTTGAACAAAAGTGAACATCTTGAACAATGTGAACATCTTGAACAATGTGAACATCTTGAAGAAAAGTGAACATCTTGAACAATGTGAACATCTTGAACAATGTGAACATCTTGAACAAAAGTGAACATCTTGAACAATGTGAACATCTTGAACAAAAGTGAACATCTTGAACAAAAGTGAACATCTTGAACAATGTGAACATCTTGAACAATGTGAACATCTTGAACAAAAGTGAACATCTTGAACAATGTGAACATCTTGAACAAAAGTGAACATCTTGAACAATGTGAACATCTTTAACAATGTGAACATCTTGAACAAAAGTGAACATCTTGAACAATGTGAACATCTTGAACAATGTGAACATCTTGAACAAAAGTGAACATCTTGAACAATGTGAACATCTTGAACAAAAGTGAACATCTTGAACAAAAGTGAACATCTTGAACAAAAGTGAACATCTTGAACAATGTGAACATCTTGAACAAAAGTGAACATCTTGAACAAAAGTGAACATCTTGAACAATGTGAACATCTTGAACAAAAGTGAACATCTTGAACAATGTGAACATCTTGAACAAAAGTGAACATCTTGAACAAAAGTGAACATCTTGAACAAAAGTGAACATCTTGAACAAAGTGAACATCTTGAACAAAAGTGAACATCTTGAACAAAAGTGAACATCTTGAACAAAAGTGAACATCTTGAACAAAAGTGAACATCTTGAACAAAGTGAACATCTTAAAAAACAGTGAAACACTGAACACAAAGTGCTTTTGACTTGTCATCTGTACTGTCATGTCTGCCTGTTGTCTTGATACTGTTGATCATCTTGTCATGTGACATCTTTGTCTGTAACTGTCTTGAACAAGTGTATCACTGACTGTCTCTGACTGTCATCTTGATCATGCTCTGTCTCTGTACTGTAACATCTTGATCTGTGACTCTGTCTGTCTTGTAAGTGAACTCTTGTACTGTGTACTCTTGCGTCTCTGTACTGTTGAACTTCTGTCTGTACTCTGAACTGTACTCTGAACAATGTAGAACTTCTTGACGTGCTCTGAACATGTCTCTTGACTGTGTCTCTGTCTCTCTCTCTTTCTGTCTCTTGTTGTCTCTGTCTCTGTCTGTCTTGTCTCTGGTTGCCTCTGTCTCTGTCTCTCTGTCTGTCTCCGTCTCTGTTGTTTCTGTCTGTCTGTCTCTGTCTGTCTTCTGTCTGTCTGTCTCTGTCTGTCTGTCTGTCTGTCTCTGTCTCTGTCTGTCTTGTCTTGTCTGTCTATGTCTTTGTTGTCTCTGTCTGTCTCCTCTGTCTGTCTCTGTCTCTGTCTGTCTCTGTCTCTGTTTGTCTCTGTCTGTCTCTGTCTGTCTTGTCTGTCTCTGCCTGTCTCTGTCTGTCTCTGTCTCTGTCTCTGTTTGTCTCTGTCTCTGTCTGTCTCTGTCTCTGTTTCTGTCTTTTCTGTCTGTCTCTGTCTCTGTTTTCTGTCTCTGTCTGTCTGCCTTTGTCTCTGTCTGTCTCTGTCTGTCTGTCTTTGTCTCTGTTGTCTCTGTCTGTCTCTGTCTCTGTTCTCTGTCTGTCTGTCTCTGTCTGTCTGTCTCTGTTTCTGTCTCTGTTCTGTCTCTGTCTCTGTCTGTCTGTCTGTCTCTGTCTGTCTCTGTCTCTGTCTGTCTCGTCTGTCTCTGTCTCTATCTGTCTCTGTCTGTCTCTGTCTTGTCTGTCTCTGTTGTCTGTTTCTCTGTCTGTCTCTGTCTGTCTGTCTTGTGTCTCTGTTTGTCTCTGTCTCTGTCTGTCTGTCTCTGTCTGTCTGTCTCTGTCTCTGTTTGTCTCTGTCTCTGTCCTGTCTCTGTTCTGTCTCTGTCTGTCTGTCTCTCTGTCTGTCTCTGCTCTGTCTTGTCTCTGTCCTGTCTCTGTCTCTGTCTGTCTGTCTCTGTCTGTCTGCTCTCTGCCTGCTGTCTCTGTTCTCTCTGTTTCCTGTTTTTCGTGTCTGTCTCTGTTCTCTATCTCTGTCTGTCTCTGTCTCTGTTCTGTCTCTATCTCTGTCTGTCTCTGTCTTTGTCTCTGTCTCTGTCTGTCCTGTCTCTCTGTCTGTCTGTCTCTGTTCTGTCTTGTCTGTCCTGTCTCTGTCTCTGTTCTCTGTCTTTGTCTCTGTCTGTCTCTGTCTCTGTCTGTCTCTGTCTATCTCTGTCTCTGTCTTTGTTCTGCTCTGTCTCTGTCTGTCTGTCTCTGTCTGTCTGTCTCTGTCTGTCTCCTCTGTCTGTCACTGTCTGTCTCTGTCTCTGTCTGTCTGTCTCTGTCTGTCTCTATCTCTGTCTGTCTCTGTCTTTGTCTCTCTGTCTCTGTCTGTCTGTCTCTGTCTGTCTGTCTCTGTCTGTCTCTGTCTGCTCTGTCACTGTCTGTCTCTGTCTCTGTCTTTGTCTCTGTCTGTCTCTGTCTCTGTCTGTCTCTGTCTATCTCTGTCTCTGTCTTTGTCTCTGTCTGTCTCTGTCTCTGTCTGTCTGTCTCTGTCTCTCTCAAAACTCGTATATTATCATCAGGTTTCCCTGGAAGCTGGAGAGGATTTATATACACACGTACATCACATTTTTCACCTTCGTATGTAATATAAATAATGTCGTTGATACCGTTGTTTCCTCTCTTACTGCAACACCCATTTTAATACCTCTCTTAATATAATAATAATAATAATAATAATAATATAATAATAATAATAATAATAATAATAATAATAATAATAATAATAATAAAAATAATAATAATAATAATAATAATAATAATAATAATAATAATAATAATAATAATAATAAAAGCTTAGTTCTGTTCTAAAGAGGAAGATTCATGTCACCTCAAAAAACCCCAGGTCACCCTCTTCTGAAGCCCCAGGTCACCCTCTTCTGAAGCCCCAGGTCACCCTCTTCTGAAGCCCCAGGTCACCCTCTTCTGAAACCCCAGGTCACCCTCTTCTGAAACCCCAGGTCACCCTCTTCTGAAGCCCCAGGTCACCCTCTTCTGAAACCCCAGGTCACCCTCTTCTGAAACCCCAGGTCACCCTCTTCTGAAACCCCAGGTCACCCACTTCTGAAACCCCAGGTCACCCTCTTCTGAAACCCCAGGTCACCCTCTTCTGAAACCCCAGGTCACCCACTTCTGAAACCCCAGGTCACCCTCTTCTGAAACCCCAGGTCACCCTCTTCTGAAACCCCAGGTCACCCTCTTCTGAAACCCCAGGTCACCTCTTCTGAAACCCCAGGTCACCCTCTTCTAAAACCCCAGGTCACCCTCTTCTGAAACCCCAGGTCACCCTCTTCTGAAACCCAGGTCACCCACTTTGAAACCCCAGGTCACCATCTTCTGAAACCCCAGGTCACCCTCTTCTGAAACCCCAG
>NC_069405.1:34395309-34462809 GCF_026875155.1 Cherax quadricarinatus
CAAAAACTAAAGAGCTCACTCAGGGAGAAAGACTTTGGGGTGACCATAACACCGAGCACGTCACCGGAGGCACACATCAACCAAATAACTGCTGCAGCATACGGGCGCCTGGCAAACCTGAGAATAGCGTTACGATACCTTAATAAGGAATCGTTCAAGACACTATACACTGTGTATGTTAGACCCATACTGGAGTATGCAGCACCAGTCTGGAACCCACACCTGGTCAAGCACGTCAAGAAGTTAGAGAAAGTACAAAGGTTAGCAACAAGGCTATTCCCAGAGCTCAGGGGAATGTCGTACGAGGAAAGGTTGAGGGAAATCCGACTGACGACACTGGAGGACAGAAGGGTCAGGGGAGACATGATAACGACATACAAGATACTGCGGGGACAGTATAGGACAGAGATAGGATGTTCCAGAGAGGGGACACAGAAACAAGGGGTCACAACTGGAAGCTGAAGACTCAGACGAGTCACAGGGACGTTAGGAAGTATTTCTTCAGTCATAGAGTCGTTAGGAAGTGGAATAGCCTAGCAAGTGAAGTAGTGGAGGCAGGAACCATACATAGTTTTAAGAAGAGGTATGACAAAGCTCAGGAAGCAGAGAGGGAGAGGACCTAGTAGCGATCAGTGAAGAGGCGGGGCCAGGAACTGAGTATCGACCCCTGCAACCACAATTAGGTGAGTACACACACACATACACATTGCTGATCAAAAATCGCTGGAATTTTGATGAGCTGGAGAGAGGAGACAGCGGAGAAGAAAGTGATTACATAGCGGGAACGCTTCACTCTGGAGGTCCCAAGGTGGTAATAACCCACCTTGGGACCCACCACAGAACAGCAGGAGGCCAAGGCAAGAGTAGGACGAGAGCAATAGAGCGATGGTTGACACACTGGCTAGAGTGGCCAGAAGAGCTCATGCATGCAGAGCAAAGCTCCTGATCATGGGTGACTTTAACCACAAGGAGATCCATTGGGGGAACTTGGACCCGCATGGGGGCCAAGATACATGGAGGGCTAAGATGATGGAGGTGGTACTGGAGAACTTCATGTACCAACACGTAAGGGACACTACAAGAGAGAGAGGAGAGGATGAACCAGCAAGGCTGGACTTAGTATTCACCTTGAGTAGTGCAGATATCGAGGACATCACATATGAAAGACCCCTTGGGGCCAGTGACCATGTGGTTTTAAGCTTCGAATACACAGTAGAGCTACAAGTGGAGGGAGAAGCAGGAATGTCCAGGACGAATGAAGCCAAACTACAAGAAAGGGGACTACACAGGAATGAGGAACTTCCTGAAGGGGGTTTTCAGTGGGACAGAGAACTGGCATGGAAGCCAGTTAATGAGATGATAGAATATGTAGCAACAAAATGCAAGGAGGCTGAGGAGAGGTTTTGTACCCAAAGGGGTAACAGGAATAATGAAAAAGCCAGGATGAGCCCATGGTTTACCCAAAGGTGCAGGGAGGCAAAAACCAAGTGTGCTAGGGAATGGAAGAAATATAGAAGGCAAAGGACCCAGGAGAATAAGGAGAGCAGTCGTAGAGCCAGAAATGAATATGCACAGATAAGAAGGGAGGCCCAAAGACAATATGAAAATGACATAGCAGCGAAAGCCAAATCTGACCCGAAACTGTTGTACAGCCACATCAGGAGGAAAACAACAGTCAAAGGACCAGGTAATCAGGCTAAGGAAGGAAAGGAGGAGAGACAACAAGAAATGGGCCGTGAAGTATGTGAGGAACTCAACAAGAGATTCAAAAGAAGTGTTTTACAGAGGAGACAGAAGGGGCTCCAGAAAGACGGAGAGGTGGGGCACACCACCACGTGCTGGACACAGTGCCACACAACCGAGGAAGAAGTGAAGAGGCTTCTGAGTGAGCTAGATACCTCAAAAGGCAATGGGGCCAGATAACATCTCCCCATGGGTATTGAGAGAGGGAGCAGAGGCGCTATGTGTACCCCTAACAACAATATTCAGTACATCTATCGAAACAGGGAGATTGCCTGAGGTATGGAAGACAGCAAATGTAGTCCCAATCTTTAAAAAACGAGACAGACATGAAGCAATAAACTACAGACCAGTGTCACTGACATGTATAGTATGCAAAATCATGGAGAAGATTATCAGGAGAAGAGTGGAGGAACACCTAGAAAGGAATGATCTCATCAACAGCAGCCAACATGGTTTCAGGGACGGGAAATCCTGTGTCACAAACCTACTGGAGTTCTAAGACATGGTGACAGCAGTAAGACAAGTTAGAGAGGGGTGGGTGGATTGCATATTCTTGGAGTGCAAGAAGGCGTTTGACACAGTTCCACACAAGAGATTGGTGCAAAAACTGGAGGACCAAGCAGGGATAACAGGGAAGGCACTACAATGGATCAGGGAATACTTGTCAGGAAGACAGCAGCGAGTCATGGTACGTGGCGAGGTGTCAGAGTGGGGCACCTGTGACCAGGGGTCCCACAGGGGTCAGTCCTAGGACCAGTGCTGTTTCTGGTATTTGTGAACGACATGACGGAAGGAATAACTCTGAGGTGTCCCTGTTTGCAGATGACGTGAAGTTGATGAGAAGAATTCACTCGATCGAAGACCAGGCAGAACTACAAAGGGATCTGGACAGGCTGCAGACTTGGTCCAGCAATTGGCTCCCGGAGTTCAATCCCACCAAGTGCAAAGTCATGAAGATTGGGGAAGGGCAAAGAAGACCGCAGACGGAGTACAGTCTAGGGGGCCAGAGACTACAAACCTCACTCCCAAAGGGAAAAAAATCTTGGGGTGAGTATAACACCAGGCACATCTCATGAAGCGCACATCAACCAAATAACTGCTGCAGCATATGGGCGCCTAGCAAACCTCAGAACAGCATTCCGACATCTTAATAAGAAATCGTTCAGGACCCTGTAAAACCGTGTACGTTAGGCCCATATTGGAGTATGCGGCACCAGTTTGGAACCCACACCTAGCCAAGCACGTAAAGAAACTAGAGAAAGTGCAAAGGTTTGCAACAAGACTAGTCCCAGAGCTAAGAGGTATGTCCTACGAGGAGATTTTAAGGGGAAAATCAACCTACGACACTGGAGGAGGAGAGTAGGGGGGGACATGAAACGACATACAAAATACTGAGGGGAAATTGACAAGGGGACAAAAAAGGGATTTCCAGAATTTGGGACACAGTAAAAAGGGGGACACAGTTGGAAGTTGAAGACACAGATGAACACAGGGATTTTGGGAAATATTTCTTCACCAAAGGTAGTCATAAGTGGAAAGTTTGGGAAACGATGCAGTGGGGCAGGATCCATACATAGCTTTAAGCAGGGGTATTAAAGCCCGGTTCAGGGGAGGTGACCCAGTGGACAGGAAAGGGGCAACCGGGGATAAAAACCCCCCCAACCTCAACATAACAACATGGAAAAAAACACACAACACACCCCACACAAAACCCACACACATACACACACAACACACAAAAAACCCAAAAAACCACACAACCACAACACACACACACAACAACACACAACACAAACCCCACACAACACACCCCACACACACCACCACAAACACCCACACCACACACACACCCACAAACAACACCACAGTCATTGAGTGTCAGAAGTAATACCTACAAGTGATGTGTGGAGACAAAAACCAACATACTTTAAGACGAGGTATTACAAGGCCAGAAAGCAAGAGACAGACCATACGATCATGAAGAGGGGGGGACAGGAGCTGAGCCTCGACCCCCTGCGCCAAATTAATGATACACACCATCCAAATACCCTTTAAATTTGAAATATCCTCCTTATGATACATCTCCCTCAATGGAAACCAGGGCAAACTGGGTCGGGAAGGGAAAAAAAGAAGGGATAGTAAGAAAAGAATGTTAGACTAAATATAACCTTCATTATAATATAAGGCGCCAGATTATTTAGATGCTGGTGAAGCAAACCAGGGAACGGGCGGAGCTTGAACCTAGGCCATTTCGTAAGCCACTACGTTCACGCATTAGAGTTATTACGATTTCGTAAGTCTAGAGGCCAGTGAGTTGAACTTTTTGTAGAGCTTTACCATCACACTAGGCGCTGCACATAGCAAAAACGTTGTCAAAATACAAGCAACCAGGCCTCCTGGTTACTGGCCTGAATGATCAAGCTGTTAGTGCCTGCCTCACCGTAGTTCAATGTATGCACCACAGCCCGGCTGATCAGGAACTAATTTGAGGAATGTGTCTAGTTCCCTCCCGAAGACAGCCAGGACTGTTTTAGTAACCCACTCTTATACGAAGGAAGGACGTTTTTAACCAGTGTTTGTCTTTATAAGAGAAGAAGCATTGCCTAGAAAAGATAAAAACACACGCAGGTCCTTAACTGGGATACGTAATAACGTAATACGTGCACGGGACCCAATCAGGGGATAGGGAAATGTGAATCTCTGAGTCCCCAGTCAGTCCTCCAACGATCAGCTGACGATTCACAAATATTCAGAAATGTAAAAAATCACCGCGTCACATCCTTTACACATTTAATATCGTTGGTCCTGTATATGGAACAAAACAACTAGGACTCGTCAAATAAAACAATTTATCCTGGGCCTTATACAGCGCGGAAATAAACTGCCTCCTGTAGCGTAGGTGAAAAATTGTCCGCCATTGATGGGAGATAGTCTTACATGGAGGCTACCAAGTGTTCGATTGTGGTCCTCTTGACTCCGGTTTCAGCTTCAAGTTCACCCCAACACAAACACTACGTCTCAGATGAACACCAGGGCCTTCTAAAAAATAGCAAGCGCGCTTTTTACAATTTTATACTTTGTATAAACTTTCTAGATGCATATATACAAAAAATGGGAAAATGACAATAGCTCACTACACATCAAGATCAGAACGAACACGATCAACTTGGCCCAGCGATGCTCTTATGTTTACAACGTGTTGGTGTTTACATTTGTATCTGATAAACAGCTGATTAATAAGAGCTAGGCACGAGAAGAGTGTTTCTTGGTGTGGTGAGTGTGTTCCAGCAGGCTGTGATGACACCACCCAGCTCCTGCAGCAGGTACAGTTCACCACAGTGGTGACTGATGCATTAAATACTGGCAGGAAGATGAGTGGGAATACTGACGATAGTGGTGCTGTTCTGAGATGTGGTAACCTGGAGGATTGTGATCTGGAGGGTGGTGACCTGGAGGGTGGTGACCTGGAGGGTGGTGACCTGGAGGGTGGTGACCTGGAGGGTGGTGACCTGGAGGGTGGTGACCTGGAGGGTGATAACCTGGAGGGTGGTGACCTGGAGGGTGGTGACCTGGAGGGTGGTAACCTGGAGGGTGGTAACCTGGAGGGTGGTAACCTGGAGGGTGGTGATCTGGAGGGTGGTAACCTGGAGGGTGGTGACTGGAGGGTGGTGATCTGGAGGGTGGTGACCTGGAGGGTGGTGACCTGGATGGTGGTGACCTGGAGGGTGATAACCTGGAGGGTGGTAACCTGGAGGGTGGTAACCTGGAGGGTGGTGACTGGAGGTGGTAACCTGAGGGAGGAGGGTGGTAACCTGGAGGGTGGTGATCTGGAGGGTGGTAACCTGGAGGGTGGTAACCTGGAGGGTGGTGATCTGGAGGGTGGTAATCTGAAAGTGATGATGTGGAGGGTAATGATTTGGAGGGTGATAACCAGGAGGATGATGATCTGAAGTGGTGATGTCCTTGGGAAGGGTGATGCCCAGAGTGTGGTTATCCAGGCAGTGATGACTTTAGAAAGTACAGCGAACCACACACAACTCACACCACGTCACTAATCGACAAACTAACAAAGTCAAGCCACCATCGTGTGCTCACTCAGTAAGGAAACAGGAAGGACCTGCCATACCAGCATTACCATCTTAAATGATTCTTTCTCAAGCACACACCAATATTACACAAAAAACAATAGTATGCAAAAACGTCCTTACGAAAATACGTAAAGGCGTTTTTGTAGTGTGTTTTTGTAGTGTTGTGGAGCACCGGGATACCTCCCTGCGGAAGATGTTGACGCTAAATTTGTTCAGTCTTATAAGAAGCGGTTGAACATGCAGTCTGCAGAAATAGAGTTCTACTAGTCTAACCTGATGCAACTTCTGACACGGCTCACGATGTTCGTTTGTTCACTACCACCTCGTTGGTGGCTGATAGAGCCGATGACAGCTGACGCCGTATCAAGCCCTAAATACTATGACAATGTGACGTAATGGTTTAGAGAACCAGCAAGATGAAGAATGTGGCACTTGTATCCTGATACAGGGAATTCTTCACTTGTCCAGCCTATAGGCACGACATACTTCCACTTACGGATTTGTCCATGTGATATCGCTACTGCTGCTTCACCTCACCTGTCTACAGTATATATACAGTATATATACAGTATATATACAGTATATATACTGATTATATCGACTCCAGGCTGAGGGACTGATGACCTCAAACTCTTTCTGATCTTCACCATTCTTCTTTGTAAAAAAGGACTGCTGAAGCCACTGTGTGGCGAAACGTTTCCTCAGTAAAGATAACCAAGTGTTGCACATATGTCTAATTTATCAAGGTTCCTTCATGCTGGCAGCAGGGCTCTTGATCTCAGGAATTAGACCTGAGCTCCAAGTCCTCGAATCGAGTCTGAATGGCTTCCATCCCCTTCCTTACCCCAGGCGGTATGTGACGCCATACGGGTTTAGCTCTCCAGTGAATAATAAGAACGATGCCCAGAATAAGAAGGATGCACATGCTAAAGAAATAATGCCTAAAGGACCTTAAAATATATCGTTTACATTGTTATAAAAGATTCTGATTCAGGTTTGTGAAGACAATTCCGAATGACACCAATAATTTATTTGTGGGTTCAGGGATTAAAACTATATTCAGAAACTAGAGATGGTTCAAGGGTTTACAACCAGACAGGTTCCTTAAGTTAGAGACTTGAATAACGAGTTTCTGCTGCCTCTGTACTCGACTGAAGACGCCTACCCAGTAGGCGAAACGTTTCGGAATAAAGACACCTAACTGTTGCACATGTGTCTTGCTTATCATCAGGAGCTAAAGGAATTTAACCTAACACCCTTGGAAGAGAGAAGGACCTGAGGAGACATAACAACGACGTACAAGATACTTATATGAATGAAGTGAGCATAAAGGGACATACTTATATGAAAAGAAACATGGATTCAGCGCTTGTTTTATAATAATAATAATAATAATAATAATAATAATAATAATAATAATAATAATAATAATAGTAGAGATGAGTTTTCGACATGAAACAATAAGTAATAGGTATCAAGTGGGTGAAGAGGTGATAGGTATGATAGGCCCCACGAGGTAAAGAACTAGTCACTGAGGACAGTTCATGAGGATGGGCATAAAGCCGAGTCTCGACCCCAGCAAACACATCTTGGCGAGTACACACAAGAAGACCGGGAGGTCATACATATGGTGTAGACAAGATAGAGGATAGAGGAGCGTTGATAGAGGAGCGATGATGGAGGAGAGATGATAGAGGATAGACGAGAAAGAATAGACGCTAGAGTAGCGTGTAAATATGAGGCTAGGTGTTGGATAGTGATTGTGCAACAATAACTTACGTGACCCGGCATCCACCTTACCTGCTGCATCTCATTTGCAACATCCCTGTGTGTGTTTATCAGGCCCTTCCGTGTATGTCTGTGTTTGTCTGTCCAGCCCCTTCTGTCTGTCTAGCTTCTCTGTTTGTCCAGCCCCTCTGTCTGTCCAGCCCTTCTGAGGCTCCAGCTCCTCTACTTCTGTATCTATCTGTGTTTGATAAATTAAACACATGTGCAACACTTTGGTATCTTTATTGAGGATACGTTTCGCCACACAGTGGCTTCTTCAGTCCATACAAAGGAGAACAATATCACATTGGACAAATGTGATACCACCTACGACTGCTGCACCTCTCCTGCCTACGGTATATAACCTACGTCTTCGTACATATGCTGTATTCTTTTCAAGATTGATGGACTGACCACATCGACTCAAGGCTGAGGGACTGATTACCTCAAACTCCTCCTTTTCTTCCCCGTTCTTCTTTGTATGGACTGATGAAGCCACTGTGTGGCGAAACGGTTCCTCAGTAAAGATACCCAAGTGTTGCACTTGTGTCTAATTTATCAACTTGTCGGTTCTCTGAACCATTCATCTACACTCTTCTATGTTTGTCCAGCCCCTCTGTCTCTTCAGCCCCTCTGAGTCTCCAGCTCCTCTACTTATGTATCTGTCCAGCTCGTCTGTGTTTGTCCAGCCCCTCTGTCAAGCTCCACTATTTCTGTGTCTGTCTAAACCCCTGTGTGCATGTTTGTCCAGCCTCTCTATTTATGTGTTCCATTAACTCCTTTGATTTCTCTCGTCACACTCACTCTTAAGATTATTTCTGTCGTGTCTACCATTAGTGGTGCTTGCATCTCTGATCTTGATGTCATTTATTCTAAGAATCATCAACTTCCCGTGTCTACCATTAGTGGTGCTTGCATCTCTGATCTTGATGTCATTTATTCTAAGAATCATCAACTTCCCGTGTCTACCATTAGTGGTGCTTGCATCTCTGATCTTGATGTCATTTATTCTAAGAATCATCAACTTCCCGTGTCTACCATTAGTGGTGCTTGCATCTCTGATCTTGATGTCATTTATTCTAAGAATCATCAACTTCCCGTTGCTATCAACTTGCCCCTGCTGTCTTACATCTGTTATTGTTATGTTTCCTTCTGACAAAGGTAATTTCTCTGTTGTCCTATCACGAGGTATACCTCGTACCTACACTCCTCGTGTTCAATCCTCTTAATCTCATACAGCGAATCTTTACCTTATACATCATACTCCCTTTAGTTTCTGTCTTTCTGAATTTAGTATTATTCAACGATTCCATTTTATCTGTCCCTCTCTACATTATTCTTATGGTCTCCCTTAAATTTCCTCTACATGTTCTCTCTGTTATCTTCTTGCCTTTTGGCTGCCTAAAATTTTCACGATATTATTTATTTTGGCAAATTTTCTCCTCCTCCGGCATTTTCAAGAATTCGTTGAAGGTGTTCGGTCACATCCGATGCTAAGTCTTGAAAGTGCATCTCTCTTCATTCATGTTCGTCTTGAAGATGGTCTTAGTGTTCGTCTTGAAGATGGTCTTAGTGTTCGTCTTGAAGATGGTCTTAATGTTCGTCTTGAAGATGGTCTTAATGTTCGTCTTGAAGATGGTCTTAGTGTTCGTCTTGAAGATGGTCTTAATGTTCGTCTTGAAGATGGTCTTAATGTTCATATTGAAGATGGTCTTAATGTTCGTCTTGAAGATGGTCTTAGTGTTCGTCTTGAAGATGGTCTTAGTGTTCGTCTTGAAGATGGTCTTAATGTTCGTCTTGAGATGGTCTTAGTGGGTTTGTTTGAAAATGGTCTTATGTTCAATTGAATGGTTTAATGTTCGTCTTGAAGATGGTCTTAATGTTGTTTGAAGAGGTTTAGTGTTCGTCTTGAAGATGGTTTAGTGTTCGTCTTGAAGATGGGTTTTGTGTTGTCTTGAAGATGGTGTTAGTGTTGTCTTGAAGATGGTCTTAAAGTTTTGTCTTGAAGATGGTCTTAATGTTCGTCTTGAAGATGGTTTAATGTTGTTTGAAGATGGTCTTAATGTTCATATTGAAGATGGTTTAATGTCGTTTGAAGTGGTCTTAATGTTGTCTTGAAGTTTGGGCTTAATGTTCGTCTTTAAAATGGTCTTAGTGTTGTCTTGAAGTGGGTTTTAAAGTTGTCTTGAAGGGTTTTTATGTTTGTCTTGAAAAATGGTCTTAATGTTGTTTGAAGATGGTTTAGTGTTCGTTTGAAGATGGTTTAGTGTTCGTTTGAAGTGGTCTTAGTGTTTGTCTTTAAGATGGGCTTAGTGTTGTCTTTTAAGATGGTCTTGTGTTCGTCTTGAAAAATGGTCTTAGTGTTGTCTTGAAGATGGTTTAGTGTTGTCTTAAAGTGGTCTTAGGTTCGTCTTGAAGAGGTTTAGTGTTGTCTGAAGAGGTCTTAGTGTTCGTTTTGAAGATGGTTTAGTGTTCGTTTTGAAGATGGTCTTGTGTTAGTCTTGAAGATGGTCTTAGTGTTCGTTTGAAGATGGTCTTAATGTTGTCTTAAAGATGGTTTGTTTTCCCGTTTTGAAGATGGTCTTATGTTCGTCTTGAAGATGGTTTTAGTGTTCGTTTTGAAGATGGTTTAGTGTTGTCTGAAGAGGTCTTAGTGTTCGTTTTGGGTTGGTCTTAGTGTTCGTCTTGAAGATGGCTTAGTGTTCGTCTTAAAGATGGTCTTAGTGTTCGTCTGAAAGATGGTCTTAATTTCGTCTGAAGTGGTCTTAAGTTCGTTTGAAGTGGTCTTTTGTGTTCGTCTTGGATGGTCTTAATTTTCGTCTTGAAGATGGTCATTGTTCGTCTTGAAGAGGTCTTAATGTTCGTCTTGAAGATGGTCTTAGGTTCGTCTTGAAGATGGTCTTAATTTTTCGTCTTGAAGATGGTCTTAATGTTCGTCTTGAAGATGGTCTTAATGTTCGTCTTGAAGATGGTCTTAGTGTTCGTCTTGAAGATGGTCTTAATGTTCGTCTTGAAGATGGTCTTAATGTTCGTCTTGAAGATGGTCTTAATGTTCGTCTTGAAGATGGTCTTAGTGTTCGTCTTGAAGATGGTCTTAGCTTGAAGGTTAATTAATAAAGGCTTACTTCAAGTCCCTCTAGCACTGAGGTCGAAGGCTAAGACACACGTGCAACAGTTGGGTATCTTTATTGATGAAATGTTTCGCCTAAGTGTCCGAGGCCCAAGACTGTTCAATTGCCTCCCAGCATACATAAGGAGGATTACCAATAGACCCCTGGCTGTCTTCAAGCAGGCACTGGACAGGCACCTAAAGTCGGTACCTGACCAACAGGGCTGTGGTTCGTACGTCAGCTTCCGTGCGGCCAGCAGTAACAGCCTGGTTGATCAGACCCTGATCCACCATGAGGCCTGGTCTTAGACCGGTCCGCGGGGGCGTTGACCCCCGAAACCCTCTCCAGGTAAACTCAGGTAAACACAGTAGGCTTCTTCAGTCAGATACAAAGGGAGCAGTAGAACTGAAATAAAGATGGAATTATCAGTCCATCAACCTTGGAGAAGAAGTATTTGAGGTAGTCAGTCCCTCAGCCTGGAGAAGAGTTCAGCTCCATGATCTGAAGCGATTTCATTTCTACTGCTCCCTTTGTATCTGACTGAAGAAGTCTACTGTGTGAGCGAAACGTTCCATCAATAAAGATACCCAACCGTTACACATGTGTTTTAATATTCATCTCGAGGTCTCTCTCGGCCTTATTCACCTTTGTAGAGACCCGAGTTTTTTCTTTCCTTCCAAGATAAGTTTTATTTTCCCACCCTTGGTGTTACTATGGGCTCTCCTCTGTCTCCTGTTTTTTTCTAATCTTTACGTGGAATATTTCGAAACTGTTTACTTGCAACTGGTAAGGTGCGTCCTTCTCTCTGGCTTCACTATGTTAATGTCTTTGTTCTCTGGCCACATGACTCTAGTTTCTCCCATTTTTTATGCTCCTAGCAATTTCGCTCCTTCTATTAATTTCAAAGAGGAATGGCTATTTAGCTCTTTGTTTCCTTTCCTGGGTATGTCTACCGCTGTGTCACAGACTTTTCTTTTTTCCGTTTTCCGTCAGCCAATGCATAGAGGCATTTTTTTATTCACTATTTTTCGTACTATGCCTTTTCCGTTAAGAAAAGTCTTGTTACTCGCTTTCTCCGTACCCTTCACATCCGTGACCCCTAGTGTCTCAACTCTGAAATTTTCACTCTTCTCAGCTTCTCTCGCCTTGGTTATCCTTTTGATTTTATAAACTCTGCCTACTCGCATTCTAAATTAACTTTTTTCTCTTCTAAAATAACTTAAGTGAAATCTCCTATTCTTTGACTTCCCTACATTGCCAATCTTCCGACTCTGAACAACACTCTTCTTTCTCTTCTTTTCGTCACACTAATATCCTTCGTAGTAATCTTGTTCATGTTTCTTCTGCCACTGATGCTTCAGGTGTCTTCTCTATTTCCTGTTCTTTCAAGTTCTCTCCACTACTTTGGTGAAATTGGTCGTTCTCTTTCTGACAGACTTTAAGAGCACAACAGACGTGTTAGTCTTACAGACACTGACAGTATTGTTTTCTGTCAAGTTCGAGATCACAGTCGTCCTATTAACTGGTCCTCTGGTAACACTATATATTTTTCTTCTAGCCTTTACAACAGCCTTCTTGTTGAATGAGCTCTGATACACAGCTTTCCTAATATGAATCTTAGTCCAGCCTTTGTTTCTATGGATTCCTACCTTTCTCAATATATTGTCAAATGTTATAATCTTCAGAACACTCGTGACCTGACCTGACCTGACGTCTGTCTCCTATTCTCCTTTCCTCTTGATCTGTCTTCTGCATTTCCTTTGCTTTCCTGCCTTCTGACTTTCCACTTGCTTCCTTATATTTCTTAGCACTGGCCAGTAGGCCTACTGCAGTTCTTCTCTGCCCTCTTAAAGGACGGGTCTTGAAGTTGTCTCCGTCATCTTGAGATGCAATTTATTAACATTACTGTCACTAGTAATGCCTAGTGTGGACCAGCAGGTATCCTGTAGTGCTGTTCTCTTCTTTTGTTATGTACAGTACTACTATTACTACTGCTGCAACAATCACTGCTCCTACCACCACTACTACTAATGATACGAATTCTACGACGACCACCACCACCACTACTATAACAACTACGACGACCACCACCACTACTATAACTACGACCACCACCACCACTACTATAACTACCACCACCACCACCGCTACTATAACAACTACTACGACCACCACCACCACTACTATAACAACTACGACGACCACCACCACTACTATAACTACGACCACCACCACCGCTACTATAACTACGACCACCACCGCCGCTACTATAGCTACTCGCCCCTCAATGTTCCTTGACGCTCTTGATCTAGGGAACTGGATCTGTGTTCCAGTTCCCTGAATTGAGTCCTGAATGCCTTCCATCCCCCCCCCACAGACGCTGTGTAATCCTAAGGGTTTAGCGCTCCCCAATGATTATCTACTTCTCTCGCTCACTTGTGACCTGACAATGGTCCAGGACTGACCGACACGTCGTCATAAAGTTTCTCTCCTATGTAAATCGTCAACTCCTGGAAGAAGCTTAGGGTATTTCTACTTTCGTGGGCGCATTTACGTCGCTGTTACGTCGGTATTTACGTTCTCCTGCGCACTGGGTCACTTAGCGCCTGCGCGCTCCACTACATCGAGGCTGCAATCCCAGGAACCCTCCCTCCTGCAATTGTCTTCCAATGCCTTTAATACAATCCACCGAAGGAGGCAATTAGGGCGCGCACAGGCCGCAATTCACGCTTCTTGTGTTGCCATCTGATAGTAGGAAGCCTGGCAGCGACTGCACAGCTCATTTCCATAATGATCGCGGCGGTTGGCAACTCATGCGCGCCCCCCTGCCTGCGCATATACTTCGCGGAAGTACATAATACACGAGTGCAGTAAGCCGACCCCTGATATTTACCGCCGTTAGTCAATCACCAATTGGTTAAATTGGCGACCATCCGCGGAGTTTAAGGGGAGATGGTAGCATGATGGTAGCCCTTGCAAGATTGCCCGACACTCCTCCTCGCCCCCGACAATTTCGTCTGCGATGTTTGCCGCAGCCAGCCGCCATTACCCCACGTCACAGGCATCTAGATGCGCCGATACTCACCCGTAAATTCCCTGAATACAAATTCAAATATTTATTTACACATATATTGACAGACAAGGGACACTGTAAGGCCACAATGTACATAGTAACATTTTTACCAAGGCCATATTACGCTCGATATATGCGGACTCCCGATTTTTCGTCTCTGCGGGTCAATATTGACCATTTTTCACCGCTGGTCGGACTTCCATATTGAATATCAATGTTTTTTTCCAATATGAGATATGATAACTGGGCAGGAGTGGTTATTTTACAATTTTTTTCCACCGGTATTATGTAAATGACTGTTGTTCCTGGCCTCTCGACAAACATATTGACGAAAGAAAAATTTTACGACCCGTCTTAATTGAGAATTAACAAGTAAGTTTAAACACGTAGTTATGTCTTACAATCTTTTATGTTTTTCCTCTACTAAATCCTTTGTTACTTGTGGTTTTTCAGTAGTTTTCTGTTTTTTTTTTCAGAGGTTTCGCGGTTTTCAGTAGTTCTTTTTCTCAAAGGTAGTTTAGTGGTTTTCAGATGTAGTTTAGTGGTTTTTCAGAGGTAGTTTAGTGGCTTTTGAGGTAGTTTAGTGGTTTTTCAGAGGTAGTTTAGTAGTTTTTCAGAGGTAGTTTAGTGGTTTTCAGAGGTAGTTTAGTGGTTTTCAGAGGTAGTTTAGTGGCTTTTGAGGTAATTTAGTGGTTTTTCAGAGGTAGTTTAGTGGTTTTTCAGAGGTAGTTTAGTGGTTTTTCAGAGGTAGTTTAGTGGTTTTCAGAGGTAGTTTAGTGGCTTTTGAGGTAGTTTAGTGGTTTTTTCAGAGGTAGTTTGGTGGTTTTTCAGAGGTAGTTTAGTGGTTTTCAGAGGTAGTTTAGTGGTTTTCAGAGGTAGTTTAGTGGCTTTTGAGGTAGTTTAGTGGTTTTTCAGAGGTAGTTTAGTGGTTTTTCAGAGGTAGTTTAGTGGTTTTTCAGAGGTAGTTTAGTGGTTTTCAGAGGTAGTTTAGTGGTTTTCAGAGGTAGTTTAGTGGCTTTTGGGGTAATTTAGTGGTTTTTCAGAGGTAGTTTAGTGGTTTTTCAGAGGTAGTTTAGTGGTTTTTCAGAGGTAGTTTAGTGGTTTTTCAGAGGTAGTTTAGTGGTTTTTCAAAGGTTTGGTGGTTTATCAGAGGTAGTTGCGTTGTTCGTTCTGCCCTAGAGCAAATGTATTGTATTAAAACGTTCACTGATGTATTACAAAGCGTTGAATTAAATAACAAAATTTCTGTGTCAGAGACAGGACACAGCAAGAAGGGGACACAGCAAGAAGGGGACACAGCAAGAAGGGGACACAGCAAGAAGGGGACACAGCAAGAAGGGGACACAGCAAGAAGGGGACACAGCAAGAAGGGGACACAGCAAGAAGGGGACACAGCAAGAAGGGGACACAGCAAGAAGGGGACACAGCAAGAAGGGGACACAGCAAGAAGGGGACACAGCAAGAAGGGGACACAGCAAGAAGGGGACACAGCAACAAGGGGACACAGCAAGAAGGGGACACAACAACAAGGGGACACAGCAAGAAGGGGACACAACAACAAGGGGACACAGCAAGAAGGGGACACAACAACAAGGGGACACAGCAAGAAGGGGACACAACAACAAGGGGACACAGCAAGAAGGGGACACAACAACAAGGGGACACAGCAAGAAGGGGACACAACAACAAGGGGACACAGCAACAAGGGGACACAGTAACAAGGGGACACAGCAACAAGGGGACACAGCAACAAGGGGACACAGCAACAAGGGGACACAGCAACAAGGGGACACAGCAACAAGGGGACACAGCAAGGGGACACAGCAACAAGGGGACGCAGTAACAAGGGGACACAACAACAAGGGTACACAGCAACAAGTGGACACAGCAACAACGGGACAAAGCAACAAGAGGACAAAGCAACAAGGGGAGCAAACAACAAGGGGACACAGCAACAAAGGGACACAGCAACAAGGGGACACAACAACAAGGGGACACAGCAACAAGGGGACACAACAACAAGGGGACACATCAACAAGGGGATACAGCAACAAGGGGACACAACAACAAGGGGACACAGCAACAAGGGGACACAGCAACAAGGGGACACAGCAACAAGGGGACAAAGTTGGAAGCTGAAGACTCAGATGAGTCATGGGGATGTTAGGAAGTATTTCTTCAGTCACAGAGTTGTCAGGAAGTGGAATAGTTTGGCAAGTGATGTAGTGGAGGCAGGTTCCATACATAGCTTTAAGACGAGGTATGATAAAGCTCATGGAGCAGGAAGAGTGACCCAGTAGCGACCAGTGAAGAGGCGGGGCCAGGAGCTGTGAATCGAACCCTGCAACCACAACTAGGTGAGTACACACACTCACACACACACATACACGCACAGGGAGAGAGAGGACCTAGTAGCACTCGGTGAAGAGGCGGGGCCAGGAGCTGAGTCTCGACCCCTGCAACCACAATTAGTTGAGTACAAATAGGTGAGTACACACACACACGCACACACACACACACACATACACACACACACACACACACACACACACACACACACACACACACACATACACACACACACACACACACACACAACACACACACACACACACACACACACACACACACACACACACACACCATGGGTGACTTTACCCACGAGGAAATCGACTGGGAGAACTTGGAGCCACATGGGGACCAAGATACATGCAGGGATAAGATGATGGAGGTGGTACTGGAAAACTTCATATACCAACACGTAAGGGACACTACCAGAGAGAGAGGAGAGGATGAACCAGCGAGACTGGACCTAGTATTAACCTTGAGCAGCGCAAATATTGAGGACATCACATATGAAAACCCCTTGGGGCCAGCGATCATGTGGTTTCAGGATTCGAATACACAGTATTTATAAGTGGAGGGGGAAGCAGGAAGGCCAGGGCGAATGAAGCCAAAATACAAGAAGGGGGACTACACGGGAATGAAGAACTTCCTGAACGGGGTTTAGTGGGACAGAGAACTGGCAGGGAATTCAGTAAACGAGATGTTGGAATACTTGACAATATGCAAGGAAGCTGAGAAGAGGTTTGTACCCAAGGGTAACAGGAATTATGAATAAGCCAGGATGAGCCCATGGTTCACCCAAAGGTGCAGGGAGACCAAAACCAAGTGTGTTAGGGAATGGAAGAGGTATAGAAGGCAAAGTACTCAGGAGAATAAGGCAAGTAGTCGTAGAGCCAGAAATGAATATACACAGGTAAGAAGGGAGACTTAGAGACAATACGAGAATGACATAGCAGCGATAGCCAAATCTGACCCGAAGCTGTTGTGCAGCCACATCAGGAGAAAAACAACAGTCAAGAATCAGGTAATCAGGCTAAGAAAGGAAGGAGGAAAGATCACAAGAAACGACCGAGAAGTATGTGAGCAGCTCAACATGAGATTCAAAGAAGTGTTCACAGAGGAGACAGAAGAGACTCCAGAAAGACAGATAGGTGGGGTACACCACCAAATGTTGGACACAATACATACAACCGAGGAAGAAGTGAAGAGGCTGCTGAGTTAGCTAGATACCTCAAAGGCGATGAGACCGGATAACATCTCTCCATGGGTCCTGAGAGAGGGAGCAGAGGCGCTATGTGTACCCCTAACAATAATATTCAACACATTTATCGAAACAGGGAGATTACCTGATGTATGGGAGACAGTAAACGTAGTCCAAATTTTAAAAAAAAGGAGACAGACGAGAAGCACTAAACTATAGACTGGTGTCGTTGACATGTTTAATATGCAAAGTTATGAAGAAGATTATCAGGAGAAGAATGGTGGAGCACCTAGAAAGAACTGAGCTTTTCAACAACAGCCAACACGGTTTCAGGGACGGGAAATCCTGTGTCACAAACCTACTGGAGTTCTATGACAGGGTGACATCAATAAGACAAGAGAGAGAGAGGGGTGGGTAGATTGCATTTTCTTGGACTGTAAGAAGGCGTTTGACACAGTTCCACACAAGAGATTAGTGCAAAAACTGGAGGACCAGGTAGGGATAACAGGGAAGGCACTACAATTGATCAGGGAATGCCTGTCAGGAAGACAGCAGCGAGTCATGATACGAGGTGAGGTGTCAGAGTAGGCGCCTGTGACGAGTGGCGTTCCACAGGGGTCAGTCCTAGGACCGGTGCTGTTTCTGGTATTCGTGAACGACATGATGGAAGGAATAGACTCCGAAGTGTCCCTGTTTGCAGATGATGTGAAGTTGATGAGAAGAATTCAATCGGACGAGGACCAGGCAGAACTACAAAGGGATCTGGACAGGCTGTAGGACTGGTCCAGCAATTGGCTCCTGGAGTTTAACCCCACCAAGTGCAAAGTCATGAAGACTGGGGAAGGGCAAAGAAGACCGCAGACGGAATACAGTCTAGGGGGCCAGAGATTACAAACCTCACTCAAGGAAAAAGATCTTGGGGTGAGTATAACACCAGGCACATCTCTGAGGCGCACATCAACCAAATAACTGCTTCAGCATATGGGCCCCTAGCAAACTTAAGAACAGCATTCCGACATCTTGATTAGGAAGCGCTCAGGACCCTGTACACTGTGTACGTTAGGCCCATACAGGAGGATGCGGCATCAGTTTGGAACCCACATCTAGCCAAGCAGGTAATGAAACTAGAGAAAGTGCAGAGGTTTGCAACAAGACTAGTCCCAGAGCTAAGGGGTATGTCCTACGAGGAGAGGTTAAGGAAAATCTACCTGACGACACTGGAGGACAGGAGAGATAGGGATGATATGATAACCACATATAAAATACTGATAGGAATTGACAAAGTGGATAGAGACAGAATGTTCAAGAGATGGGACATAGCAACAAGGGGACGCAGCAGCTGGAAGCTGAAGACACAGATGATTCACAGGGATGTTAGGAAGTATTTCTTCAGTCACAGAGTAGTCAAGAAGTGGAATAGTTTGGGAAGCGATGTAGTGGAGGCAGCATCCATACATAGCTTTAAGCAGAGGTATGATAAAGCTCATGGTGCAGGGAGAGTGACCCAGTAGAGTCCAACGAGGAGGCGGGGCCAGGAACTATGACTCGACCCCTGCAACCACATCCAAGTGAGTACAACTAGGTGAGTACAGACACACAGACACACAAACACAGACACACAAACACAGACACACAAACACACAGACACACACACAGACACACAGACACACACACAGACACACAGACACAGACACACACCCCACACACACACACACACACACACACACACACACACACACACACACACACACACACACACACACACACACACACACGCACACACAAACACACACACACACACACACACACACACACACACACACACACACACACACACACACACACACACACACACACATACCGCAGACGGAATACAGTCTAGGGGGCCAGAGACTACAAACCTCACTCAAGGAAAAAGATCTTGGGGTGAGTATAACACCAGGCACATCTCCTGAAGCGTAAATCAACCAAATAACTGCTGCAGCATATGGGCGCCTAGCAAACCTCAGAACAGCATTCCGACATCCTAATAAGGAATCGTTCAGGACCCTGTACACCGTGTATGTTAGGCCCATATTGGAGTATGCGGCACCAGTTTGGAACCCACACCTAGCCAAGCACGTAAAGAAACTAGAGAAAGTGCAAAGGTTTTCAACAAGATTAGTCCCAGAGCTAAGAGGTATGTCCTACGAGGAGAGGTTAAGGGAAATCAACCTGACGACACTGGAGGACAGGAGAGATAGAGGGGACATGATAACGGTATACAAAATACTGAGAGGAATTGACAAGGTGGACAAAGACAGGATGTTCCAGAGATCGGAAACAGTAACAAGGGGACACAGTTTTAAGTTGAAGACACAGATGAATCACAGCGATGTTGGGAAGTATTTCTTCAGCCACAGTGTAGTCAGGAAGTGGAATAGTTTGGGAAGCGATGTAGTGGAGGCAGGATCCATACATAGCTTTAAGCAGAGGTATGATAAAGCTCACGGTTCAGGGAGAGTGACCTAGTAGCGACCAGTGAAGAGGTGGGGACAGGAGCTTGGACTCGACCCCTGCAACCTCAACTAGGTGAGTACACACATTAGCTTGTCATCGATTTCGGGGAAACAAATGGAGTCCGTCATCAGAATAAGATGGCAACATTTCCTGAAGATAATGACTTAATAACCGGAAACCACGAAGGATATACCCATAAAAGCTCCTGCCTAACAAATATACAAGAATTCTTCAATTATATATACGAAAACTATCAAGACTCACACTAACAATATACGAAGATCAGCAGAAAGTCCCGTCAGATAGAACATACATAGCGAGGTGTATAGACAAAGAAGTGGACCGGAGAGTGGAACCGTGGTCCATGAGAGAGGTACAGCCAGTGCTGGACCATTCAGTTGCATGAACAGGTATATATACATCTGTGTGTTGCAGTGAGATTACAATAAAGAGGTGTTAACATAATATGAAAAATAACAAGGGAAAAAATAGTGAAATTCCAAGATTTTGGCACCGAAGTGGCTAGTTTATTGAGCACTCCATATCCATCCTGTGGAGGGTAGTGGCTAGTTTATTGAGCACTCCATATCCATCCTGTGGAGGGTAGTGGCTAGTTTATTGAGCACTCCATATCCATCCTGTGGAGGGTAGTGGCTAGTTTATTGAGCACTCCATATCCATCCTGTGGAGGGTAGTGGCTAGTTTATTGTACACTCCATATCCATCCTGTGGAGGGAAGTGGCTAGTTTATTGAGCACTCCATATCCATCCTGTGGAGGGTAGTGGCTAGTTTATTGAGCACTCCATATCCATCCTGTGGAGGGTAGTGGCTAGTTTATTGTGCACTCCATATCCATCCTGTGGAGGGTAGTGGCTAGTTTATTGTGCACTCCATATCCATCCTGTGGAGGGTAGTGGCTAGTTTATTGTGCACTCCATATCCATCCTGTGGAGGGTAGTGGCTAGTTCACTGTGCACTCCATATCCATCCTGTAGAGGATAGTGGCTAGTTCACTGTGCACTCCATATCCATCCTGTGGAGGGTAGTGGCTAGTTCATTGTGCACTCCATATCCATCCTGTGGAGGGTAGTGGCTAGTTCATTGTGCACTCCATATCCATCCTGTAGAGGATAGTGGCTAGTTCATTGTGCACTTCATATCCATCCTGTAGAGGATAGTGGCTAGTTCATTGTGCACTCCATATCCATCCTGTGGAGGGTAGTGGCTAGTTCATTGTGCACTCCATATCCATCCTGTGGAGGGTAGTGGCTAGTTCATTGTGCACTCCATATCCATCCTTGGAGGTAGTGGAGTTTTTTGGCCTCCTATCCCTCCTTGGGGTATGGGTAGTTCATATATGTATATATATATATATATATGTATATATATTATATATATATATATATATTTATATATATAGTATATATATATATATATATATATTATATATATATATATAATATATATTTAACAATTCGGAAACGGGCGAAATTGTTTACAAGTATAGTGTGTACATCCCAGCAGGACTCGAACCTGCAGACTCTTTATCAGAGTTCACAGTACTTTACTATCGAGCCCGACCCCGAGTTTGGCTCCGTAGAGTGGTAGTGGATACTTTGAACTGGGAGTGAGCTCAGGCTGAGCTTGGGACTAGGTATACGCTCAGAGAGGTGTATGTTGTCATATCTGTGTCCGGGGCTCAAGTTCAGGACGTCAAGGTAACCTTCCCCCTTAAGACGAGTTCAGCACGTCAAGGTAACTTTCCCCCTCAAGACGAGTTCAGCACGTGAAGGTAACCTTCCCCCTCAAGACGAGTTCAACACGTCAAGGTAACCTTTCCCCTCAAGACGAGTTCAGCACGTGAAGGTAACCTTCCCCCTCAAGACGAGTTCAGAACGTCAAGGTAACCTTCCCCCTCAAGACGAGTTCAGAACGTCAAGGTAACCTTCCCCTCAAGACGAGTTCAGCACGTCAAGGTAACTTTCCCCCTCAAGACGAGTTCAGAACGTCAAGGTAACCTTCCCCCTCAAGACGAGTTCAGCACGTCAAGGTAACTTTCCCCCTCAAGACGAGTTCAGAACGTCAAGGTAACCTTCCCCCTCAAGACGAGTTCAGCACGTCAAGATAACCTCCCCCCTCAAGACGAGTTCAGCACGTCAAGGTAACCTTCCCCCACAAGACGAGTTCAGCACGTCAAGGTAACCTTCCCCCCACAAGACGAGTTCAGCACGTCAAGGTAACCTCCCCCCACAAGACGAGTTCAGCACGTCAAGGTAACCTTCCCCCCACAAGACGAGTTCAGCACGTCAAGGTAACCTTCCCCCACAAGACGAGTTCAGCACGTCAAGGTAACCTTCCTCCCACAAGACGAGTTCAGCACGTCAAGGTAACCTTCACCCCACAAGACGAGTTCCGCACGTCAAGGTAACCTTCCCCCAACACGACGAGTTCAGCACGTCAAGGTAACCTTCCCCCCACAAGGCAAGTTCAGCACGTCAAGGTAACCTTCCTCCCACAAGACGAGTTCAGCACGTCAAGGTAACCTTCCCCCCACAAGACGAGTTCAGCACGTCAAGGTAACCTTCACCCCACAAGACGAGTTCCGCACGTCAAGGTAACCTTCCCCCCAACAAGACGAGTTCAGCATGTCAAGGTAACCTTCCCCCCACAAGGCAAGTTCAGCACCTCAAGGTAACCTTCACCCCACAAGACGAGTTCCGTACGTCAAGGTAACCTTCCATCCACAAGACGAGTTCAGCACGTCAAGGTAACCTTCCCTCCACCAAAACGAGTTCAGCACGTTAAGGTAACTTCCCCTAACAAGACGAGTTCAGCACGTCAAGGTAACCTACCCCCAAAACACGAGTTCAGCACGTCAAAGTAACCTCCCCTTCCCACAAGACGAGTTCGCACGTCAAGGTAACCTTCCCCCCAAAAAGACGAGTTCATCACGTCAACGTAACCTCCCCCTACAAGACGAGTTCAGCCCTTCAAGGTAACCTTTCCCCAACATGACGAGTTCAGCACGTCAAGGTAACCTCCCCCCTAAGACGAGTTCAGCACGTCAAAGTAACCTCCCCCACAAGACGAGTTCTGCACGTCAAGGTAACCTCCCCCAGAAGTCGAGTTCCGCGCGTCAAGGTAACCTTCCCCCCACAAGTCGAGTTCAGCACGTCAAGGTAACCTCCCCCCACAAGACGAGTTCAGCTCGTCAAGGTAACCTTCCCCCCTCATGACGAGTTCAGCACGTCAAGGTAACCTCCCCCCACAAGACGAGTTCACCACGTCAAGGTTACCTCCCCGCCACAAAACGAGTTCAACACGTCAAGGTAACCTCCCACCACAAGACGAGTTCAGCACGTCAAGGTAACCTCCCACGACAAGACGAGTTCAGCTCGTCAATGTAACCTCCCCCTCAAGACGAGTTCAGCACGTCAAGGTAACCTCCCCACCAAGACGAGTTCAGCACGTCAAGGTAGCCTTCCCCCCACAAGACGAGTTCAGCACGTCAAGGTAACCTTCACCCCACAAGACGAGTTCCGCACGTCAAGGTAACCTTCCCCCCAACAAGACGAGTTCAGCACGTCAAGGTAACCTCCCCCCACAAGACGAGTTCAGCACGTCAAGGTAACCTACCCCCAAAAGACGAGTTCAGCACGTCAAAGTAACCTCCCCTTCCCACAAGACGAGTTCCGCACGTCAAGGTAACCTTCCCCCAAAAAGAGGAGCTCCTCACGTCAAGGTAACCTTCCCCCACAAGACGAGTTCATCACGTCAAAGTAACCTCCCCCACAAGACGAGTTCAGAACGTCAACGTAACCTCCCCCCTACAAGACGAGTTCAGCCCTTCAAGGTAACCTTTCCCCAACATGACGAGTTCAGCACGTCAAGGTAACCTTCCCTCCACAAGACGAGTTCAGCACGTCAAGGTAACCTCCCCCGCACAAGACGAGTTCAGCCCTTCAAGGAAACCTTCCTCCCTGAGGACGAGTTCAGCCCTTCAAGGTAACCTTCCCCCAACAAGACAAGTTCAGCAAGTCAAGGTAACCTCCCCCACAAGACGAGTTCAGCACGTCAGAGTAACCTCCCCCCACAAGACGAGTTCCGCACGTCAAGGTAACCTCCCCCCAGAAGTCGAGTTCCGCACGTCAAGGTAACCTTCCCTCCACAAGTCGAGTTCAGCACGTCAAGGTAAACTCCCCCCACAAGACGAGTTCAGCTCGTCAAGGTAACCTTCCCCCCTCATGACGAGTTCAGCACGTCAAGGTAACCTCCCCCCACAAGACGAGTTCACCACGTCAAGGTTACCTCCCCGCCACAAAACGAGTTCAACA
The DNA here is from genome assembly GCF_026875155.1 of Cherax quadricarinatus. Classification (NCBI taxonomy): domain Eukaryota; kingdom Metazoa; phylum Arthropoda; class Malacostraca; order Decapoda; family Parastacidae; genus Cherax; species Cherax quadricarinatus. Next base: position 34,419,472 of record NC_069405.1, read on the forward strand.
CGTCAAGGTAACCTCCCACCACAAGACGAGTTCAGCACGTCAAGGTAACCTCCCACGACAAGACGAGTTCAGCTCGTCAATGTAACCTCCCCCTCAAGACGAGTTCAGCACGTCAAGGTAACCTCCCCACCAAGACGAGTTCAGCACGTCAAGGTAGCGTCCCCCACCACAAGATGAGTTCAGAACGTCAAGGTAACCTCCCCCCAACAAGACGAGTTCAGCACATCAAGGTAACCTCCCCCACACAAGACGAGTTCAGCACGTCAAGGTAACCTCCCCCCACAAGACGAGTTTAGCACGTCAAGGTAACCTTCCGCCAACAAGACGCGTTTAGCACGTCAGGTAACCTCCCCCCACAAAACGAGTTCCGCACGTCAATGTAACCTTCCCCCAAAAGACGAGTTCAACACGTCAAGGTAACCTCCCCCTCACAAGACGAGTTCAGCACGTCAAGGTAACCTCTCCCCCACAAGACGAGTTCAGCACGTCAAGGTAACCTCGCCACAAGACGAGTTCAGCACGTCAAGGTAACCTCCCCCCACAAGACGAGTTCACCACGTCAAGGTTACCTCCCCGCCACAAAACGAGTTCAACACGTCAAGGTAACCTCCCACCACAAGACGAGTTCAGCACGTCAAGGTAACCTCCCACGACAAGACGAGTTCAGCTCGTCAATGTAACCCCCCCCTCAAGACGAGTTCAGCACGTCAAGGTAACCTCCCCACCAAGACGAGTTCAGCACGTCAAGGTAGCGTCCCCACCACAAGATGAGTTCAGAACGTCAAGGTAACCTCCCCCAACAAGACGAGTTCAGCACGTCAAGGTAACCTACCCCCACAAGACGAGTTCAGCACGTCAAGGTAACCTCCCCCACAAGACGAGTTTAGCACGTCAAGGTAACCTTCCCCCAACAAGACGCGTTTAGCACGTCAAGGTAACCTCCCCCCACAAAACGAGTTCCGCACGTCAAGGTAACCTTCCCCCAAAAGACGAGTTCAACACGTCAAGGTAACCTCCCCCTCACAAGACGAGTTCAGCACGTCAAGGTAACCTCTCCCCCACAAGACGAGTTCAGCACGTCAAGGTAACCTCGCCACAAGACGAGTTCAGCACGTCAAGGTAACCTCCCCCCACAAGACGAGTTCAGCACGTCAAGGTAACCTCCTCCCCACCAGACGAGTTCAGCACGTCAAGGTAACCTTCCCCCACAAGACGAGTTCAACACGTCAAGGTAACCTCCTCCCCACCAGACGAGTTCAGCACGTCAAGGTAACCTTCCCCCACAAGACGAGTTCAGCACGTCAAGGTAACCTCCTCCCCACCAGACGAGTTCAGCACGTCAAGGTAACCTTCCCTCACAAGACGAGTTCAGCAGGTCAAGGTAACCTCTCTCCCACAAGACGAGTTCAGCACGTCAAGGTAACCTCTCCCCCACAAGACGAGTTCAGCACGTCAAGGTAACCTCTACCCACAAGACGAGTTCAGCACGCCAAGGTAACCTCCCCCAGAAGACGAGTTCAGCACGTCAAGGTAACCTCCCCCCACAAGACGAATTGAGCACGTCAAGGTAACCTTTCCCCCACAAGACGAGTTCAGCACGCCAAGGTAACCTCCCTCCACAATCTGAGTTCAGCATATCAAGGTAACCTACCCCCACAAGACGAATTCACCACGTCAAGGTAACCTCTACCCACAAGACGAGTTCAGCACGTCAAAGTAACCTCCCCCCACAAGTCGAGTTCAGCACGTCAAGGTAACCTTCCGCCCACAAGACGAGTTCAGCACATCAAGGTAACCTCCCACCACAAGACGAGTTCAGCACATCAAGGTGGGGCATACAAAGAGTACGCAACCTTTATTCGGCGAACCAGGGGATTGAGTGTTGGCGATGGGGCCCCGTCGTTCAACCAGTACCCAGGTTCCAGCCAATGAGAAGATGGTCTTGGCAATCGCAGAGGTTATGTGTATACCACTCTCCTGTCTGTCCTTGTCATTCCCATTTTAGAGCTGGTTGAAGCACGGTCTGCTCTCTAGTGGCTTCTATTTTGCCTTGCTTACCCTGGAGTGCACTAATACCTATTGCTGTACATAGTGTATATAGTGTACATACTTCTGTTCTAAATTGGTGAAGGATAATATAAGTCAAAAGTTTTCTACTGTGTTTATTTTGCTCCCTTTACACCCAGGATAGCAGGCCATTTGAACTCCTGGGTTGTAATATGGGTAGCCTGTCCGGGAGCTGGAGCTGGACTTAGAGAATGGGTTGAGCCTAGGGTGAAGCTGGAAGCAGGAACATTGTGTAGCTTGCTGTCTGGCATTGCATTAGCTTTGCCAACGCTTTACGAACTTTGTGTGTCAGTTGCTTTGCTATGGCCAGCCTTGCTATTGTATGATCGTTCAACAGCTCGCTACTAGCTTGTTCGGTGTGAAGATTTTGCAGTCAGCTTTGCTATTGCGTATCCACCTTGTAAGCGTATGCGTATTCTGCAATCGTATTATGCATAGCTAAGCGTGTTCTGCAAATAACGTGTTATGTTGGGGTATTCTGCAATCGTACTGTGCATAGCAAATAACTTATACATTTGGGTATGCCACCTAGACGAGTCAGACGTCTGATGTCGGCATATACCTTGTTTAACCTACCTAAATTGTCCCTACAGCGTTGTTGGCAAATTGCTTCTTCCATTGGCATTGATTACGAACGCACTCTCACAGCTGCGTACTGCCTTCACTGATCACTGACAAACTTCGGGAAGAGGAAATAGCACATCAGACTCCTCCCTCTACAGGAACCAGGAATAAAACTCCGATGTTCTCGCAGGAGGAAGATGATACATCAACGGAGCAAAATCGTCAGTCTAGTGCAGCAGGGTTGTCTCAAGGTGAATCAGCGGTATTGGCACTTGAGCTGGCCAAAATCAGTTTTGAGCAGACTAGAGAACAGAGAGCATTTGATAGGGTAAAACAAAGAAGGCAGTTTTCGCATCTTGTAAATGACTTTAGTTTACAGAAAGCAGTACAGCTTGTTCCTCGCTTCAATAAGGCCGAACCAGAAAATTTTTTCGAAGCTTTCGAAAATCAGGCTCGAGCCTTGAGGTGGCCGGAACAGCATTGGGCACCGTTGGTTCACACAGCATTGTTTGGTAAGGCACAGGAATTTACGTCAGTGTTAAATGACACTGATTTTTCCGATTATAAAATAGTGAAGACCACAGTTTTGGAAGCATATACATGTATCCCAGCTAAGTACAGAAAGTTGTTTAAATTAAGCAAGCGACAGCTTGGTCAATCCCTGGTTGATTTTGTGCAACAGCAGACCAAAGCACTTACCAGCTGGTATAAAGCAAGTGGTGTTGCTACCTTCGATGATCTTGTGCAGCTTATTCTGATTGACAACCTGCTGGAGTCTGTGGGACCAGAGGTTCGAGTCTTTCTGCAGGATCGTGACTTAACCACTGCATGGGAGGCAGCCAGGTTGGCTGATACCTTTGAAATTAACCGCTCCTTGTCCGAGCGGTCCCATCTCTCTTTTCAACAGCCTAGCATGAGCAGAGATTGTCAACCTTGGAGAATGAAGTGCCAGCCGCAGGGAGAACGTCTACGTCAGCCAACTAAGTCACCTGGTGAGCCACGCTTCTCAACTTATGGTCCACCTAGTGAGAGACAAACTACTCAACATGGTGCATCTCGACAACAGTATCCAGAGAGACACCAGCCAGAGCAACACCATTTGCAACGTCAGCAGGGAGATAAGGGCAAGCCTGTCGTCTGCTGCCTGTGCAATAAAGTAGGTCACATCCGTCCCAACTGCCCCCACAAACCCCAACCCATTGGGAAAATCTCTAATATCCCTAGTAACATGTCCCTGAAAGAAGTAGAAAAAGGGATGGCCCCTTATTACTTTAAGAGTCTTATTTCCCTTCAGGAAAACTCCGAAACAACTGAAGTCAAAACCTTTAGAGATACGGGAGCATATTGCTCACTTATAAGAGAGGGAATATTACCCCTTTCAAAGAATACCTCCTTAAATTCCTCTATTTTGTTGGAAGCATTTGGAGGAGCTATATATTATGTCCCTTTGCATAATATTTATGTACAGTGCAAATATTACACTGGGTAATTGACTGTGGGTGTATCCGAAGGATTCCCTATGAAAGATGCCATGTTATTACTGAGTAATAACATTACCAGTTTATATCCTGAACCCATAATGATTAATTCTTCTCCGGTGTTGGCCATAACTCGGGCAACATCCCAAGGGTTGTCGGGCAAGAATGTTGACCTATCCTTGGACGACTCCGATCTCGGAATAACCACATTGTTTTATGAGGAAAACTGGCCAGAGCCTCGTACATCAAGTGAACAGACCCAGAACAAGCCTTCCTATTCCAAGGTTGCAGGATTGCCAGATATCTCTGTTTCCATGCCCGAGGGACTGTCCTTCCGGGAGGAACAACGAAAGGACCATTCTTTAAATTTCGTTTTCAGGCAGCCATGAGTAAATCCTCTTTGGATCATCCGGTCAAGTATAAACTTAAAAACGACTATTTGATCTGCACTGAGACTGGTAAGGAGATAGAGGGCCGGCAACTGTCAGACAGGTTAGTAGTTCCAACAAAGTTTAGACCTCAAATATTGAGTACAGCTCATAATACTTCGTTAGGAGGTGTTACAAAAAACGCGATTCTAAAAGCTTAGAGAACTCCAGTGAATACTAGAAAGGACTGCCCTTCTAGCATCCAGCCTGTTACTGGGTTTTCGTAACAAATAGTCAGTATCCTTGTCCAATTATCCATTAGAATTCAGTATGAATTATTAGTGCTTCAGGATTACAACTGGTAGGTTACTAACTAGAGAAATTAAAATTTAATAAATTTATTAAGTTGTCTAGGCGTATATCAAATTAAATTAAATTAAATTAATCACAATAATCAAAATAATATTAATCACTTCTTCCGTGTACAGTATTATTGTGCTGAAAGCACATATCACATTTATAATTCTTAAGTACCATCTGGTACATTAACATTTAATAAGATATTACAAATATGTACAAGTAAGTTTGTGAGTATGTGTGTAAGTGCTCTAAGTAGTTCGCTATGTCTCACGGCTCAACTAGACTCGAACAAGTGACTGACAAAGTCCTCAAATAAACTAACTTCTTGACCAACTGGCAATCAGAACAGTCTGCTTGAACAATAAAAAGAATGCTAAGCCCAATAGCAATATAACAAGCAACTGCGACACAAAATCAGGAACAAGGAGATAATATAAAGACACTAAGTCGGGAATCAGTACTTATTTACCATTATGGATAGAGTAACTAGATACCCTGAAGCAATTCCCATGCGCAGTATTAATACTAAAGCTATTCTCAAAGCTTTAACAAAATTTATTTTTTGTTTTGGCATTCCTAAAACTATTCAAAGTGATCAAGGTACTAACTTCACTGCCAAAGCATTTAGGGAAGCATTAACTAAGTTAGGGATAATCCACAACTTATCCAGTGCCTATCATCCTCAGTCCCAAGGCGCCTTGGAAAGATTCCATCAGACGTTAAAAACCATGATGAGAACTTTTTGCATGAATTTTCCTACAAACTGGGATTAATCACTACATTTGTTGCTGTTCTCAGTACGAGAAACGGTGCAGGAGTCTACCGGGTTTAGTCCGTTTGAGCTGATCTTTGGGCACAATGTACGAGGTCCTCTTCGGGTGCTCAAAGAAGGATGGATGGGAGAAGACGTTAGCTCAACACTCTACAACCCGTCTTCAAGGTTGCAGGTGGCACGTGAGTTAGCCAAGGCTAACCTAAAGACAGCTCAAAATAAGATGAAACAGAGGTATGACAGAAATGCACAATTCCGCTCCTTCCATCCAGGAGACAAGGTGTTAGTGCAGGAATATATACCTGGCCACACCTTGAAAGCTAGATTTACGGGACCTATGCAAATTGTAAGTAAATTATCTGATGTAAATTATGTGGTAGCTCCTCTTGATAAGACCTCAAAAACTAAAACTTACCACATTAATCAATTAAAATCTTTTCATACACCAGATAAAGTCCCAGTAATGACTCTGTCCTCTTCCTCTGAGGACGACTCTGACTCTTTGCACTCTATTTCTGAAATTAATGTCAAACTTCCAAACTCTGTCCTCCTCAAGAACCCTAGCCCTTTAATGGTGGGGCTATCTGAAACTCAAGCAACAAGTTTAACTGCACTTCTTCAGTCATACCCTGATATTTTTTCGGATGTGCCGAAAAAATGTACGTTAGGTTATCATGATGTAGATGTGGGAAACTCTAAACCTATTAAACTCTCCCCTATAGAGCTAATCCTGAAAAGCAGAGGCTACTTCAGCAGGAAGTAGAATTTCTGTTAGAGCATGGGTTAGTGGAGGAGTCGTCTAGTCCATGGGCTTCACCATGCATTCTTGTTAAAAAAGCTGATGGAGGGTTTCGTATGTGTACAGACTACCGTAAGGTGAATGAGGTCACAATCACAGATGCTTACCCTCTTCCTCGTCTGGATGATGTAATCGACTTTGAGGGTAAGGCTACTTTTGTGTCCAAGTTAGATCTCCTTTAAAGGTTACTATCAGGTACCTTTGACGGATAAGGCGAAGGAAATCTCTGCCTTCGTAATTCCAGGAGGTCATTATCAATATACAGTTACCCCCTTCGGAATGAAAAACTCCCCCTCTTCATTCCAGAAACTTATCCATCAGGCTATTAAAGGACTTGAAGGCACGGCAGCGTACCTAGATGATTTTGTAGTGGTGTCTGATACTTGGGATCAATACCTAGTTAGACTTAAGGCTCTCTTTGAGACCTTTCAGAGTTCCCATTTAACTGTTAATTTATCTAAGTCTTCCTTTGACCAGGCCACTGTTACTTTTCTAGGCCATGAAGTAGGTAGTGGTAAAGTTGCTCCTAAACTTGCTAAAGTTCTTGCCATTAAAGATTATCCAGTTCCACATGATAGGAAATCTCTTCAACGTTTCCTAGGCATGATAGGATTTTACAGAAGATTCTGTAAGAATTTCTCAAATATTGTAGTCCCTCTTACCTCTCTTACCAGACACAAAGTTCCCTTTATTTGGACTTCAGTTGCTCAGGATGCATTTCACAAAGCAAAAAGATTATAGTGTACTGCACCCATTCTTTTGTCTCCAGACTTCTCCAAACCTTTCTCATTACAGGTTGATGCTTGTGAGTCTGGGGTTGGGGCAGTACTGTTGCAAAACGGGGCCAAGGAGTTGCAGCCTGTAGCCTTCTTCTCTGCAAAGTTCCAGCCGCATCAGAGGGCTTACTCTACCATTGAAAAAGAAGCCCTCGCGCTGGTACTGGCTTTGGAGTACTTTGATGTTTACGTGGGACAAACTTCGCAGGTGGTCACTGTCTACAGTGATCACAATCCTCTAATATATCTCCAAGCCATGAAGAACCACAATACAAGGCTCTTGAGATGGAGTCTACCACTGCAACCCTATTCTATAAAAATTTTACATATTGACGCCAAAGAAAATATGTAGGCAGACTCTTTATCTAGTCTAACAATATTATTTATAATAATTATATATTAGGTTAGGATGTGTTAGGTTACTTGTGGTAACCTCTTCCCAAGCTCTTTTTTTTATTCCCCTGGTGTGTGTGTGTGTTTTTTTTTTTAGTGAGGGGATGTGGGCTACCGTCCGCCCGTGTCTTGGACCTAAGCTAGCCCGACTGTCTGCTGTCTCGCTCTAAGTTTAGGGTTTGGCTTTTTGTCACGAGAAAAGCTGAGCTCTATCTAAGAGTTGGATGGTTGAGAGGAAAGGCGGTCCCATTATTTTGTGCCATGGCTGCACGGTTACCACTTGGAGGTGGGAACCTAATCCTGAGCCTTCTCGGGGTGGGGGTGTGGCATGCAAAGAGTACGTAACCTTTATTCGGCGCATGTACACACCCTCATTTACAGGCTATCTCCCCCAACCAGCAAACCAGGGACTAAAGGTTGACGATGGGGCCCCGTTGTTCAGTCAGTACCCAGGTTCCAGCCAATGAGAAGATGGTTTAGGCAATTGCAGAGGTGATGTGGGTACCACTCACCCGTCTGCCCTTGTCATTCCCATTCTAGAGCTGCTTGAAGCACGGTCTGCTCTCTAGTGGCTTCTATTCTGCCTTACCCTGGAGTGCACTAATGCCTATTGCTGTACATAGTGTATATAGTGTACATACTTCTGTTCTAAATTGGTGAAGGATAATATAAGTTAAAAGTTTTCTGCTGTGTTTATTTTGCTCCCTTTACACCCAGGATAACAGGCCATTTGGACTCCTGGGTTGTAATGCAAGGTAACCTTCCCCCATAAGACGAGTTCAGCACGTCAAGGTAACCTCCCCCGCCACAAGACGAGTTCAGCACGTCAAGGTAACCTCCCCCCACAAGACGAGTTCAGCACGTCAAGGTAACCTTTCCCCCACAAGACGAGTTCAGCACGTCAAGGTAACCTTCCCTCCACAAGACGAGTTCAGCACGTCAAGGTAACCTTCCCCCCACAAGACGAGTTCAGCACGTCAAGGTAACCTTCCCCACAAGACGAGTTCAGCACGTCAAGGTAACCTTCCCCCACAAGACGAGTTCAGCACGTCAAGGTAACCTTCCCCCACAAGACGAGTTCAGCACGTCAAGGTAACCTTCCCCCACAAGACGAGTTCAGCACGTCAAGGTAACCTTCCCCCTGGAAAAAAAAATTCTTCGAATACGTAAATATAAAAAAAAGGTAAAAGGAAAAATAGGACCTTCAAGTAAGAATTATGGAACACGACGATCACGACAACAACAACAACAACAACAACAACAACAACAACAACAACAACAACAACAACAACAACACCGACACCAGCGCCAACAACTACAACACCGACAACAACAACGAGAACACTGACAACAACAACGATAACACCGACAACAGTACCAACAACACTGACAACAACACCAACAACACCGACAACACCGACAACAAGAACAACAACACTAACACCAACAAACGACTACACCGATAACACCAACAACGACAACACCGACAACACCAACAATAACAACACCGACAACAACACCAACAACGACAACACAGACAACAGCTCCAACAGCGACAACACCAACAACAACAGCAACAACAACACCATCAACGGCAACACCGACAATAATACCAATAACACCAAGACCACCACTAACTACAACAAAAACAACAACAACAATAACTCCAAGACCACCACAACCACCACCAACAACAACGCCAAGACCACCACAACCACAACCAACAGCAACAACACCAAGACCGCCACCACCAACAACAACGCCAAGACCACCACAACCACCACCACCAACAACAACAACAACTCCAAGACCACCACAACCACCACCAACAACAACAACGCCAAGACCACCACAACCACCACCAACAACAACAACTCCAAGACCACCACAACCACCACCACCAACAACAACAACAACTCCAAGACCACCACAACCACCACCAACAACAACAACGCCAAGACCACCACAACCACCACCACCAACAACAACAACAACTCCAAGACCACCACCAGCACCACCAACAACAACAACGCCAAGACCACCACAACCACCACCACCACCAACAACAACAACAACAAAGCCAAGTCCACCACAACCACCACCACCAACAACGCTAAAACCACCACCACCACCAACAACAACACAAAACCACCACCAACAACAACGCCAAGACCACAACAACCATCACCAACAACAACAACTCCAAGACCACCAAAACCACCACCACCACCACCAACAACAACAACAACAACGCCAAGACCACCACAACCATCACCAACAACAACAACTCCAAGACCACCACAACCACCACCACCAACAACAACACCAAAACCACCACCAACAACAACGCCAAGACCACCACGACCATCACCAACAACAACAACTCCAAGACCACCACAACCACCACCACCAACAACAACAACAACAACAACGCCAAGACCACCACAACCATCACCAACAACAACAACTCCAAGACCACCACAACCACCACCACCAACAACAACAACAACAACAACGCCAAGACCACCACAACCATCACCAACAACAACAACTCCAAGACCACCACAACCACCACCACCAACAACAACAACAACAACAACGCCAAGACCACCACAACCATCACCAACAACAACAACTCCAAGACCACCACAACCACCACCACCAACAACAACAACAACAACAACAACGCCAAGACCACCACAACCATCACCAACAACAACAACTCCAAGACCACCACAACCATCACCAACAACAACAACTCCAAGACCACCACAACCACCACCACCAACAACAACAACAACGCCAAGACCACCACAAACCATCACCAACAACAACAACTCCAAGACCACCACAACCACCACCACCACCAACAACAACAACAACAACGCCAAGACCACCACAACCACCACCACCAACAACAACAACAACTCCAAGACCACCACAACCACCACCACCACCAACAACAACAACATCAACAACTCCAAGACCACCACAACCACCACCACCAACAACAACAACAACAACTCCTAGACCACCACAACCACCACCAACAAAAACAACAACTCCAAAACCACCACCAGCACCACCAACAACAACAACACCAACGGCAAAACCACCAACACCAATACCACCACACCAAAAACAACACCAAAACTACCAACAACAGCAACACCAAGACCACCAACAACAATAACAAGACCAAAACAACGACAAGACCAACAACAACACCAAGATCACCAACAACAATAGCAAGACCAACAACAACAACACCAAGACCACCAACAACAATAGCAAGACCAACAACAACAACACCAAGACCAAAACAGCAACACCAAGACCACCAACAACCAATAACAAGACCAACAAACAACAACACCAAGCCCACCAACAACAATAACAAGACCAACAACAACAACACCAAGACCACCAACAACAATAACAAGACCAACAACAACAAGACCAACAACAACACCAAGATCACCAACAACAATAGCAAGACCAACAACAACAACACCAACAACAACACCAAGACCACCACCAATAACAACAACAACAACACCAAGACCACCAACAACAATAACAAGACCAACAACAACAACACCAACAACAACACCAAGACCACCCCCAATAACAACAACAACAACACCAAGACCACCAACAACAATAGCAAGACCAACAACAACAACACCAAGACCAACAACAAGCAACACCAAGACCACCAACAACAATAACAAGACCAACAACAACAACACCAAGACCACCAACAACAATAACAAGACCAACAACAACAACACCAAGGCCACCAACAACAATAGCAAGACCAACAACAACAAGACCAACAACAACACCAAGACCACCACCAATAACAACATCAACAACACCAAGACCACGAACAACAATAGCAAGACCAACAACAACAACACCAAGACACCAGCAACAATAGCAAGACCAACAACAACAACACCAACAACAACACCAAGACCACCACCACGGAAAAGAATAACAGAGCGGCTAAAAGAGGTCAATATATCTGAAATGCGTAGGGAGACACTGGTCAGAGAAATAGCAAGCATCGAACTTAAGCTAAAAGAATCCTTTAGGAGTCAGGAATTGCGGGAAGAACTAAAAGCCATAAATGAAATCGAAAGAAACCCAAAGTATTTCTTCTCCTATGCCAAATAAAAATCGAGAACAACGTCCAGTATTGGGCCGCTACTTAAACAAGATGGGTCCTACACAGATGACAGCAAGTCCCAGTATGACTCAGTTTTTAGCAAGCCGCTAACCAGACTGAGAGTCGAAGATCAAAATGAATTTTTTATGAGAGAGCCACAAAATTTGATTAACACAAGCCTATCCGATGTTATCCTGACGCCAAATGACTTCGAACAGGCAATAAATGACATGCCCATGCACTCTGCCCCAGGGCCAGACTCATGGAACTCTGTGTTCATCAAGAACTGCAAGAAGCCCCTATCACGAGCCTTTTCCATCCTATGGAGAGGGGGCATGGACACGGGGGTCGTCCCACAGTTACTAAAAACAACAGACATAGCCCCACTCCACAAAAGGGGCAGTAAAGCAACAGCAAAGAACTACAGACCAATAGCACTAACATCCCATATCATAAAAATCTTTGAAAGGGTCCTAAGAAGCAAGATCACCACCCATCTAGAAACCCATCAGTTACACAACCCAGGGCAACATGGGTTTAGAACAGGTCGCTCCTGTCTGTCTCAACTATTGGATCACTACGACAAGGTCCTAAATGCACTAGAAGACAAAAAGAATGCAGATGTAATATATACAGACTTTGCAAAAGCCTTCGACAAGTGTGACCATGGCGTAATAGCGCACAAAATGCGTGCTAAAGGAATAACAGGAAAAGTCGGTCGATGGATCTATAATTTCCTCACTAACAGAACACAGAGAGTAGTCGTCAACAGAGTAAAGTCCGAGGCAGCTACGGTGAAAAGCTCTGTTCCACAAGGCACAGTACTCGCTCCCATCTTGTTCCTCATCCTCATATCCGACATAGACAAGGATGTCAGCCACAGCACCGTGTCTTCCTTTGCAGATGACACCCGAATCTGCATGACAGTGTCTTCCATTGCAGACACTGCAAAGCTCCAGGCGGACATCAACCAAATCTTTCAGTGGGCTGCAGAAAACAATATGAAGTTCAACGATGAGAAATTTCAATTACTCAGATATGGTAAACATGAGGAAATTAAATCTTCATCAGAGTACAAAACAAATTCTGGCCACAAAATAGAGCGAAACACCAACGTCAAAGACCTGGGAGTGATCATGTCGGAGGATCTCACCTTCAAGGACCATAACATTGTATCAATCGCATCTGCTAGAAAAATGACAGGATGGATAATGAGAACCTTCAAAACTAGGGAGGCCAAGCCCATGATGACACTCTTCAGGTCACTTGTTCTATCTAGGCTGGAATATTGCTGCACACTAACAGCACCTTTCAAGGCAGGTGAAATTGCCGACCTAGAAAATGTACAGAGAACTTTCACGGCGCGCATAACGGAGATAAAACACCTCAATTATTGGGAGCGCTTAAGGTTCCTAAACCTGTATTCCCTGGAACGCAGGAGGGAGAGATACATGATTATATACACCTGGAAAATCCTAGAGGGACTAGTACCGAACTTGCACACGAAAATCACTCACTACGAAAGCAAAAGACTTGGCAGACGATGCACCATCCCCCCCAATGAAAAGCAGGGGTGTCACTAGCACGTTAAGAGACCATACAATAAGTGTCAGGGGCCCGAGACTGTTCAACTGCCTCCCAGCACACATAAGGGGGATTACCAACAGACCCCTGGCAGTCTTCAAGCTGGCACTGGACAAGCACCTAAAGTCAGTTCCTGATCAGCCGGGCTGTGGCTCGTACGTTGGTTTGCGTGCAGCCAGCAGCAACAGCCTGGTTGATCAGGCTCTGATCCACCAGGAAGCCTGGTCACAGACTGGGCCGCGGGGGCGTTGACCCCCGGAACTCTCTCCAGGTAAACTCCAGGTAATAACAACAACAACAACACCAAGACCACCACCACCACCACCACCAACAACAACAACAACAACACCAAGACCACCACCAACAACAACAACAACAACAACACCAAGACCACCACCAACAACAACAACAACAACACCAAGACCACCACCAACAACAACAACAACAACAACAACAACAACAACAACACCAAGACCACCAGCAACAACAACAACAACAACAAGAACAACACCAAGACCATCAATGTTACAACCTTTTGTCGATTTTAAGTAGACAGTTTCTACTTGTTATTATTCTACTTGTTATTTTTTCTATTTCTCTTAAAATTATATTCAGGAGTAATTTCATTAGTAGCTAAAATGGACTTACTCGACTTTATAATATTATCTGGTCGTATTACTTAGCTTTGTATATAGGTAGGTTATTTAATTAGTCCAAACTGCTGGTGCGACCTGGCCAAGCACCAGTAGGTAAGGAGATTGAGACACTTATGCAGCATATGGGAATCTTTATTCAGGAAACGTTTCGCCACGCAGTGGCTTCATCAGTCCAATACAAAGAGGAAGGCGTAAGGAGAGGAGGAGAATGAGGTAATCAGTCCCTCAACCTGGAGTCGATGTGTTCAGTCCATCAATCTTGTAGAATGTACAGCATAGGGCCGTAGACGTGGCTTATATACTGTAGTGAGGTGACGTGAAGCAGTTGGAGGCGGGGTCATAGTGGTACCATCCACTAGTCGAAGTAGGTCTTCGTCCAAAGGTTGAACAAGTGTTGAAGAATGGGATCTTGTTACAAAGAATTCTTCAACACTTGTTCAACCTTTGGACGAAGACCTACTTCGACTAGTGGATGGTACCACTATGACCCCGCCTCCAACTGCTTCACGTCACCTCACTACAGTATATAAGCCACGTCTACGGCCCTATGCTGTACATTCTACAAGATTGATGGACTGAACACATCGACTCCAGGTTGAGGGACTGATTACCTCATTCTCCTCCTCTCCTTACGCCTTCCTCTTTGTATTGGACTGATGAAGCCACTGCGTGGCGAAACGTTTCCTGAATAAAGATTCCCATATGCTGCATAAGTGTCTCAATCTTCAACATGTCGGTTTTTCAAACCATTCATCACAACTGTCAGACACAGCAGCATCATGGGATCTTGTTACAAAGAATTCTTCACACTTGTTCAACCTTTGGACGAAGACTACTTCGACTAGTGGATGGTACCACTATGACCCCGCCTCCAACTGCTTCACGTCACCTCACTACAGTATATAAGCCACGTCTACGGCCCTATGCTGTACATTCTACAAGATTGATGGACTGAACACATCGACTCCAGGTTGAGGGACTGATTACCTCATTCTCCTCCTCTCCTTACGCCTTCCTCTTTGTATTGGACTGATGAAGCCACTGCGTGGCGAAACGTTTCCTGAATAAAGATTCCCATATGCTGCATAAGTGTCTCAATCTTCAACATGTCGGTTTTTCAAACCATTCATCACACCAGTAGGTAATTTGAGCTGCTCAACCCCTGCTCCGACCGAGTCAAAGTGGGCTGGTAAAGCCTCACTTTGTTCAGTTCATACCTTCCTCTGGACCAGCAAGCGTCTAGGGAAGTGTCCACCTCTAGACCAACATTCGCCTTCCTAGAAAATACCAGGAATTTTCGGAAACTCATTGCTAAGACTTATCTCGGTTGGAGAAGGCGGTTGAGAAGCTCTTAGAGAAAGTGAAGCCAAGTGAGCAAGCCTCTGTGGTGTAAGAGAGCTTAATGCAGAGTGAACCCTATGTAAGAGCTCTATCAATGTGGTCGAGTTTTTCAGCAATGCCTGTGCATGTACATATACTGATATTTCCTGACTCGCATAGTACTGTGATGTTTTAATGAGGAGTGGCATAAGTGTTCTAGTCATAGTGCAAAATATGAGAAAGTGGATTTAAGTGGTTATTATGGTTATTAATAAATTAAATAGAAACCAAGGAAATTCCTTTTCCTCCACGAATGAAGACCCCTAGACGTGCTGAGTTTGTTACGAGAAGCACTATAACCCAGGGACCAAGAACACCAAGACCACCACCAGCAACACCACCAAGACCCCCACCAGCAACAACACCAAGACCACCACCTCAACTACACCCAGACCACCACCAACAACAACACCAAGACCACCACCGCAACAACACCGAAGACCACACCAACAACAACACCAAGACCACCACAACAACTAACACCAAGACCACCACCAACAACAACACCAAGACCACCACCAACAACAACACCAAGACCACCACCAACAACAACACCAAGACCACCACCAGCAACAACACCAAGGACCACCACCAGCAACAACCCAAGACCACCACCGCAACACACACAAAGACCACCACCAGCAACAACACCAAGACCACCACAGCAACAACACCAAGAGACCACCACCAACAACAACACCAAGACCACCACCAACAACACCAAGACCACCACCAACAACAACAAAGACACCACCCACCAACAACAACAAGACAACACCAACAACACCAAGACCACCACCAACAACAAGATCAACATCAACAACACCAAGACCACCATCGACCACCAACAACAAGATCAACATCAACAAACACCAGACACCACCAACTACACCAAGACCACTCACCACCACAACAAGATCAACATCAACAACACCAAGACCACACCAACAACAACAAAGACCACCACCACCCAACAACACAGAACAACCACCAACAACACCAAGAACCACCACCAACAACAGATCACATCAAACAACCACCAAGACCACCACCAACAACAACACCAAGACCACCACCAACAACACCAAGACCAGCCACCAACAACACAAGATCAACATCAACAACAACAACAATACCACCACCAACAACAACACCAAGATCGCCAATAACAACAACACTAACAACACCACCAACGTCAACAACCCAAGATCACCAACCAACAACAACACCAAGAACCACCAAGAACAACACAACAACGACCAAGATCACCAACAACAACACCAAGATCAACAACAACTACACCAAGACCCACCAACGTCAACAACAACCAAGACCACCAACGTCAACAACACAAGACCACCAATCGTCAACAACACCAAAGACCAACACACAACAACAACACCAAGATCACCACCAACAACAACACAAGACCAACCAGAGACAACTACAAACAACACCAAGATCACCAACAACAGCAACACCAAGATCCCATCAGCAGCAAACACCAAGACCACCCAGAACAACAACAACAACACCAGACCACCAACAACACAACACCAAAGACCAACAACAACAACAACACCCAAGATCACCACCAACACAACACCGAAGACCACCAAGAACAACAACACCAACACCAAGATCCCAGCAGCAGCACACCAAGACCACCAAACGTCAACAACACCAAGATCACCAACAGCAGCAACACCAAATCCAACCAACAACACAACACACAAGACACCACCAACAACAACAACACCAAGATCACCAACAACAAACAACCACCAAGATCACCAACAACAGCAACCCAAGAAGCACCAACAACCAGCAATCACCAAGATCACCAACACCAACAACACCAAGATCACCAACAACAGCAACACCAAATCACCAACAACACAACACCCAAGCTCCCCCAACAAACAACAACACCAAATCACCAACAGCAGCAACACCAAGACCACAACAACAACAACAAACAAAACCAAGATCACCCAACAGCTGCAACATCAACACCAAGATCCCAACAGCAGCATACACCAAGACCACACCAACAACAACACACACCAAGATCACCAACAACAGAAACACCAGATCACGCAACAGCAGCAACACCAAGACCAACAACAACAACAACAACAACACCAGATCACCAACAGCAGCAACACCAAACCCACCACCAACAACAACAACAACACCAAGACACCAACAACAACAACACCAAGATCACCAACAGCAGCAACACCAAGACCACCAACAAACAACAACAACAACACCAAGATCACCAACAACAACAACAACCAAGACCAAACAACAACACAACAGTCAACACACGACACTCAACAACAACAACACCAAGACCACCAACAACAACAACAACAACACCACGATCACCAACAACAACATCACCAAGACCACCAACCAACAAGACCACCATTCAACAACACCAAGACCACAAATCAACAACACCATCATAAACGCAAAGACCACCATCAATAACAACACGAAGACCATCACCAACAACAACAACACACCAAGATCACCAACAACAACAACACCAAGATCACCAACAACAACACCAAGATCACCCAACAAACAACCCCAAGACCAACCAACAACAACACCCAAAGCCAACAACAACAACCAACCATCACCAACAACATCAAGACCACCACCAACAACAAGACCACCATCAACAACACCATCATCAACGCCAAGACCACCATCAATAACAACACGAAGACCATCACCAACAACAACGCCAAGACCACCGCCAACAACAACAACACCACCAACACCCCCCCACCACCACAACAACAACAGCTACAACACCGACAACAATAGACGCAGGGCTGTAATGCAGCTGTATTTACAGCTGAATACGCCACTAAAATCCAGGCAACAAAACAGATTTTTAGGCCCCGAATTTGACACATTAAACATTAAAACTTAGAATGTAAATGACTCTGTAGATAAACAAAGAGACGAGGAGTCGAACTGGGGCCCTGGCACGTAGCAGGCCCTTCCCTGTCTCACGATGACACAGGACAGAGAAGTACTGTCTGGAAAAATATCTTCGTGTAAGCTTCGTGGATCAGCGGCACAGAGTTGGACAACGGTACGAATCCCCGTCCGTTCTTCCCTGTACTCACTAACAATCCTCCATCACGACTTCAGAACAACACACAAATAACCCGGACGTAGGCAAGAGGAGCTTACGACGACGTTTCGGTCCGGCTTGGACCATTTACAAAGTCACACTGTAACTTTGTAAATTATCCAAGTCGGACCGAAACGTCGTCGTAAGCTTCTCTCTCCTATGTGCGGGTTATTTGTGTATTGTTCCAGTCACGGTATTGTAGCTTTCTCTGTTCTTCAAAACTATCTATTACCAGCAGGTAGTAGAATAGTTTAGAAGATGGAAATAGTACTTCTCAAAGGGGGAATAGTCATAGTCTGAACTTTAATAGTCTTCTATCTGCCTATCCCACATACTTCCATGCACGGAACATCCCTCCACCTCCTCCACCCCCACCTGGATAGGGGAAAGGGGAGCCCCCACCTGAATGTGGGGAGGGGAGCCCCCATCTGGATGGGGGAAGGGGAGCCCCCATCTGGATGGGGGGAGGGGAGCCCCCATCTGGATGGGGGGAGGGGAGCCCCCATCTGGATGGGGGGAGGGGAGCCCCCCACCTAAATCACTGACCTATCACCTTTGAAAAATAAAAATAAGGTTCCTATCCTTAACACTTAATTAAAACAAATAAAGGAAATTAAAAATTAATATTTTTTTGTGTGTTAAGGGCAAAAAAAGGTTAGAGGGGTCAAAGGGAGGGGGTGAGGGGAGAGGGGGAGGTTATGGTGAAAGGGAGGGTGGCCGGAGGAAAGGGGGTTATGGTCCATGAGGGGAGCGATTTTTGAAGACGAAGCTGAGGTGGGGAGGTGTGTGGGGACGGAGAGTTGGGGAGGGGATGGGAGGGGATGGGAGGGGAGGGGAAGAAGAGGAAAAATTGGAGAGAGGGAGAGGGGAAAAATCTGCTTTTCATTATTAAACAAAAAATCAGGAACGTGACCCAAAATTAGGTACATATTATTAACCCAGATACCTGAGGACAGTTTACACGACGTTACGGTCCGTCCTGGAGCATTATCAAGTAGTAACACCAGCAGTGTGTTGCTGTCCTTGATACACAGTGGTAACACCCACAGTGTGTTGCTGTCCTTTGGATACCACAAGTGGTAACAACCCACAGTTTTGGGGGGGTGTCAGTCCTTGATACACAGTGGTAACACCCACAGTGTGTTGCTGTCCTTGATACACAGTGGTAACACCCACAGTGTGTTGCTGTCCTTGATACACAGTGGTAACACCCACAGTGTGTTGCTGTCCTTGATACACAGTGGTAACACCCACAGTGTGTTGCTGTCCTTGATACACAGTGGTAACACCCACAGTGTGTTGCTGTCCTTGATACACAGTGGTAACTCCCACAGTGTGTTGCTGCACTGCTCTCTGTGATAAATACATAGTTGGAGCACCAGCAGAGTGTTGCTGTCTACGTCATATCCTTGATACACAGTGGTAACACCAGCTGTGTGTTGCTGTCTACGTCATAACCTTGATACACATGGTAACACCAGCTGTGTGTTGCCGGTCTACGGTCATATCCTTGAATACACAGTGGAACCCCCAAACCAGCAGTGTGTTGCTGTCCTTGATACACAGTGGTAACATCAGCAGTGTGTTGCTGTCTACGTCATATCCTTGATACACAGTGGTAACACCAGCTGTGTGTTGCTGTCTACGTCATATCCTTGATACACAGTGGTAACACCAGCAGTGTGTTGCTGTCCTTGATACACATTAGGATCTCCCAATGTGTTGCTGTCCCTTGAATACACAGTGGGAAACACCAGCAGTGTGTTGCTGTCCTTGATACACAGTGGGAACACCAGCAGTGTGTTGCTGTCCTTGATACACCGTGGAAACACCAGCAGTGTGTTGCTGTCCTTGACACACAGTGGGAACACCAGCAGTGTGTTGCTGTCCTTGATACACAGTGGGAACACCAGCAATGTGTTGTCCTTGATACACAGTGGGAACACGAGCAGTGTAATGCTGTCCTTGATACACAGTGGGAACACGAGCAGTGTGTTGCTGTCTTTGATACACAGTGGGAACACCAGCAGTGTGTTGCTGTCCTTGATACACAGTAGTAACACCAGCAGTGTGTTGCTGTCCTTGATACACAGTAGGAACACCAGCAATGTGTTGCTGTCCTTGATACACAGTGGGAACAACAGCAGTGTGTTGCTGTCCTTGATACACAGTGGGAGCACCAGCAGTGTGTTGCTGTCCTTGATACACCGTGGAAACACGCAGCAAAGTGTTTTTGCTGTCCTTGACACACAGTGGAACCCAGCAAGTGTGTTGTCCCCTTGATACAGTATGGAACACGAGCAGTGTATTGCTGTCCCTTGATACACAGTGGGAACACGAGCAGTGTGTTTGCTCTCTCGCTTGATACACGAGTGGAACACCAAGCAGTGGTGTTGCTGCTTGATACACAGAGGAACACCAGCAAGGTGTTGCTGTCCTTGATACACGTGGGAACAAACACAGTGTGTTGCTGTCCTTGATACACAGTGGGAGCACCAGCAGTGTGTTGCTGTCCTTGATACACCGTGGAAACACCAGCAAAGTGTTGCTGTCCTTGACACACAGTGGAACACCACAGTGTGTTGCGGTCCTTGATACACAGTGGGAACACCAGCAGTATGTTGCTGTTCTTGATACACGGTGGGAACACCAGCAGTGTGTTGCTGTCCTTGATAACCAGAGGGAACACCAGCAATGTGTTGTCCTTGATACACAGTGGGAACACGAGCAGTGTATTGCTGTCCTTGATACACAGTGGGAACACGAGCAGTGTGTTGCTGTCTTTGATACACAGTGGGAACACCAGGAGTGTGTTGCTGTCCTTGATACACAGTGGGAACACGAGCAGTGTGTTGTTCTCCTTGATACTCGTGGGAACACCAGCAAGTGGGTTGCTGTTCCCTTGAACACAGTGGGAACTCCAGCAGTGTGTTGCTGTCCTTGATACACAGTGGGAACACCAGCAGTGTGTTGCTGTCCTTGATACACAGTGGAAACACCAGCAGTGTGTTGCTGTCCTTGACACACAGTGGGAACACCAGCAGTGTGTTGCTGTCCTTGATACACAGTGGGAACACCAGCAGTGTGTTGCTGTCCTTGATACACGGTGGGAACACCAGCAGTGTGTTGCTGTCCTTGATACACAGAGGGAACACCAGCAATGTGTTGTCCTTGATACACAGTGGGAACACGAGCAGTGTATTGTCTGTTCTTTTACACAGTGGGAAACACGAGCCAAGTGTGTTGCTGTCATTGATACACAGTGGGAACACCACAGTGTGTTGCTGTCACTTGACACACCAGGGGAACACGAGCAGTGATTTGCTCTCACTTGATACACAGTGGAACACCAGCAGTGTGTTGCTGTCCTTGATACACAGTAGGAACACCAGTAGTGTGTTGCTGTCCTTGATACACAGTGGGAACACCAGTAGTGTGTTGCTGTCCTTGATACACAGTGGAAAACCAGCATGTGTTTGCTTCCTTGCTACCAGTGGAACACAAGCCAGTGTGATTTGCTGTCCTTGATACACAGTGGGAACACCAGCAGTGTGCTGCTGTCCTTGATACACAGTGGGAACACCAGCAGTGTGTTGCTGTCCTTGATACACAGGTTGACATTACTGAAGGCTACCAGCATGAGCTGGGAGACTTCAGTAGTGTCAACCTGAGCTGGGAGACTTCAGTAGTGTCAACCTGAGCTGGAGACTTCGTATTGTGTGTCAACCTGAGCTGGGAGACTTCAGTAGTGTCAACCTGAGCTGGGAGACTTCAGTAGTGTCAACCTGAGCTGGGAGACTTCAGTAGTGTCAACCTGAGCTGGGAGACTTCAGTAGTGTCATCACCTGAGCCCTGGGAGACTTCAGTATGTCAACCTGAGGCTGGGAGACTTCAGTAGTGACCAACCTGAGCTGGGAACTTCAGTAGTGTCCAACCTGAGCTGGGAGACATCAGTAGTGTCAACTATGAGCTGGGAGACTTCAGTAATGTCCAACCCTGAGCTGGGAGACTTTCAGTAATGTCAACCTGAAAGCTTGGAGACTTCAGTAGAGCCAACCTGAGCTGGGAGACTTCAGCAGTGTCAACCTGAGCTGGAACTTCCAGTAGTGTCATACCCGAGCTGGGAGACTTTCAGTAGTGTCAACTTTCAGCTGGGAACTTCAGTCATGTCAACCAGACACATTGGAGACTTCAGTAAGCCATCCTGAGCTGGGAGACTTTCAGTACTGCAACCTGAGCTGGAGACTTTCAGTAGTGTCAACTTCAGCTGGAACTTCAGTAGTAAATCAACATGAGCTGAGACTTCGTAGTGTCAAACCTGAGCTGGAGACTTCAGTAGTGGTCAACCTGAGATGGAGACGTCAGTAGAGTCAACCTGAGATTGGAGACTTTCAGTAGTGTCAACCTGAGCTGGGAACCTTCAGTAGTGCCAAAACCTGAGCTGGAGACTTCAGCAGTGGTCCAACCTGAGGCTGGGAGAACTTCAGTAGTGTCAACCCGAGGCTAGGAGACTTCAGTAGTGTCAACTTCGAGCTGGGAGACTCAGTAGTGCCAACCTGAGCTGAGTGACTTCAGCAGTGCAACCTTAGCTGAGAACTTCAGTTGTGTCCAACCTGAGCTGGGAGACTTCAGTAGTGTCAACTTCACTGGAGACCTTCAGTATGTCAACATCCGCTGGGTAGAACTTTCAGTAGTGTTCAACTTCACTGGGAAGATTCAGTGAGTGTCAACTGACAGGGAAACTTTCAGAGTGCCAACCTGAAGCTGGATACTTCAGAGTCAACCTGAGCTGGGAAAGAGTCAGTTAGTGTCAACCTGAGCTGGGAGACGTCATAGTGTCAACCGTGAGAGCTGGGAGCCTGCATAGCGTCAACCTGAGCTGGGAGAACTTCAGTAAGTGTCAACATGACTGGGAGACTTCAGTATGTCCAACCTTAATGGGAGACATCAGTAGTGCAACCTGAGCTGGGAGACTTCAGATAGTGTCAACCTGAGATTGGAGGACCACTCCCCGGAACCCCCTCACCCCCCCACTTCATTAGTGTCAACCTGAGCTGGGAGACCTTCAGTAGTCCAACCTGAGCTGGAGACTCAGCAGTGTCAACCTGAGCTGGGGAGACTTCAGTAAGTGTCAACCCGGCTGGAGACTCAGCAATGTCAACTTCAGTGGGAGACTCCAGGAGTGCCAACCAGAGCTGGAGACTTCAGCAGTGCTAACCTAGCTGGGAGACTTCAGTCAGTGTCAACCCTAGCTGGGAAGACTTCAGTAGTGTCCAATCTGAGCTGGGAGACTTCAGTACTGCCTACCGGAGCTGGAGACTTTCAGTAGTGTCAACTTCAGCTGGGGAGACTTCAGTATGTCAACTGAGCAGGAAACTTCAGAGTGCCAACCTAGCTGGAGACTTCAGTAGTCAAACCTACTGGGAGACTTCATAATGTCCAACCTGAGTGGAGACTTCGGTAGTGTCAACCTGTGCTGGGAGACTTCAAGTAGTGTCAACCTAGCTGGAGACTTCAAGTATGGTCAACCAGAGATTGGAGACTTTCAGTAGTGCCAACCTGAGCTGGAGACTTCAGTAGTTCAACCTGAGCTGGGAGACTTCATAGTGTCAACCTGAGCTGGGAGACTTCATAGTGTCAACCCTTGAAGATTGGAGACTTCAGATGCCAACCTGAGCTGGAGACTTCAGTAGTGTCAACCTGAGCTGGAGACTTCAGTAGTGTCCAACCCGAGCTGGAGACTTCAGTAGTGTCAACTTCAGCTGGGACTACTTCAGAGTTGTCACCTGAGCAGGGAAACTTCAAAGTGGCCAACCTGAGCTGGGAGACTTTCAGTAGTCAACCTGAGCTGGGAGACTTCAGTAATGTCAACCTGAGCTGGGAGACTTCATAATGCCTACCTGAACGTTGGAACTCATATTGCAACCTCAGCGGGAGACTTCAGTAGGGGCCAACCTCACCTGGGAGACTTCAGTATGCCAACCGAGCTGGGAACTTCAGTAGTGCCGCCTGAAGCTGGGAGAGGTTATAGTAGTGTCAACCTAGCTGGGAAGACTTCAGTAGTGCCAACCAAGCTGGAGACTTCAGTAGTGTCAACCTGAGCTGGAGACTCAGTAGTGCCAACCTGAGCTGGGAGACTTCATAGTGCCACTTGGCTGGGAACTCAATAATGTCAGCCTGATCTGGAGACTTCAGTATTGTCAACCTAGCTGGGAGACTTCAGTAAGTGCAACCGAGTTGGGAGAACTTCGCAGTGCCAACTTGAGCTGGGAGAACTTCAATAAGTCAGCCTGAGCTGGAGATTTCAGTAATGTCACCTGAGCTGGGAGACTTCAGTATCAACCTGAGCTGGGACTTCAGTAATGTCAACCTGAGCAGGGAGACTCAGTAGTGCCTACCTGAGCTGTGAGACTTTCAGGGTCAACCTGATGCTGGAGACATCAATAATGTCAGCCTGAGCTGGGAGACTTCAGTAATGTCAACATGGAGCGTAGTCTACATAGTAGTAACCAACCTGAGCGGGGAGACTTCAGTATTACCAACCTGAGCTGGGAGACTTCCAGTAGTTCAACCTGAGCTGGAGAACTTCAGTAATGTCTACCTGAGCAGGACACTTCAGTAGTACCAAACCTGAAGCTGGGAGACATCAGTCGTGCCAACCTGAGCTAGAGACTTCAGTAATTGACAGCCTGAGCTGGGAGACTTCAGTAAGTGCAACCAGAGCTGGAGATTCAGTAGTGTCAACCTGAGCTGGGAGAACTACAGTAGTGTCAACCTGAGCTGGAGACTTCAGTAGTAGTCAACCTGAGCTGGGAGAACGTCATAGTGTCAATCTGAGCTGGGAGACTTCAAGAAGTGTCAACCAGAGCTGGGAGATTCAGTAGTGTCCAACATAGCTGGGAGACTCCAGTAATGTCAACCTGAGCTGGGAGACTTCAGTATGTCAACCTGAGCTGAGACTTCATAGAGCCAACCTGAGCTGGGAGACTTCAGCAGTGACAACCTGAAGCTGGGAGACTTCAGTAGTGTCAACCCGAGCTGGGAGACTTCATAGTGTCACGTCAGCTGGGGAGACTTCAGTTAATGTCAACCCCCTGAGCTGGGAGACTTCCGTAAGCCAACCTGAGCTGGGAGACTTCAGTACTGCCAACCTAGCTGGGAGACCTTCAGTAGTGTCAACTTCAGCTGGGAGACGTCAGTAGTATCAACATAGCTGGGAGAACTTCAGTAGTGTCCAGACTGACTGGGAGACTTCAAGTAGTGTCAACCTGTGATGGGAGACATCAGTAGTGTCCAACCTGAGATTGGAGACTTCAGTAGTGACAACCTGAGCTGGGGAGAGACTTCAGTAGTGCCCCAACCTGAGCTGGGAGACTCAGCATGTCAACCTGAGCGGGAGACTTCAGTAAGTGGCAACCCGAGCTATGAGACTTCAGTAGTGTCAACTTCAGCTGGGAAGACTCCAGTTAGGGTCCAACCTGAGCTAGTGACTTCAGCAGTGCCAACCTTAGCTGGGAGACTTCAGTAGTGTCAACCTGAGCTGGGAGACTTCAGTAGTGTCAACTTCAGCTGGGAGACTTCAGTAGTGTCAACTTCAGCTGGGAGACTTCAGTAGTGTCAACTGAGCAGGGAAACTTCAGAGTGCCAACCTGAGCTGGGAGACTTCAGTAGTCAACCTGAGCTGGGAGACTTCATGTAGTGTTAATCCCAACCTGACTGGGAGACATCAGTAGTGTCAACCTGAGCTGGGAGACTTCAGTAGTGTCAACTGGAGCTGGGAGACTCAGTAGTGTCAACTAAGAGCTGGGAGCCTTCAGTAGTTCAACCTGAGATGGGAAACTCATAGTGTCAAACCTGAGCTGGGAGACCTTCATAAGTTGTCCAACCTAGATTGGAGACTTCAGTAGTGTCAACCTGAGCTGGGAGACTTCAGTAGTGCCAACCTGAGCTGGGAGACTTCAGTAGTGTCAACCTGAGCTGGGAGACTTCAGTAGTGTCAACCCGAGCTGGGAGACTTCAGCAGTGTCAACTTCAGCTGGGAGACTCCATAGTTGCCAACCTTAGCTGGGAGACTTCAACGATGCTAACCTTAGCTGGGAGACTTCATAGTGTCCACCTGAGCTGAGACTTTTTCAAGTTAGTGGTCAATCTGAGCTGGGAGACTTCAGTACTGGCCAACCTAGAGCTGGAGACATCAGTAGGTCAACTCAGCTGGGAGACTTCAGAGTGTCAACTGAGCAGGGAAACTTCAGAGTGCAACCTGAGCTTGGGAGTCTTCAGTAGTACACCTGAGCTTGGAGACTTCAGTAATGTCAACCTGAGCTGGGAGACTTCGGTATGTCAACCAGAAGCTGGGAGACTTCATAGTGTCAACCTGAGCTGGGAGACTTCAGTAGAGTCGCAACCTAGATTGGAGACTTCAGAAGTGCCAACCTGAGCTGGGAGACTTCATATGTCAACCTGAGCTGGAGACTTCATAGTGTCACCTGAGCTGGGAACATCAGTAGTGTCAACCTGAGATTGGAAGACTTCAGTAGTGCCAACCTGAGCTGGGAGACTCAGTAGTGTCAACCTGAACTGGGAGACTGCAGTATGGTCCAACCCAGCTGGGAGACTTCATAGTGTCAACTTTCAGCTGAAGACTTCAGTATGGTCAACTGAGCAGGGAAACTTCAAGTGCCAACCTGAGCTGGGAGACCTTACAGTAGTCAACCTGAGCTGGGAGACTTCATAATGCAACCTGAGCTGGGAGACTTCAGTAATGCCAACCTACTTGGAGACTTCAGTAGTGCAACCTCAACTGGGAGACATCATTAGTGCCCAACCTCAGCTGGGAGACTGCAGTAGTGCCAACCTGAGCTGGGAGACTTCAGTAGTGCCAGCCTGAGCTGGAGACTTTAGTAAGTGTCAACTCTGAGCTGGGAGACCTTCAGTAGTGCCAACCTGAAGCTGGGAGACTTCAGTAGTGTCCAACTAGCTGGGAGACTTCAGTAGGGCCAACCTAGCTGGGAGACTTCAGTAGTGCCAAACTTGGCGGGAGACTTCAATAATGTCAGCCTGAGCTGGAGACTCAGTAAGTCAACCTGACTGGGAACTTCAGTAGTGCCAACCTGAGTTGGGAGACTTCCTATTCCACTTGAGCTGGAACTTCAATAATTCAGCCTGAATCTGGAGATTCAGTAATGTCCAGCCTGAGCTGGGAGACTTCAGTAGTCAACCTGAAGCTGGGAGACTTCAGTACGTCCACCTAGCTGGGAGACATCATTAAGTGCTACTGAGCTGGGAGACTTCAGTAGTCAACCTGACTAGGAGCTTCAATAATTGTCAGCCGAGCAGGGAGACTTCATAATGTTCAACATGACTGTAAGTCTTCAGTAGTACCACCGAGCGGGAACATCAGTAGTACCAACCTGAGCCTGGGAGACTTCAGTAGTCAACCTGACTGGGAGACTTCAATAATTCAACATGAGCTGGACCACTTCATAGTACCCAATGAGCTGGGAGACATCAGTTAGTGCCAACTGAGCTAGAGACTTCAGTAATGTCAGCCTGAGCTGGGTGACTTCAGTATGTCAACCTGAGCTGGGGAGACTTTCATAGTGTCAACCTGAGCTGGGAGACTTCAGTAGTGCCAACCTGAGCTGGGAGACTTCAGTAGTGTCAACCTGAGCTGGGAGACTTCAGTAGTGTCAACCTGAGCTGGGAGACTTCAGTAGTGTCAACCTGAGCTGGGAGACTTCAGTAGTGTCCAACATGAGCTGGGAGACGTCAGTAATGTCATACCTAAGCTGGAGACTTCAGTAATGTCGAAACCTGAGCTGGGAGACTTCAGTAGAGCCAACCTGAGCCTGGAGACTTCAGCAGTGCAACCTGAGCGGGGAGACTACAGTAGGCAACCCGAGCTGGGAGTAACTTCAGTAGTGTCAACGTCAGCTGGGAGACTCAGTAATGTCAACCTGAGCTGGGAGACTTCAGTAGAGCCAACCTGAGCTGGGAGACTTCAGTACTGCCAACCTGAGCTGGGAGACTTCAGTAGTGTCAACTTCAGCTGGGAGACTTCAGTAGTATCAACATGAGCTGGGAGACTTCAGTAGTGTCAACCTGAGCTGGGAGACTTCAGTAGTGTCAACCTGAGATGGGAGACTTCAGTAGTGTCAACCTGAGATTGGAGACTTCAGTAGTGTCAACCTGAGCTGGGAACTTCATATGCCAACCTGAGCTGGGAGACTTCAGCAGTGTCAACCTGAGCTGGGAGACTTCAGTAGTGTCAACCCGAGCTAGGAGACTTCAGTAGTGTCAACTTCAGCTGGGAGACTCCAGTAGTGCCAACCTGAGCTGAGTGACTTCAGCAGTGCCAACCTTAGCTGGGAGACTTCAGTAGTGTCAACCTGAGCTGGGAGACTTCAGTAGTGTCAACTTCAGCTGGGAGACTTCAGTAGTGTCAACTTCAGCTGGGAGACTTCAGTAGTGTCAACTGAGCAGGGAAACTTCAGAGTGCCAACCTGAGCTGGGAGACTTCAGTAGTCAACCTGAGCTGGGAGACTTCAGTAGTGTCAACCTGAGCTGGGAGACTTCAG
This sequence comes from Cherax quadricarinatus, assembly GCF_026875155.1. NCBI lineage: Eukaryota > Metazoa > Arthropoda > Malacostraca > Decapoda > Parastacidae > Cherax > Cherax quadricarinatus. The sequence goes on from NC_069405.1 coordinate 34,448,580, forward strand.
TAGTGTCAACCTGAGCTGAGAAACTTCAGTAGTGCCAACCTGACGGGGAGACTTCAGAAGCGCCAACCTGAGATGGGAGACTTCAGTAATGTCAACTTTAGCTGGGAGACTTCAGTAGTGCCAGCCTGAGCTGGGAGACTTCAGTAGTGCCAACCTGAGCTGGGAGACTTCAGTAGTCAACCAAAGCTGGGAGACTTCATAGTGCCAACCTGAGCTGGGAGACTTCAGTAGTGTAAACCTGAGTGGAGACTTCAGTAATATCACCTGAGCTGGGAGACTTCAGTAATGTCAACCTGAGCTTGGAGACTTCAGTAGTGCCAACCTGAGCTGGAAGACTTCAGTGTGCCAACTGAGTTGGGAGACGCAACCAACTTGAGCTGGGAACTTCAATTGTCAGCCTGGCTGGAACTTAAAAGTCACCTGAGCTGGAGATTTTCAGTAGCCCAACCTGAGCGGGGAGACTTCAGTAGTGCCAACCGGAGTTGGGAGACTTCGTAGTGCCAACTTGAGCTGGGAGACTTCAATAATGTCACCTGAGCTGGGAGACTTCAGGTATTCAACCTAAAGCTGGAGACTTCAGTAATGTCACCTGAGCCTGGGAACTTCAGTAAAGTCAACCTGAGCTGGGAGACTTCAGTAGTGCCAACCTGAGCTGGGAGACTTCAGAAATGCCAACCTGAGTTGGGAGACTTCAGTAATGTCAGCCTGAGCTGGGAGACTTCAGTAATGTCAACCTGAGCTGGGAGACTTCAGTAATGTCAACCTGAGCTGTAAGACTTCAGTAGTACCAACCTGAGCTGGGAGACTTCATAGTGCCACATGAGCTAAGACTTCAAAATACCAACGAGCTGGGAGACTTCAGTAGTGCCAACCTGAGCTGGGAGACTTCAGTAATGTCAATCTGAGCTGGGAGACTTCAGTAATGTCAACCTGAGCTGGGAGACTTCAGTATTCAACCTGAGCTGGGAGACTTCAGTAATGTCAGCCTGAGCTGGGAGACTTCAGTAATGTCAACCTGAGCTGGGAGACTTCAGAAAGTCCAACCTAGCTGGGGATTTTCAGTAGTGCCAACCTGAGCTGGGAGACTTCAGTAATGTCAATCTGAGCTGGGAGACTTCAGTAGTGTCAATCTGAGCTGGGAGACTTCAATAATGTTAATCTGAGTTGGGAGACTTCAGTAGTCAACCTGAGCTGGGAGACTTCAGTAATGTCAATCTGAGCTGGGAGACTTCAGTAGTGCCAACCTGAGCTGGGAGACATCAGTAATGTCAACTTTAGCTGGGAGACTTCAGTAATGTCAACCTAAGCTGCGAGACTCCAGTAGTGCCAGCCTGAGCTGGGAGACTTCAGTAGTGCCAACCTGAGATGGGAGACATCAGTAATGTCAACTTTAGCTGGGAGACTTCAGTAATGTCAACCTAAGCTGCGAGACTTCAGTAGTGCCAGCCTAAGCTCGGAGACTTCAGTAGTGCCAACCTGAGCTGGGAGACTTCAGTAGTCAACCTGAGCTGGGAGACTTCAGTAGTGTCAACCTGAGCTGGGAGACTTCAGTAATGTCAACTTGAGCTGGGAGACTTCAGTAGTGCCACCCTGAGTGGAGATTTTCAGTAATGTCAATTAGCTGGGAGACTTCAGAAAGTCAACCGAAGCGGGGAGACTTCAGTAGTGCCAGCCTGAGCTGGGAGATTTCAGTAGTGGCAACCTGGGCTGGGAGACTTCAGTAGTGCCACCCTGAGATGGGAGACTTCAGTAATGTCAAATTTAGCTGGGAGACTTCAGTAATGTCAACCGAAGCTGCGAGACTTCAGTAGTGCCAGCCTGAGCTGGGAGACTTCAGTAGTGCCAACCTGAGCTGGGAGACTTCAGTAGTCAACCTGAGCTGGGAGACTTCAGTAATGTCAACCTGAGCTGGGAGACTTCAGAAAGTTCAACCTGAAGCTGGAGACTTCATAATATCAACCTGAGCTGGAGACTTCAGTAGTGTCAACCTGAGTTTGGAGACTTCAGTAGTGCCAACCTGAGCTGGGAGACTTCAGTAGTGCCAACCCAGAAGTGGGGAGACTTCGCTAGTGCCAACTTGAGCTGGGAACTTCAAAATTCAGCCTGAGCTGGGAGACTTCAGTAATGTCAACCTGGGCTGGGAACTTAGTAGTCAACCTGAGCTGGGAGACTTCATAGTGTCAGCTGAGCTGGAGCTTCATATGCAAACCTGAGTGGGAGATTCAGTAATGTCAGCCTGAGCTGGGAGACTCACTAATGTCACTGACGCTTCATTTAAAATTCAATGGCTTAAGACTTCATAGTAACCAACCTAGAGCTGGGAAACTTCATAGTGTCATCCTGAGCTGTAAGACATTCAGTAGTACCAACGAGGGTGGGGAGACTTCAGTAGTTCAGCCTGAGCTGGAGACTGCAGTAATGTCAAGTTGGCTGGGAGACTTAGTAATGTCAACTGAGTGGGAGCTTCAGTGGGACGAACCGAGCTGGAGACTCAGTATGTCAGCCTGAGTGGGAGTCAGGGGATAGAGTACAAACCTGAGCTGGGGAGGAACTTCAGTATACAAAACTGAGCGGAGCACTTCAGTAAAGTCCAACCGACTGGGAGACTTTCAGTAATTCAATCGCCTGGGCATTCAGTATGTCACACCTGACTGGGAGACTTCATAATGTTAATCGAGTGTGTGGCTGACTCAGTGGTAACCCTGAGCTGGGCGCCTTCGTAAGTGTCAACTCTGAAGTGGGAGACTTTCAGTCAGTGGCAACACCTGACAGCTGGGAGACCATCAGTAATGTACACTTAGCGGGTTGACTTCAGTAATGTCAACCAACTCACAGTGTGTACTGCCTGGGAGACATTCAGTGTGCACCCAAGATGGAGACTTGTCACTATTACAGTGTAATTCACTAAGCTGCGTGACTTCAGTAGTGACACCTGAGTCTGCGATGACTTCAGGTAATGCCACATGAGCTGGAGACTTCAGTAGTACACACCTGGAGCTGTGAACATCAGTAGTGTAATCCAGAGCTGGGAGTCTTTCAGTAATTCACCCTTGAGCTGGTGACTTATCACATGTAAACCAAGCTGCGATGACTTCAGTATCCACCCGAGTGGGTAACTCATACATGTCAAATTAGCTGGGAGACTTCAGTAATGTCAACCAAGCTGCGAGCTTCAGTAGTGCCCAAGGGCTGAGCTGGGAGACTCAGTAGTGCCAACCATGCTGGGATGACTTCAGTAGTCAACCTGCTGGAGACTTCAGTAGTGTCAACCTGAGCTGGAGACTTCAGTAATGTCACTTGAGCTGGGAGACTTCAGTAATGCAACCTAAGTGCGAGACTTCAGTAGTGCCAACACGAGATGGGAGACATCAGAATGTCAACTTTAGCTGGGAACTTCAGTAATATGTCAACTAAGCTCGCATGACTTCGTAGTGCCAGCCTGAGCTGGAGACTTCAGTAGTGCCAACCGAGTGGAGACTTCGTAGTCAACCTGAGCTGGAGACTCAGTAGTGTCAACCTGAGCTGGGGACTTCAGTAATTCAACTTGAGCACGTGGAGACTTCAGTAGTGTCCTACAAGAAAACCCCTGAGCATGGGTAGACTTCAGTAATGTCAAATTTAGCTTGGATACTTCAGTAATGTCAAACCGAAGCTGCAGACTTCAGTAGGCCAGCCTGAGCTGGGAGATTCAGTACGTGGGCAAACCGGGCTGGGAGATTCAGTAGTGCCAACCTGAGATGGGAGACTTCAGTACTGTCCAAATTCAGCTGGGAGACTTGTTGCTAATGTCAACCGAAGCTGCGAGACTTCAGCAGTAGTGGCAGCCTGAGCTGGGAGACTTCAGTAGTTTGCCACCTGAGCAGGGAAGACTCAGAGTCAACCTGAGCTGGGAGACTCAGTAATGTCAACCGAGTGGGGACTTCATAGTGAACACTGAGCTGGAGACTTCGTGTACTATTCAACCTGAGCTGGGAACTTCAGTAGTTGTCAGCCTGACAGCTATGGAGACTTCAGTAGTTGCCAACCGAGTGGGAACTTCAGCAGTGGTTGCCAACCTGAGTTGGGAGACTCCAGCAGTGGCCCAACTTGAGCTGGGAACTTCCATATTTGTCAGCCTTGAAGCTGGGAGACTTCAGTATTGTCATCTGGCTGGGAACTTCAGTAGTACACACTGGGCTGGGATGACTTCAGTAGTGTACAGCCTGAGCAGGGTTGACTGTCAGTATGTCCAACCGAGTGGGAGACTTCCAGTAATGTCCGCCTGAAGCTGGGGACTCAGTAATGTAGCCTGAGTCGGAGACATTCAGTAATGGCACACTGAGCTGAGACTTCAGTATGCCAACCTGAGCTGGGAGACTTCAGTAGTGCCAACCTGAGCTGTAAGACTTCAGTAGTACCAACCTGAGCTGGGAGACTTCAGTAGTGCCAACCTGAGCTGGGAGACTTCAGTAATGTCAATCTGAGCTGGGAGACTTCAGTAATGTCAACCTGAGCTGGGAGACTTCAGTATTCAACCTGAGCTGGGAGACTTCAGTAATGTCAGCCTGAGCTGGGAGACTTCAGTAATGTCAACCTGAGCTGGGAGACTTCAGTAGTACCAACCTGAGCTGGGAGACTTCAGTAGTGCCAACCTGAGCTGGGAGACTTCAGTAATGTCAACCTGAGCTGGGAGACTTCAGTAGTGTCAATCTGAGCTGGGAGACTTCAATAATGTTAACCTGAGCTGGGAGACTTCAGTAGTCAACCTGAGCTGGGAGACTTCAGTATGTCAACCTGAGCTGGAGACTTCAGTAGTGCAACCTGAGCTGGGAGACTTCAGTATGTCAACCTGAGCTGGGAGACTTCAGTATGTCAACCTGAGCTTGGGAGACTCAGTAGTGCCAGCCTGAGCTGGGAGACTTCAGTAGTGCCAACCAGAGATGGGAGACATCAGTAATGTCAACTTTAGCTGGGAGACTTCAGTAATGTCAACCTAAGCTGCGAGACTTCAGTAGTGCCAGCCTGAGCTCGGAGACTTCAGTAGTGCCAACCTGAGCTGGGAGACTTCAGTAGTCAACCTGAGCTGGGAGACTTCAGTAGTGTCAACCTGAGCTGGGAGACTTCAGTAATGTCAACCTGAGCTGGGAGACTTCAGTAATGTCAACCTGAGCTGCGAGACTTCAGTAGTGCCACCCTGAGCTGGGAGACTTCAGTAATGTCAAATTTAGCTGGGAGACTTCAGTAATGTCAACCGAAGCTGCGAGACTTCAGTAGTGCCAGCCTGAGCTGGGAGACTTCAGTAGTGCCAACCTGGGCTGGGAGACTCAGTAGTCAACTGAGCTGGGAGACTTCAGTAAGTGTCAACTGAGTGGAGACTTCAGAAAGTGTCAAACTGAGCTGGGGAGACTTCAGTAATGTCAACCTAAGCTGCGAGACTTCAGTAGTGCCACCCTGAGATGGGAGACTTCAGTAATGTCAAATTTAGCTGGGAGACTTCAGTAATGTCAACCGAAGCTGCGAGACTTCAGTAGTGCCAGCCTGAGCTGGGAGACTTCAGTAGTGCCAACCTGGGCTGGGAGACTTCAGTAGTGCCAACCTGAGCTGGGAGACTTCAGTAATGTCAACCTGAGCTGGGAGACTTCAGTAATGTCAACCGAAGCTGCGAGACTTCAGTAGTGCCAGCCTGAGCTGGGAGACTTCAGTAGTGCCAACCTGAGCTGGGAGACTTCAGTAGTCAACCTGAGCTGGGAGACTTCAGTAATGTCAACCTGAGCTGGGAGACTTCAGTAGTGTCAACCTGAGCTGGGAGACTTCAGTAATATCAACCTGAGCTGGGAGACTTCAGTAGTGTCAACCTGAGCTTGGAGACTTCAGTAGTGCCAACCTGAGCTGGGAGACTTCAGTAGTGCCAACCTGAGTTGGGAGACTTCGCTAGTGCCAACTTGAGCTGGGAGACTTCAATAATGTCAGCCTGAGCTGGGAGACTTCAGTAATGTCAACCTGGCTGGGAGACTTCAGTAGTCAACCTGGCTGGGAGACTTCAGTAGTGTCAACCTTGAGACTGCGGAACTTCAGTAATATGTCAACCTGAGCTGGGAGACTTCAGTAGTCCCAACCTGAGCTGGGAGACTTCAGTAGTGTCAACCTGAGCTGGGAGACTTCAGTAATGTCAACCTGAGCTGGGAGACTTCAGTAATGTCCAACCTGAGCTGGGAGACTTCAGTAGTGCCAACTGATCTGGGGACTTCAGAAATGTCAGCCTGAGCTGGAGACTTCAGTAGTCCAACCTGAGCTGGGAGACTTCCTAGTAGCGTGCCAACCTGAGCTGGGAGACTTCAGTAGTGCAACTGAGCTGGGAGACTTCAGTAATGTCAACCTGAGCTGGAGACTTCAGTAGTCCAACCTGAGCTGGGAGACTTCAGTAATGTCAACCTGAGCTGGGAGACTTCAATAATGTCAACCTGAGCTGGGAGACTTCAGTAGTACCAACCTGAGCTGGGAGACTTCAGTAGTGCCAACCTGAGCTGGGAGACTTCAAGTAATGTCAACCTGAGCTGGGAGACTTCAGTAGTCCAACCTGAGCTGGGAGACTTCAGTAGTCCAACCTGAGCTGGAGACTTCAGTAATGTCAACCTGACTGGGAGACTTCAGTAGTGTCATCCTGAGCTGGGAGACTTCAATGAATCTGGTGGAGACTTAGTAGTTCAACCTGAGCTGGAGACTTCAGTATGTCCAACTCTGAGCTGGGAGACTTCAGTAGTGCCAACTAGCTGGAGACTTCAGAAATTTGTCAATTTTAGTGGGAGACTTCAATAATGTCAACCTGAGCTGGGAGACTTCAGTAGTCAACCTGAGCTGGGAGACTTCAGTAGTGCCAACCTGAGCTGGGAGACTTCAGTAATGTCAACTTTAGCTGGGAGACTTCAGTAATGTCAACCTAAGCTGGGAGACTTCAGTAGTGCCCTAAGCCTTGGAGACTTCAGTAGTGCCAACCTGAGCTGGGAGACTTCGTAGTAAACCTGAGCTGGGAGATTCAGTAGTGTCAACCTGAGCTGGGAGACTTCAGTACTGCCAACATGAGCTGGGAGACTTCAGTAGTGTCAACCTGAGCTGGGAGACTTCAGTAATATCAAACTTGAGCGGGAACTTCAGTAGTGCAACCTGAGCTTGGAGACTTCAGTAGTGCCAACCTGAGCTGGGAGACTTCAGTAGTGCCAACCTGAGTTGGGAGACTTCGCTAGTGCCAACTTGAGCTGGGAGACTTCAATAATGTCAGCCTGAGGTGGGAGATTTCAGTAATGCCCAAACCTGGGCGGGGAGACTTCGAAATTAAACCGATTAGAACTTAGTAGTGCCAAGGGGCTGGGAATTCAGAATGTCAACCTGAGTTGAGAGACTTCAGTATCCCAAACCTGAGCGGGGAACTTCAGTAATGTCAACTTAGCGGGGATTTCGTAATGTCAACCTAAGCTGCGAGACTTCAGTAGTGCCACCTGAGCGGGGAGATTCAGTATCCCAACCTGAGTGGGACTTCGTAGCAACCTGACGGGGAGACTTCGTAATGTCAACTGAGCTGGGGACTTCAGTATCCCAGCCTGACGGGGAGATTTCAGTATCCCAAACCTGACGGGGAGACTTCTGTCCCAACCTGAGCTGGGGGATTTCAGTAGTCCCAAACCGAGCGGGAGATTCAAGCAACCTGGTGGGAGATTCAGTAGTGTAAACCTTAGCGGGGAGACTTCAGTAGTGTAACCTGAGTGGGAGATTTATAGGTAAACCTATGGGGATTTATAGAAACCCTGAGCGGAGACTTCAGTATGTCAACCGAGCGGGAGACTTCAGTAGTGTAAACCTGATGGGATTTCAGAAATTGCCAACCGAGCTGGGAGACTTTAATGCCAACCTGAGTGGGAGACTTCCTGTCCCAAATTTGAGGGGACTTCAAGGTCAGCCTGATGGAGTTTCAGAAAAGTAAACCTGACTGGGAGACTTCATAGTAAACCCTATGGGGAACTTCGTTAAATCGACGGGGAGACTTCAGTAGTGCCAACCTGAGCGGGAACTTCATAATGTAAACCTGACGGGGAGCCTTCAGTAGTCAACCTGAGCTGGGAGACTTCAAGTAAACCCTGAGCTGGAGACTTCTAAGTCAATCTGAGCTGGGAGACTTCAGTAATGCCAACCTGAGCGGGAAAAATTCAGTAGCCCCAACCGGGCTGGGAGACTTCATAGTCAACCAAGGGGGGAGACTTCATAATTTCAGCCGACGGGGGAGATTCAGTAGGGCCAACCCTGAGCGGAAAAGATTTTTCAAATGTCAACCTGACTGGAACTTCAGAAACAACCTAGCGGGGAACTTCAGTACGCCAACTGAGGGGGGAGACTTCAGTAATGTCAACCTGAGCTGGGAATTCAGTAATGTCAACCGAGTGGGAGATTCGTAGTACCAACCTAGGGGGACTTTTGTGCCAACCTGAGCTGGGAACTTCGTAATGTCAATCTGAGCTGGAGACTTCATAGTGTCAATCTGAGGGGGAGACTTCAAAAAATTTTAATCTAGCGGGGAGATTCAGTAGTAAACCTGACGGGGAGACTCAGTAATGTAAATCGACTGGGAGACTTCGTAGTGCCAACCGAGCGGGGAGACATCAGTAATGCAACTTTAGCTGGGAGATTTCAAAATGTAAAACCAAAGGCGAGACTCAGGTGCCCCTGGCTGGGAGACTTCATAGTGCCAACCTGAGAGGGGACATCAGTAATGTCAACTTTACGGGGGAGATTTTCGAAATGTCAACCCTAAGCGAGACTTATAGTGCCAGCCGACCGGAGACTTCGTATGCCAACCTGAGCGGGGAGACTTCAGTATAAAACCTGGGGCGGGGAAACTCAGTAGTGTCAACCTGACGGGGGAGACTTCGTAAGTCAACTTGAGCTGGGAGACTTCATAATTTTCAACCTAATGCGAGACTTCATGTGCCCCCCTGAGAGGGGAGATTTCAGTAATGTAAAATTTGCTGGGAACTTCGTAATGCAACGAAGCGGGCGAGCTTCATTGCCCCTGAGTGGGAGACTTCGTATCCCAAACCGGGGCGGGAGACTTCAGTATCCCAACCTGAGAGGGGAGCCCTTCAGAAATGTAAAATTTGCGGGGAGATTCGTAATGTCAACCGAACGCGAAAACTTCAGTATGCCGCCTACTGGGAGACTTCATTCCAACCTGAGCTGGGAGACTTCTGTAGTCAACCTGCGGGGGAATTCAAAAATGTAAACCCTGACTGGGAGCTTCGTATGTCAACCTGAGCTGGAGACTTCAGAAAAAACCCTAAACGGGGAACTTCTAGTGTCAACCTTTTGGGGAACTTCTAGTGCCAACCGGGCTGGGAACTTAAAGGGCCCAACCTGATTTTGGGAGATTTCGCTTGCCAACTTGATGGGAACTTCAATAATTCACCTGAGCTGGGAGATTTTCGTAATGTAAACCTGGGCTGGGGCTTCGTAGTCAACCTGGGCGGGGAGACTTCAGTGTGTCGCCGATGGGGCTTCATAATGAACCTGAGCGGGAGATTTTTTTCATACCCAACCGAGCGGGGGTTTAAAGGTGCCAACCTGAGCGGGAGACTTATAATGCCCAACCTAGCTGGAGATTCAGAAATGTAACCTAGCGGGGAACTCAGTGTTAAAACCTGACTGGGGGACTTCGTAGTGCCAACCTGATTGGGAGCTTGCTATGCCAACGAGCTGGGGATTTCAATAATGTCAGCCTGAGGGGGAGACTCAGTATCCCAAACCTGAGGGGAGCTTCAGTATTCCAACCTGACTGGGAGCTTCAGTAATGTAAATCTGAGCGGGGAAAAACTTCGTAATTTAAAACCTGAGCGGGGAACTTCATAGTAACCCTGAGCGGGGAGACTTCAGTATGTCACCCTGAGCGGGGAGACTTATAATGTAAACCTGGGGGAGACTTCTCGTCCCAAACCCTAGCGGGGAGACTTCATAGTCCAAACCAGCGGGGAGACTTCAATAATGTAACCGAGGGGGAATTCAATAATTCAACCTGCTGGAACTTCGTGTCAACCTGAGCGGGGAGACTTCATATCCCAAACCCCTGACGGGGAGACTTCAGTAGTGCCAAACCCAAAGCTGGGGACTTAAATAATGCAACCTATGGGAGACTCGTGTCCCAAACCTGAGCTGGGAGATTCAGTATGCCAACCTGACTGGGGACTTAAATAATGGCATCTGAGGGGCCCTTAAATAATGTCCCCCTGAGTGGGAGACTTCAGTAGTAACCTTTGCTGGGGATTTTCAGTAGTGCCAACCTGACTGGGAGACTTCAGTAATGCAACCTGACGGGAGACTTCAGAAATTTCAATTAGCTGGGAGACTTCAGTACTGCCAACATGAGTGGGAGACTTCATATGTCAACCTGAGCGGGAGACTTCAGTAATACAATTTGAGCTGGGAGCTTCGTATGTCAACCTGAGCTTGGAGATTCTAGTGCCAAACCAGCGGGGAACTTCATAGTGCCAACCTGATTGGGAGACTTCGTGGGGCCAATTAGGGAGACTTCAAAAATGTCAGCCTAGTGGGAGTTTCAGTAATGTAAACCCTGGGTGGAGACTTCAGGTCAACTAGCTGGGAGATTCAGAATGTCAACCTAGTTGAGAGATTCAGTAGGCCAAAACCGAGCGGGGAGACTTCAGTAATGTAAACCCGGTTGAGGACTTCATATCCCAAACCCGAGCGGGGAAAACTTCTAATGTCAACTTGAGCTGGGAACTTCAGTAATGTCAACCCTAACTGCGAGATTTCAGTTTCCACCTGACTGGGAACTTCGTAGTCCCAAACCTAGCGGGAGATTTCATAGTAACCTGAGCGGGAAACTCAGAAATGTCAATTGAGGGGGAGACTTAAGTGCCACCCTCACGGAGACTTCAGTGGCCCCAACCTACTGGGAGACTTCAGTAGTGCCAACCTGAGCTGGGGGACTTCAGTAGTGCCACCTGAGCGGGGAGACTTCAGTAGTCAACCTGAGCTGGGAGACTTAATATGTCAACCTGGGGTAGACTTCATGTGTCAACCTGAGCTGGGAGTTCATAGTTAAACCTGAGGGGGAGATTCATATAACCTATGGGAGCTTTAGTAGTGAAACCGACGGGAGACTTCAGTTGTCAACCTGAGCGGGGGAGATTTCGTTTTTCCAACCGGCTGGAGATTCAGTAATCCCAAACCCTGGTTGGGAGACTTCGCATGCCACTTGACTGGGAGCTTCAAGATGTCACCTGAGTGGGAATTTCAAATTTTGTCCCTGAGCGGGAGATTCAGTATCAACCTGAGCTGGGAGACTTCAGTAGCATCTGAGCTGGAGACTTCATTTAGTCCCCAACCTGAGTGGGAACTTCAGAATGTCAACCTGAGCGGGAGACTCGTAGCCCCCTGAGCGGGGAGATTTATAGTCAACCTAGTGGGAGATTTCAGTAATGTAAATCTAGCTGGAGACTTCAGATCCCAACCTTTAGCTGGGAATTCATATCAACCGAGCTGGGAGACTTCAGAGAAACCCTGAGCTGGGGACTTCAGTAATTTCAACCTGACGGGGAGACTTCAGTATGCCAACCTGAGCTGGGAGCCCTTCAAAATTTAAACCTCTGGGAGACTTCAAAAATGTCAACCGGCTGGGAGATTCAGTATCCCAAACCTGACTGGAAAAACTTCAGAAATGTCAACCGAGCTGGGAGACTTCAGTAATATCAACCTGACTGGAGACTCATACTGCCAACCTGAGCGGGGAGACTTCATAATTCAACCGAGCGGGGGAAAAATTCAGTAATTTCAACCTGACTGGGGACTTCATAATCCCAAAAAACTGGAGTTTCGTAGTGCCAACCTGAGCTGGAGATTTCATAATGCCAACCTGACGGGAGCCCTTCAGTATGTAAACCTGAGCGGGGGAACTTCATAATCCCAACCGAGCGGGGGGACTTCAGAAATTCAACCTGGCTGGGAGATTTCGAACCCCAACCTGAGCGGGGAACTTCATAATGTCAACCTACGGGGAGATTTCAGTAATGCCCATCGAGCGGGGAGACTTCAAAATCCCAACCCTGGCGGGGAGACTTCAAAATCCCAAACCTGAGCGGGGAACTTCAGTAGTTAAACCCTGGGGGGAGACTTCGAAGCCAACCCAGCTGGAACTTCATAGTGTCAACCTGAGCTGGGAGACTTCATAATGCCAACCTGATGGGAACTTCAGTAATGTCAACCTACTGGGGACTTCAGTAGTCCCCAACCCCTGAGCTGGAGCTTCTTTGGTAAACCCTGAGTGGGGATTTCAGTAATCCCAAACCGAGTGGGAGATTTCAGTATGTCAACCTGAGCTGGGAGACTTCAGAGTGTCATCGAGTGGAGACTTCAAAAATCCAATGACGGGAAGTTCAGAAATTTAACCGGGGTGGGAGACTTCAGTGTTCAACCGAGTGGGAACTTCGTGTGCAACCGGGTTGGGGACTTCAGTAGGTCAAGAGCTGGAGATTTATAATGTCAACCCTGGGGGGAATTCAGTAGTTAAACCCGGTGGGAGACTTCAGTAATGTAAACCCGGGGCGGGAGACTTCAGTAGTTCAACCTAGCGGGGAGACTTCGTAATGCCCAACCGGGGCGGGGAGACTTCATTAGTGTCAACCTAGTGGGAGACTTAAAGGGGCAACCTGGGCTGGAGACTTCATAGTGTAAACCTGAGTGGGAACTTCTAAGTAAACCCCGGGGCGGGGGACTTCAGTAGGGGCAACCTGACGGGGAGACTTCATAATGTCAATTTGAGCTGGGAGATTTCAGAAATGTCAACCGAGCGGGGGAGACTTCAGTAGGGTCACCTACGGGAACTTAAAAGTGTAAACCTGAGTGGAGACTTCAAGTGTCAACCGAGCGGGAGACTTCAAAATGTCAATTTGACGGGAGACTTCAAAATTTCAACCTAGGGGGGGAACTTCATAGTGTCAACCCTGAGCTGGGGATTTCAGGTTAACCTGATGGGAGACTTCAGTAGTGCCAACCTGAGAGGGAGATTTCAGTATTCACCTAGCGGGGGAAAATTCAGTATGTCAACCTGAGTGGGAGACTTCATAGTTCACCCTGAGTGGGGACTTCAGATTTAAAACCTGGCGGGAGACTTCAGTAGTGTCAACCGAGCTGGGAGACTTTAGTAAACAATGAAAAAAGTCGATATTCTTCAGCTACACAGCATAAAAGGTGCCCTTTCCCACTTGCTGTGACTCTCCCGGGGAAGTCCATCTCTCGGGCAGTTATTTGACAGATATCTTGATATTACTGACAAAATATTAAATATCTTGCAAAGAACGGACGGGAAAAACATTTGATTGATCACAAAAAAAAAACCCGTACCTCGCACAACTGGAGAATAGTCTGAAGCTGCATCCTTTCAACTTTAAAAGAGGTACCTAAGGGGAAGTAGCAATGTCCACGAGGAGGGGGGGGCCCGGAGCTGAAAATTCGACCCTGTCCCCTAGATAAAAAGGCCTTCTTTAACAAGCCTGGGAGGAAAATATATATATATTTAATATATATATATATTTTAAATATATATAAATAATATAAATTATATATATAATATATATATATATATATATATATATAGAGAGAGAGAGAAAATAAGGAGATAATAGAGAGAGAGGTTTTGGGTGATTAAAAAAACTTTTAGGTGATAATACAGGGCGAGTAAAAATACAACTAGGGAAACTTGTAGGTGGAACAAAGAGTAAAACATAGGAATACAGGGAGTACAATAGTTGGTACTTGCATAAGGACAGTTCCCACCTCCTCTGACTTTCCCCAGGGTCAGAGTAAAACCCCACAAAATTCAAAACTTTTTTTCATCGCCCCGGGAGACCAATTATTCAACGGAGGTTCAATTTCCGGATTTTTAAAAGCCTTTGTCCACCCACTCAATCGCCGGAAGGGATGGATAATTGATCTCGCATTAACTCCCGCTGAGCCCTAGGATTTTAAATATCCCCCGGGAAATTTTTGCGGTGTTTTGTTTTTGGGGTGTGTGTGTGTGGGGGGGTGTGTGTGTGGTGTGTGTTTTGGTGCGTGTGTGTGTTGTGTGTGTGGGATGTGGTGTGTGTTGTGTGTGTGGGTGTGTGTTTGTTGGGTTGTGTGTTTGGTGTGTGTGTGTGTATGTTTGTTGTTCCCTTTTTGCCTAGGCACTGCGATTAACACAGGCCTGTTGATA
>NC_069405.1:34467809-34495309 GCF_026875155.1 Cherax quadricarinatus
CATGACCTTGCATACTATACACGTTAGTGATATAGATCTGTAGTTTAGTGCCTCATGTCTGTCTCCCTTTTTAAAAATTGGGACTACATTTGCCATTTTTCATACCTCAGGGAGATGTCCAGTTTCAAATGATGTGTTGAAGATCTTTGTTAATGTCGTCACACAACTGCTCTGCTCCCTCTTAAGGACCCTGGAGAGATGTATGTGCCTGGTCCCACCGCCTTTGAGGTGTCAAAATTCGCATAGCAGCTTCTCACCTGCTCCTTGGTTATAATGTACCGTCATCCAGCACTTGCTGGTGTGCCCCCCTGTCTGATTTCCTGGAGTCCTATTGGTTTTCCACACTGTAAATACTCTCTTTAAATTTTGTGTTGAGCTCCTGCATACCGCTTGGTCGTTTTCTTGTGAATTCCCCATCACCCTTCTCAGTCGTGATTCACCTGTCGCTTGACTGTTGATTTCCTCCTATGTGGTTGTTACAACACTTCGGGTCAGTCTTTACTATTTTGATGCTATGTCATTATTTTCCATATTTTCTTCCTCTGAGCCTCCCTTCTTATCTGTGCATATTCCTTTCTGCTTCTTCGCTAATTTCTTTATTCCGAGTTTCTTCCTGTCTTCGGTACTTTTTCATTCCCTGAGTACACCTAGTTTATTTTGCCCTCCCTACACTTTGGATGAACCAGGACTCGTTCTGTTCTTCCCCATAATTTCTTTTCCCTTGGGAACAAACCATCTCCTGTCCTCCTTGCATTTTGTTGCCACATAGTCCACATTTCCCACCTTTTTTGGGTACTGTTTTCCTGACAGTTTCCACTCCCTCTGAATGTCTTGAAGGAAGTTCCTCATGCCTGAGTAGTTCCCCCTTTTGTAGTTTGGTTTTTCCCAGCCTATTCCTGCTACTGCTTTTCCACTTGGAGCTCAACTATGTAGTCCGAAGCACAGAACCACATGATCACTAGCTCCCAGGGGCCTTTCATACATGATACCCTCGTTGTGTACGAATGGTAGGTTAAGTGTCTTTGGGACTAACCCACAACTAATTCTGAGGACATGTACATTATTATCATGATACCCTCGATGTCCGAACTACTCAAGGTGAATACAAAGGTCCAGTCTTGCTGGTTCATCCTCCCTCTCTCTCCTGGTAATGTCTCTAACATGTTGATGCATGAGGTTTTCCAGTACCACATCCATCATCTTGGCTCTCCAGGTTTCGGGACCCCCATGGGGCTCCAGGTTTTCCCAGTCAATCTCCTTGTGATTTGAAATCACCCATAACTAGTAACTTCTTGGCTCCCCAAGTGTGCTCTCCGGCCACCTCGGCAAGTGTATCGATCATTGCTCTGTTGCTCTCATCGTATTCTTCTCTTGGCCTCCAGCGTTCAGTGGTGGGTTTGTATATTAAACTGCAATTATCACCTTATGTCCCTCAGACTGGATTTGTATTCCTACTACGTAGTCCCTTTCGCCCGTGCCATCCATTCCTTCCATTTTCTCAAAACCCCTGTTTTTTAATGAGCATTGCAACTTCTCCTCCTCCCCCTCTCCTCCCTCTGTCTTTCCTGAGGATTTTGATATCCGGATGGAAAAGATTGAATCTTTATTATTCTGGTGAGTTTTGTTTCTTTGAGAGTGCTATTAAGTCTGGGGATGTCCTCCTTGATTCTTTCGTGCCACTCCTCATACTTGGTTTGTTATTCCATCTGCATTTGTAACCACACCCTCAACTTTCCTTTTCTAAGAACAGTGGTCTGGAAGTATATTTGGGGTTGGGGAGTGGGAGACCTGGTAATTAACTATGGGTTGTTGCTGTGGGGGGAGTTTTGTAATGTAGTGGGTGGTGCATTGGAGATGTGGCATGGGTGTTTTGATTTAGAGTGGTTTGGTTGCACTGGGGTGACCTGGTGTGTATGTGTGTGTGTGTTCGTTCTTGTGTATGTGTTATTTGTGTTGTGTCTGTGGTTTGTTCTATGTGTGGTGGTGTATGTGGTGTATGTGTGTGTTTATTATTTTTGTTTTAATGAGTGTCTTATATGTGTGTTGTATATGTTGTGTGTAGTGTGTGTGTGTGTTCTATGGTGTGTGTATGAGTGTGTGGTTGTGTCTAAACTGTGTGGTGGTGTATGTGTGTGTGTGTGTGTGTGTGTGTGTTAGTGTGTGATCTCCTCACCTAGTTGTACTCACCTATTTGAGGTTGCGGGGTCGAGTCGAGCTCCTTGCCCCGCCTCTTCACGACGCACTAGTTGTCACTTCCCTGAGGCCGTGAGCATTATCATACTCTGCTTAAAGCTAATGTAGATCCTGCCTCCACTACATCGCTTTCCCAAACTATCTCACTTACTGACTACTCTGTGGCTGAAGAAATCCGTCCTAACATCCCTTGATTCATCTGGTGTCTCAGCTTCAACAGTGTCCCCTTTTAATCTGTGTCCATCTCAGGAACATCCTGTCTTTGTCCACCTACAATTCCTCTCAGTATTTTAGTATGTCGTTATCATTGTCCCTTCCTACCCCCTATCCTTCTCCCTGTCCTCCATGTCGTCAGGTGGAATTTCCCTTAACCTCGTCCTCGTAGGACATACCTCTTAGCTCTGGACATCTTGTTGCAAACGCTTTGCACTTTCACAGTTTCTTCACGGTGTCAGCATAGTTTGCTGATCCCCTGATTCCCTGTATTATATAGCATAAGCATATTAGTAACCCTCCATTTGCTTTAGACAACAGATCCCTACGTAAGCCCTTTGGCATGGAGAGTGACGTCATTGGCATACACATGGGCATGATCCCTTTGTCCCGCTCTCACTCAGCGGCAAGACCGTCTAGGCGTAAACAGGCTAGGTAACTGTGGCTCCATCTCCCATCTCAGTCTGACAATATATCTACCATCCACAAGTGAGTCCTACTTTCAATCCTGAGATATCTCTAACCAATCAAGAACCCTACGATAAATGGTGGCCAGCGGTGAGCCTGTTAATTCGACGATTACAGCGATTCTGGAATAAAGTTGTTGACCAGCAAGACGGCCATTTCGAGTTTACCAGTATGCCTACCGAGTAGGTTCACCTCCATCCTAGCAACCACAAGCCGCAACTCTACCAGCTTCAACATTATTCACTGGTCATTCCTCTTGTATTAGTGTTTCCTGCTTTTTGTTGCATTACTTCCGAGGGGTTGACCCGAGTTTGCAAAATAAGCCAGCTTCCCAGTCTGTGTTGGGGGATCCGATCACCCGAGTCCCAGTCCAGCCTACCTACTCCATCCAATTATTTTGCCTGCCAAGGCCAGCTTCCACCCCTGCGTGTGCTCATCTTGAATTATCAGCTATCCGTGTGAAGGTTAAGATAAGCCAGCTAGCAACTACCCCAGGTGTGCCTTACCCCCAAGTACTCAGCAAGCCACGTACTATCTTCATTCGCTTGTGATTCTAGTTCCAAGCATTCCTGAGTGGCTCCTGCTCAATCCTTGTAGGTGTTGTAGTCTTTCGTGGGTTTCTCCTAAGCCAGCCGGCTTAGAATTATCTTCTCGGCAGTGTGGGTTTTCCAGTGAGGCTTTCACGACGTTCAACCCATAAGCCCACCACTCACGATCACGTTGTCGCACCACATTGCCGGTCCCCAGACGCCTCGCTCAGCCATACCCACAACCCCAACTACAGTCGGCATAACAACTCCACCTACCTCATCAGGGTTTTGGTGCTCTGCAAGGGTTGTAGCGACCAATTTTTAAGGACCAACATAGTGGGCGTCAAGAGCTTAGAGATGGTCGCCCAATGCTGTTAAAAGCCGGACCTATGTCTTGTCCTCTCGCCGATTTAAGCGCAATTCTTACGAACATCTGTGGCAGAGGACAGCAGCAAGAACGATAAAAACAGAATCATCAATCTCATTTTTTTTCAAGTGTTTACAGCTATAATATTTTTTTTTAGAGAACATTTGCGAGAGTTTGAGACATTTCTTTTGTGTTCCCAGTGAATTTTTCTCTATAGAGACATTCAGTGACTGAGATGATCAGACTCAGTGTTTACATGTACTGATTCTAAATTTCTTTTAAAATCTCCTTAATTCATGTTAATTTTCGTGTCATTATTTTATATCTGCTGTGTGTTGTGTATCTTTTTATATCACTTGAAGTAAGTACTCTAGTGTTTCCTTGTTGTGTGTGCAACATAGAGCATTATAGAAACTTGTGTTTAAACTTCGAATTCCCAGTGTAATTAACTCAGGTAAAATTTTTCACCTCATATTCTTGCATCACAACTCCGTGTTGTCTGTTATTTTTTTTTTTCTCCTAGCAAATATGTGTATTTTTGTTTAGTTCCCTGAGTTTTGAACATTCTTATTGATTCATATTACCATTCATCCATGTTTTTTAATTTGTCTTATTTCCACAGACAATAGGCCATTTTTTAAAGCTCCAGCAAGAAAATCTGTTACAAAATTTTTTAAAAAACATCAAGTTCATTGCAAGAACAAATTCTAGACGAGTTTAATGTTGATGTTTTGATGACTGCTCTGCATCATTTCACTGTAAAGTGTTGTATTTCTTTTTGTTGTGGTGTTTTAGCAAACCTATTATTTACATATTTTTTATTGAACAAATTCACTCTAGTGCAATTTTAAGTTCTCCTTACTAAAGTAACATTGTGCTTTTTGCTTGTAGTTTAAGTTGCAGTTAAGATTAAAGTGTCATTTCCTTGATATATTCTTTTCTTGTGTGTTATAATATTAATATGCACACAAGGACTCATTTTGCATAATTCTTCGTGCATATATTGTGTTGCTATTAAAGTTTTTGCTTGCAGAAATTTTTATGCAGTGTTGTGCAATCAGTTTCTTACAAGCGGCAGTTTCTTATGCCTCTGTTTCTGTTGGCATAGTATTTTATTCTGACTGTCATTTTAATTTTTTATTTCAGCGAATATGTGGTGTTTTGTTTTAATTATATGCAACAAGTTTATGAGTCCATTTTATTATTTTATTGTTATTTTCCTGTTTCATTGAAAGTAAGACAACTCACTGTGCCATTTATTTCAATTTAAAGTAAAAATTGCGCATATTAGATTGAGCAAGTACAAGTTCTCTTGATTTTCAGTGTTTGTTAGAGTTGCATATTTTTTTGTTTTTTTCTCTTGTGGAATTCTTTCTATACTGTGTAACTTGTCAATTTTAATTACTTATGCAATATTTAAGCATGTATATTTCTCCATTTAATCTATGGTGTCATTCTCTTCTCTCCACTTTTCTAGACTTACTGCCCTACATATTTTCACTGTAGAAGATTCTCCAGTCATTTTTGAATGTTCACATATGAACATTTCCAGTCAAAGTCAATATAAATCGAGTCCACAGTACCAACATTCTCCCTTACAGACTGAAAAGACAATACCTAGCCCTTGAGTCAATGTGTTTAGTTCTCACAGCTTGTATACGAGATTTGTTAAAGTGCTGCGAAATGGTGAAGTTCGATTAAGTCCTATAGATCCTGAATTACATATTAACGAGTAGCCGAGCGGTCAGGCACTAGTAACTCTTTCACGTCTTCCCATCTGTTTCCACACCTATACCTACAGGACTTGCAGGATAGTGTTCCGTTGCCCAAGTGTCCGGGGACACTCAGACTGCTTGAGTGCACAGCCTATCCCTGCAATGACTTCTAGTTCGAGTAGTAGTTCTCCACAGGGGATGTGCCTTTTCAAAAACGATTACTTGCAACAAGTATGATCCATCTCTTGTTGATGTGACATGCTTCTGCAGAAAGACGTCTCTTTTACAGCAAGTGTTCTCACTAGAGTGTCTGTTGTTGTACCTGTGTTTCAGATGGTTGATACCCATCCTAGTTAGACAGTAATCAGAGCATTGTAAGAAGTTATTTCTCTGAGTAACTTTCTCACATTTAACGTTTGTAAGTGTAGTTTCTTTATAGCTGATACCTCGTGTCACTGTGTGCGAACTCAGATTGAAATATCAGCATTGTTCACCATGTCTCTCGTGGTTCTTTTCTCCTGTGCTTGCAGTGTTGAGATAGTAGATTCGTTCACCCTGTGCTCATATTGCGGAGTTATAGCGTTTAATACTTTTTTTCAACCGGGGGAGTCATCCACTCACCGAGTATGCTCATTCTCCAGTTAAGGAAGAACTGTTTAACCTTTATTCCAAACAAACAGCCTACTGGAAGGTGTAGCGCAGATGGACCTTGACTATCCAATAGTTCATCCCACTTTTATGAAAATTACCTGGCAAGTCCAAATGTAGTCGCAGATGCTTTATCGCGACACGTTAGTGTAGTTACTTGCAGATCCTCCATTGCTGTTGAGGATGTCAAAAATGCCAAAGAACCGATCCCTGTGTTCTGGTGTGATTCGATACCTGTCTCCAGGAAGATCTTTATATGCTTTCTGATGGGAGCCACGCAAGGCATCCATTAGTGAGCTTTGTAATGAGCCAAGAATTACTGTATCGAATCGTCGAGATTGAGTACTCCTAGCAGACGAGTTAGTAATTCACAGTCACTAGTGATTGTAAGTTGTATCTTTGTAGATATCAACCTTCAGATCTCTCTCAGTCAAGGCATGTGTTAGCCATTGCAGAGGAAATCGGACCCTCCCAAGAGATGATACCATTCTGCATACGAAACCTAACCCTTGCAGAATTGGGTTTAAATGTACATAGTTTTATAATTAGATTTCCGAGATGAATAAATTGTCAACTGTGTGTTTATTATTAGCTGTTCAGTTTTCAAAATTTCGTGTTCACGTTCCGTCCGTATTCTGAGAATTAACAGTCTAGATTTGGCGTGCACCGAATCGCCTTTCAGTTAAACACATTCTTTGTATATAATTATTCTTTCCCGTCAGAATCCGTAGAGGTGCATGAATAACAGATCGAATCGAATCAATTCCCATCCATATTGTATAATATTTGTACTTAATAGTTTGTAATGATTACGTTTAACAACCCATTACTTCAAAATCATGTGTTACCATCCATTAGTTCTAAGATATATATGAAATTTGTTATTGTATAGAATCAGCCATCCCCAGATGCCGCGCCCTGCCTGTTTCAGCCTATAGTATAGTAGTTGTATGGTCGGGGACGACAAACGTAATCATGTACCGAGCTGTCAGCATAGTTGCTGCTCCCTGTAATTCCTGTATTATATGCATACAGCATATTAGTATCCTCCATGTGCTTTAGACACAGATCCCTCGTAAGCCTTTTGGCTTGGATGACGTCATGGGCATCACATGGGCAGTGATCCCTTTGTCCCGCTCTCCACTCAGCGGCAACCGTCTAGGCGTAAACAGGCTAGGTACTGTGGCTCATCTCCCATCCTCAGTCTGACAATTAAATCTACCATCCTACAAGTGTGCTACTGTTCAACCTGTGATATCTCCATTCAGAGCCCTTACGATACACCGTGCTTGCTAGGTGTGGGTTCCAAGACGGGTGCCGCATACATCAATATGGGGCCTAACGTACACGGTGTACAGGTCCTGAATGATTCCAATTAAGATGTCGAATGCTGTTCTGAGGTTTGCTAGGCCCCCATAGCTGCAGCGTTATTTGGTTGATGTGGTCCTTCACACGAGATGTGCCTGGTGTTATACTCACCCCCCAAGATATTTTTCCTGAGTGAGGTTTGTAGTCTCTGGCCGCCCCCTTGACTGTACTCCTCCGTCTGTGCGGTCTTCTTTGCCCATCCCCATCATCATGACTTTGCACTTGGTGGGTTGAACTCCATGGACCAATTGCTGGAGACCCAGGTCTGCAGCCTGTCCAGACCCTTTTGCAGTTCTGCCCTGGTCTTTCTATCGAATGATTTCTTCACATCAACTTCACGTCATCTGCAAACAGTACGACCATCGGAGTTTATTATTCCTTCCGTCATGTCGTTCACGGAATACCAGAAACAGCACTGGTCCTAGGCTGACCCCCTGTGGGACCCGCTGTCACAGGTGCCCACTCTGACACCTCGCCACGTATCCATAACTCGCGCTGTCTTTCCTGACAATTATTCCATGATCCATTTTAGTGGCCTTCCCTGTATCCCTGCTTGGTTCCTGTCCAGTTTTGCAACCAATCTCTTGTGTGGAACTGTTTCAAACGCCTTCTTGCAGTCCAAGAAAATGCAATCCACCACCCCTCTACTCTTCTCTAACTGCTGTCACCATGTCATAGAACCCAGTAGAGTTTGTGACACAGGATTTCCGTCCCTGAACCATGTTGGCAGCTGTTGGTGAGATTCGTTCCTTTCTAGGTGTTCTCAACCACGCTTCTCTCTGATAATCTTCCATGATTTGCATACTATACAAGGTCAGTGACACAGGACTGTAAGTTTAATGCTATTCATGTCTGTCTCCTTTTTTAAAAATTGTGGGACTTCTACATTTGTCTGTCTACCATGCCTCAGGCAAATCTCCCTGTTCGATAAATGTATTGAATATTGTTGTTAGGGTACACCATAGTGCCTCTGTTTCCCTCTCTCTCAATACCCATTGGGAGATGTTAACTGGCCCCATTGCTTTGAGTTAATCAGCTCACTCAGAAGCCGTCTTCACTTCTTCCTCGGTTGTGTGCACTCTGTCAGCCATGTGGTGTGCCCCACCTCTCCGTCTTTCTGGAGCCCCTTCTGTCTCCTCTGTGAACACTTCCTTTGAATCTCTTGTTGAGTGTCCTCACATACCTTCAAGGTCATATCTTGTTGCCCTCTCTCCTCCTTACTTTCTTAGCCTGATTACATGGTCCTTGACTGTTTTGTTTTCTCCTGAATGTGGCTGTACAACAGTTTTTCGGTCAGATTTGGCTTTTGCTGCATGTCGTTTTTCATATTGTCTTTTGGGCCTCACCTTCTTATATCTGTGCATATTCGTTTCTGGCTCTACGACTGGCTCTCCTTATTCTCTTGTCCTTTGCCTCTATATTTCTTTCCATTCCCTAGCACACTTGTTTTTGCCTCCCTTCACCCTCTTGGGTAAACCATGGGGCTCATCCTTTTGCTTTTTCATTATTCCTGAAAACCCTTGGGACAGAACCTCTCCTCAGCCTTCCTTGCATTTTTTGCAACATATTCCACCATCGTCATTACTGCTTCCCTGCCAGTTCATCTGTCCCACTGAACCCCGTTCAGGAAGTTCCTCTATCCTGTGGTAGTCCCCCTTTCTTGTAGTTTGGCTTCATTCGTCCCTGGCCTTCCTGCTTCTCCCTTCCACTTTGTAGGCTTCTACTGAGTATCGAAGCTTTAACCACATGGTCACTGCCCCAAGGGGTCCTTGCATAATTTGATGTCCTCAATATCTGCACTACTCAAGTGAATACCTAAAGGCCAGCCTTTGCTGGTTCATCCTCTCCTCTCTCTTTGAAGTGTCCCTTACGTGTTGGCACATGAAGTTTTCCAGCTACCCAATCCTCCATTCATCTTAGCCCACCATGTATCTTGGCCACTATGTGGGTCAAAGAGTTCCCTCCCAATCGATCCTCCCTTGTGTTAAAGTCACCCATGATAGTAGCTTTTTGCCTGCATGCATGAGGCTTCTTCTGGCGACTCTAGACCCAGTGGTCAACCATCGCTCTATTGTCTCCTCGTCGTACCTTGGTCCTTGCCTCCTGCTGTTCTGGTGGTGGTTATACATCACTGCTATTACCACCTTGGGACCGTCCAGAGTGAAGCGTTACCCGCTATGTAAAACACTTTTCCTTCTCCCTGTCTCCTCTCATCCAGCTCATCAAAATTCCAGCGATTTTGATCAGGCAATGCACTTAACTCTCCTCCACCCCCCCTGTTCCCTCTGTCTTTCCTCAGGATTTGGTATCCCATTAGGAAAGATGTCACTGTTATCATATCTGTAATGCTTTGTATTCTGTGATAGCTATATGTCCGGTGATGCTTCTTTGACTCTTTCATCCCACTCCCCCACTTATTTGTTATTCCATCAGCTTTTTGTGTACCATCCCTTTTCTTTTTTCCTTTCAACACTGGGGTTTGGGGGCCTGTGGGGGTGGGAGACCTGGTGGCATACTGTGGATTCTATAGCTCGGTGTAGGGTGGAGGCTGTGGGTATGATTGTAGGGTGTGTTGGGATGGTGTGATAGGTTGTATGGTTCTGAGTATAGTTGGTGGTGCATGCCCTTGTGTTCTGTTCTGATCTGACTGACCTCTTGCTGGTTCATCCTTGTCTCTTTTTCTAGCTCCTTTCGCTTTCTTTGTCCTCTCCCTCAGCTGCTGTCGTTCTGATTTTGTTTGTCTCTGTCTTGGAACACCCTCTTGTACTCTTCCAGAGTATTTCAATCGTGGTTTCTCTTGGAGGATCCTGTTCCGCACTGTTTTCCGTCCTGAGAATCAGCTTGATTGGTCGGTTTCCTCCCCTTCGAGTACCCCCCTATTTTCTGAAAATTAAAATCCTCGTCCATCTCTTCACCTTTTTCCGTGATGATTTTCTCAATATCCTTTTTTTCTTCTGTGCCTTTCAGTTGGTACTTTCTCTCTCTCTGAACGCCCATGGATAAACACTGATTTTGCCCTTCTCCTCTCACATTGCCATCACCCTCTGTGACTCTGGGATTCCTGCCTGTATGTGGTCAGTTTCTCCTGTTTTTCCAGTGGCTCTTGATAGCAATGGTTGTGCCTCAGCATTCGACTATCGCCCTTCTCCATCTGCAACCCAGCTGTTCTTCCCTTTCACTCCTTGGTCTCCTTGGCAGCTGATATGAACCTTAGCATAATTCATAATTCCTTCCTTCCTGTTCGGCCTCGCAGCTTTCATTTGCTGTGTCTTCTCTGGTCAACTGCCCTGTAAAACTCGCCTTCAGCTATTTATCTCATATTCTAGGACCCTTATCTTGGTACTGCAGTTTCGACTTGTGCCTCCCAATTCTTTGTCTCCTTCTCAACCTCTTTTCCAATTTCAACAGAGAGCTCTTTCTCCATTTTTTCAGAAAGCTATCCTACTATTTCTCTCCCACTCTTGTTCCATCCTTTTCCACTGCTCCTCCATCCATTCCTCCCTACCAGAAACCATTCTCATCTGATCCTTGGTTCCTGCGAGACCCCACAATTTTTTTTTTTTTGTGAGAGATGGAGAAGGGAAAGGTTAGAAGGAGAGAAGAGGTGAAGAGTGAGAAGGGAAAGGGGAGGGAGAGAGAGTGTGAGAGGGGAAAGAGATGAGGAAGGGAAGGAAGGAGGGGGGAGATTGAGAAGGGAATAAAAATGGAGAAGAGATGGACGGAGAGAGCGAGAGAGAGAGAGAGAGATGAGAGAGTGAGAGCAGAGAGATGAGAGAGAGACGAGAGAGAGCCGTGAGAGGAGAGAGAGAGAGAGAGAGAGAAGGGAAAGTAAGAGAGGGGGATAGTGAGAAGGAAAAAAGGGGAAGAGAGAGTGAGAAGTGAAGAGAGAAGGGGGTGGAGAGAGTAAGGGAAGGTACAAGAGGGGGAGGAGTTTGAAGCGAAAATGGGGGATGAGAGAGTAGCAAAGAGAGAGAGATGAGAGAGAGGGAGAGAGAAGGGAGAGGGGAGTGGAGAGAGGGAGGATGGGGGAGGAGAGAGTGAAGGGACAAGAGGTTGGACGAGGGGGAGAGTTAGAAGGGAAATATGGGGAAGAGAGAGAGCAAGAGAGAGAGAGTGAGAGAGTAGGGAGAGAGATGGAGAGAGGGAGAGAGGGAGAGAGAGGGAGAGAGGGAGTGAGCGAGAGACGGAGAGAGAGAGGGAGAGAGTACGAGAAGCAAAGGGAGGGGGAAAGAAGAGGGAGAAGGGGGAAGGAAAGAGGGGGGAGAGGAGATGGAAGAGGAGAGGGAGAGAGAGGCTAGGGTGAGAGGGAGAGGGAGGAGGGGAGAGAGATGGGGAAAGGGAGAGGGGAGAGATATTGAGAGGGGAGAGAGATGTTAGAGGGGGAGAGATGTTATAGGGGGGGGAGTGTTAGAGGTAAGTGATGTTAGAGGGGAGAGATGGAGAGGGAAGAGAGGGAGAGAGAAGGAGCGAGTCAGGAATGGACGTTCCAGGAACGGTGTGAAATCCTGTGTTGTGTGTGTTTGTGTGTGTATACAGCTTACCAAGTGTTCTGTTCCTGTGGGGTGTGTGTGTGTGTGTGTGTGTGTTATGTGTGTGTGTGTGTGTGGTAGGTGTGTGATGTGTGTGTGTGTCGTATGTGTGTGTGTTGTGTGTGTGTTGTGTGTGTGTGTGTGTGTGTAGTTGTATGTGTGTGTTGTATGTGTATGTGTGTGTGTGATGTATCTGTCGTGTGTGTGTGTGTGTGTGATGGTGTGTTGTGTGTGTGTGTATGTGATGTGTATGTGTGTGTGTGTGTATGTGTGTGTGTGTATGTGGTGTGTTTGTGTGTGTTTGTGTGTGCTGTGTGGTGTGTGTGTGGGTGTGTGTGTGTGTGTACTCAAATAGTTGTACTCACCTAGTAGGTGTTGCGGGGGTCGAGTCCGGCTCCTGCCCCGACTCTTCACTGATCGCTACTAGGTCATCTCCTGAGCCGTGAGCTTTATTCATTACCTCTGCTTAAAGCTATGTATGGATCCTGCCTCAACTACATCGCTTCCCAAACTATTCCACTTACTGACGAATCTGTGGCTGAAGAAAATACTTCTAACTTCCTTGTGATTCATCCTGGTGTCTTCAGCTTCCCAACTGTGTGTGTGTGTGTGTGTTGTCCTGTGTGTGTGTCCGTGTGTGTGTGTGTGTGTGTGTGTATGTGTTGGGTGTGCACCCCACTTCAAAGTATTCTACTGCTAAGAAATACTGGTAGTACCAGTAATTCTAAGATTCACCCAATACTTGTACTCTGATCGATTATACTTCATAAAATGCAGAAAGTAGCTAGTTGTAAAAATTTAGCTTGTCCAGTTTAAGTGTAAGATGTTTATCCCTCACTACCGCTTACCTCCTTTCACTATCGTCTATGCTATTTCTACTCTAATGCTGGTAATGCTTGCAGGCGTGAGTGACCTGTATCTAGCAGTGATGCAGGGACCAGAAACTAAATCTTGCGAAAGCAAACCTCAACAGGTGAGCAATAATTGCGCTGGCCAGCGGTGTGATGACAAGTTGCCAGAAGCTGAATGACGTAGTTCGTTCGAACATAGCCTTCTATCACTATTTTGCTAAGTCCTTCACCCCGATGATGTTTATAACCATATAGCCTCATGCATCCCGTGTTCCTCCAAGTGATTTCACTTTTCACTTATTACACGATTCACTTCATACATTTCGGTGTTACCACATTATATCGTATAATGGATACAAACTGTTGTGACGTCACTGCTTCAGTAGGCCTACTGCCACCTTCCCTTGTTGTATATTTTAATTTTTATTTCTCCTTTTGCTTAATAACCTTTTCACTCTCACTTTATGGTTGTGCCCCACGTCTTCACTTAGTTACCAAACGCTGGTAATTCTTGATACAACCGTTTCCACACTCACTTTGATCTTTTTATGTTTTGTATCTGTGTGGCAACAGTGCCTAGTAGATCCACAACGGTTAGGCACTTTAAAAGAAATTACTGGATTATAGGTTTCCCTCGATTTTTTTTCAACTAATAAACTATAGTTATCACTCGCAGGTTGCTTCACTGACTTTGTCACTACCATGATTATGCCTAGCGGTTATGGACAGCCTCAAAAACACGAAGGTTCTCGGAGCTTGTGTACCACGTCCTGACCCACCTTGTGTGTGTGTATGTTGTGTGTTGTATGTGTGTGTGTGTGGTGTGTGTGTGTGTCGGTGTGTGTGTGAGTGTGAGTATGTGTGTGTGTGTGTGTGTGTGTGTGTGTGTGTGTGTTGTGTGTGTATGAGTGTGTGTATGATGTGTGTGTATGTGTGTGTTTGTGTGTGTGTATATGTGTGTGTGTATGTGTTGTGTGTGTACCGTCGAGGTATGTGGTGTCGGCATCTGTTGGTGTTGATCGTACCGTTAACTGTTGTTCCTGTTGTTACTGAGAACATCTTCAATCATTTAGTATCTTGCACACACACACACACCTGACTTTTTTAAAGTCAAGTCAAAGGACTTTGCTACTTGAAAGACTGAAAAGAGAGAGAGAGAGAGAGAGCGAGAGGAGAGAGGAGTAGATGGAGAGAGAGAGACGAGAAGAGGAGAGAGAGAGAGAGAGTGCTTCATACTTTGTCCAACCTTCCCTTCCTCTGCTTCTCATTCTCTTTAGTGTCTTCTCTTTCTCCTCCTCCTTGTTCTCCTCTCCTCCCTCAATATGCGCCGGTATGTACCTTCACCAAAAAAATCACAGAAACCAAGTAATTCTGCTCTGAATGCCCCTGTAATGACGTCAGAGAACCAGTTTTACCACTGTAAAATACCTCAGACTACTGTTTTACTACCGGCAAAACTGAAAACTACCAGCTTTATCCTGTAAACCACCCTAGTGTACCTGTTGTTAACCACTGTGTAAAGTTATTGTGTATGAGTACAGTTTTTAGCCACTGTTAATACAATTAAGAGTACCAGCTTAACTTACTCGTTAAACCACCTAGATACTCAGCTCTACTACCGTAAAACCTCAGACTACCAGTTTTACCACAGCGAAAAACCTCACAGGACTTCCAGGATCTACCACTGTCAAAACTCAGATACAGCTTTACCACTGAAACACTCAGAATTCCGAGTTTTAAAGTGTAAACAGCAAGACTACCAGCTTTTCCACTGTAAACCACCTCAGACTAGCAGCCTTACATGTAAACACATCAAAGGGGGTACCAGCTTTTATCACTGTAATCACCTCAGGATACCAGTTCTACACACTGTAAAAGAGCTCTTGACTAACCAGTTTTCCACTGTAAACAATCAGCTACCAGTTTTACCAATGTAAAATCATTCAGATGCCACGCTTTTACCACTGTAAACACCACAGACTACCAGTTATCACTGCTAAAACACTCAGACTACTCCAGCTTTACCACTTAAGCAGCTCACAGACTACCAGTTTTTACCACTTAAAAAACACCTCCAGTCTACTCGTTTTACCACCGTAAAAACCTTTGACTACTAGTTTTAACCACTGTAAACACCTCAGCCTACTACTTTACCACTGTAAACACCTCGACCATCCCATTTTCCACAGTAACACAAAAACCCCTCAGACTGCTACTTTTACCACGTAATACCTCAGGATTCACTTTCTTTTACACTGTAACACCTCAGACTACAAGTTTTACCACTGTAAACATCTCAGACTACCAGTTTTACCACTGTAAACACCTCAGACTACCAGTTTTACCACTGTAAACACCTCAGACTAACAACAACCCCTGAATAACAATACCATGGTAACGCAACATGTTTCCTGAGTTATCTAACAAAATATCCATTTGCATAATATCTCTCAAGCTTTACTTACGATTATTTTTTTATATCCCTATCTTGGTTTTTTACTATTGTTTATCTCTAAATCCCAAGGGAGAAATCTCTCTCTGAGAGTGATTGTACCACAATATGTGTGTTCTAGTACCGAGACGTGTAAATACGACGTGATGTATGGAGACAGTCACGAACGACGTGATGTGTGAAGACAGTCAAGAACGACGTGATGTATGGAGACAGTCACGAACGACGTGATGTATGGACAAAGTCACGAACGACGTGATGTATGGAGACAGTCACGAACGACGTGATGTATGGAGACAGTCACGGACGACGCTGATGTATGGAGTCAAGTCACGAACGACGTGATGTATGGACAAAGTCACGAACGACGTGATGTATGGAGACAGTCATGAACGACGTGATGTACGGAGACAGTCACGGACGACGTGATGTATGGACAAAGTCACGAACGACGTGATGTATGGAGACAGTCACGAACGACGTGATGTATGGAGACAGTCACGGACGACGTGATGTGTGGAGACTGTCACGAACGACGTGATGTATGAAGACAGTCACGAACGACGTGATGTATGAAGACAGTCACTAACGACGTGATGTATGAAGACAGTCACGAACGACGTGATGTATGAAGACAGTCACTAACGACGTGATGTATGGAAACAGTTACGAACGGATCAAGATGTTACAAGAAGACAGACGCATCAAGGTGACACAAGAAGACAAAACTCATCACGATGTCACAAGAGAGACGGTTAAAAACGTACCAAGATGAAAATATGAAAGGACATTCTTTCCCGTCTTGATTCTCACGATTAATTGAGTTGCTGGTGCGGAGACAAGTCACGCGCGGAAACGGGATTCGAACCTTGTCATTAACTTATGGGAAGGAGATTCTAATCTCAGTTAAACGGGGGCCCCCAGATCTATAATTCTGGCCAACGGTGCCAAGGGTTATAAATGAAGTGATTTAAACGATCAGCTGTCAATCACTCGTGCTGTCAGCACTTATAGATTGTCAGCCAACTTGTTTTCAAGCACTGTTTGTTCTCTTGGGTTGGAGGTCGGAGTTCTCTCGTTCCCTGTCTCTCTCTCTCTCTCCTCTCTCTCTACTCTCTCGCTCTCTCTCTCTCTTCTCTCTCTTCTTGGTCTAGCAATGAATTTAAACAAGATACTGTTATACTACTACTATACTTTTTTTTACTACTGCTACTACTACTACTACTACTTGTACTACTACTATGCTACTAGTACTACTACTACTACTACTATACTGCTACTACTACTACTAGTTACCTACTACTACGGCTTACTACTTACTTCTAGTATACTACTACTACTAACTAGTATACTACTACTACTACTAGTACTACTACTACACTACTACTGCTATACTACTACTACTACCTACTACTTACTACTACTACTACTATTGCTACTACTACTACTACTGTACTACTACTACTATTACTACTGCTATACTACTACTACTACTACTACTATACTGCTAATATTACTGTATACGTACTACTAGTACTTACTACTACTACTGCTACTCTACTACTAGTAATACTATACTATACTACTACTACTGTACTACTACTACTCAGTAATAACTATACTAGTACTACTACTTACTACTAGTATACTACTACTACTACTGCTACTACTACTACTAGTTACTACTTACTACTACTATTAGCTACTACTACATACTACTACTGATACTCAATACTACTACTACTATTACTTTACTAATACTATATACTGCTACTACTACTACTACGTACTACTATACTACTAGTACTACTACATACTACTACTACTGCTACTACTATACTAGTACTACTACTACTATACTACTAGTTACTACTGCTTACACCACTACTACTACTCTCACGACTACTTACATACTGCTAATACTTACTCTTGTACTACTACTACTCCTATACTACTACTACTACTACTAATAATACTTTACTACTATTTTTACTATTATTACCATTGGTGCTGAAGCTGATAATAAAAATAATAATAATAAAAATAAAAATAATAATAATAATAAAATATTTTTTAATCACAAAAGATTTTAAACAATTTAAAATTTACACATTTTGGTGGTGTACGGGGTTTACAAAGGGTGGGAATACAATTTGTGTCGCTGAACCTGTAGTGGTACCCCCCTCTCAGAGAGACGCGTGACACTATAACTTTTAAAGCTATCAGCCAAATACTAAAAAATTTCAATTAAAATTTGCATACCTGTCGTGGAGATCTTAAATCATTGTGGAAGACAAGATCCGTCGACTGGAAACGGCTAATGTTTTACTCTCATTTTAATGGGGATAGATCATGACCACCTCATCATCCCCCCTATTTATTATTCTATATAATGTGATCCTTATTGACTTTGTTTCGCCCAAAACAGTGGGGTTTATCAGGTCCAAAGATTTCCCTGGGTGAAGTGTACGGGGGTATTATAGTTGGAGAGTCAGGTGGAAATGTTGGGTAGGTTGGTTTTGGGAGACGGCCCCTGCACGGGACGGGTGAGTGTGTATTTTTGTTATGTTGGAAGAACTTTGATGAAGTTTCCTAGAAAGGGAGTTCAGTATGCGTTAAAACCCCGTTGTTTTGACTGAAACTGTTAGATATATACATAAGTATTAGTGTCCGTTTTTTATACCATTTACCTACAGTTTACCACCTTTGCCCGGTAAAAAAGTGGAAACTACTGGTTTTTTTGCGAAGTTTTTCGCCGATGTATAAAAATTATACAACAAAGTCACCAAGGGATATGACCTGGGCTCCCAAAAGACATTTAACGAAAAATACCCCTCGATAAATCCCAGTGAAAAAAACACGGCTGGTTTTTTAAAAAGTGAAGAAGAAACATGAGTGGTTGTCCTCAGGGAGCGGTGCATGCCCAGTCTTGTTGTAAAAATACAAAAAAAATCTAGAAAGGAGCCTAACGTCCAAAAAACCAAATTTTCCAGAGAAAGATCCTGAGAAGATACGGTACATCCATATTTTCGACTGTCGGTAATAAATGGTACAGAGACCCGACAGAATATGAATTAAGACATTTTGAAGTCTTTATTGGGAAACGTTTCCCAGCCAGTGGTTCTTCGTCCAAAAAAGAGAAGAAAAAGTAAAAAGACTCACGAAATCGTAAAGACACGATTTTCAAACAAACCAACCACGGGGGAGGATAGACTCTTGATCGCGGGCTTATCCCCCCCCGTTGTATGGGTTTAAAAAAAGTAAAAAAATAAGGGGGATGATGGGGAATCAGTCCCTAAATGGGTCGTGTGTTCAGTCCATCAAAACTTGAGAAAAAATATAGATATGCTTGGAGAAAATGGCTTTATACCTCAGTCAGGCGAGTTGAAGCAGGAGGCGGGGGAGTACACTAGAACAAATCACGGAAGAGGTGGAGCTGGAACCCCCGTAAGTGAACTCATGGCAAATTTAACCCCTGACTCATGTCATGGGTTCGACCCCCGTGGAAAATAACTTAAAAACATGAAAATGCTGAAACAGTATTTTTCACAGTGTGAGGCTACCATCACACCCCCCCTTTTTCCATCGTGTGAGGTTCCCTCTACCCCATTTACCCCCATGTGAGGTTCCCATCTACCCCATCTTATCACCATGTGAGGTTCCCCATCCCCCACTTATCACCATGTGAGGCCCCCATATACCCCTTTCACCCCATGTGAGGTTCCCATCATACCCCTCTTACCACCGTGTGAGGTTCCCATCATCCCCCATCTTACCACCGGGAGGTTCCCATCATCCCCCATCTTACCACCATGTGGGGTTTCCCATCATACCCCACTTATCACCGTGTAGGTTCCCATAACCCCATTTTAAACCACCATGTGAGGTTCCCATCATCCCCTTTATCACCGTGTGGGGTTTCCCCATCATACCCATCTTACCACCATGGAGGCCCCCATCACACCCCATCTTACCACATGGAGTTCCCCATCATACCCCATCTTATCCCGTGTGAGGACCATAAACCCCATTTCCCCCGTGTGGGTTCCAATCACACCAACTTACCCCCGTGTGAGGCTCCCATAAACCCCCCATTTACCACCGTGTGAGGCTCCATCACCCCCCATTTTTACCACCGGTGAGGCTCCCATCACACCATATCTTACCACCCGTGTGAGGTTTCAAAAAACAACCCCTCTTACCACCGTGGTGGTTCCATCCACCACATCTTACCCCCCGTGTGAGGTTTCCAAATCACACCACATCTTCCACGTGTGAGGCCCCCATCACACCCCATCTTCCCAAACCGTTGTGGTTTTCCCATCACCCAATCTTACCACTGTTGAGGCTCCCTCACCCCCAATCTTCCCCGTCTGCTTCACCGACTTACTATATAAGCGCCAGGATTCTTTCTTTCCCTTCAGAATTCCAAGACATGGTGCTGTTCGCACCTATCCTAGGTTGAGGGACTGTTTTACCCTCATTTGTGTACATAGTTCTACTGTCTTCAAGCTATGTCCCAGAATTTTATTGAAAAACCCCTGGTGGCGAACGTTACAATAAAGATACCCAGATTTCAATGTGTCTTACTTCATCTTACCACCGTGTTGTTTCCCCCTCCCCCCCACTTACCACCCTGTAGGCTCCCATCAAAAACCATCTTAAGATCGTGTGGGTCCATCACACCCCTCTTACCCCCGTGTGAGGATTCCCCTCACACCCCTTTTACCCCGGTGAGGCTCCCTCACACCCCATTTACCACCGTGTTAGTTTCCCCCCTCACCCCCATCTTACCCCGGTAGGCCCCCACACAAAACCATCTAAAGATGTGAGAGGTCCCATCACACCCATTTACCACCGTTGAGGCTCCATCCCCCCCCATTTACCACCGTGTGGGTTTTCCCATCACACCCCATCTTCCCCCGAATGAGGTTCCCATCACCCCCCATCTTCCACCGTTGAGGTTCCCATCACCCCCCATCTTACCCCCAATGAGGTTCCCATCAACCCCATCTTACTCCCGTGTGAGGTTCCTCAACCCCATCTTACCCCAAAGTGAGGTTCCCATCACACCCATCTTCCATAGTGTGAGGTCCCATCAAACACCATTTTTCCACAGTGTGAGGTTCCCATCACCCCCCATCCTACCACCGTGTGGGGCCCCCAACACAAACCCATCTTCCATCGTGTGAGTTCCAAATCACCCCTCTTACCACCATGTAGGTTTCCCATCACACCCCATCTTACCACCATGGGGGTTTCCCCATAAAAACCCCCATCTTACCCCCCGTGTGAGGCTCCCGTTACCCCACTTATACCGTGTGAGGTCCCCACAAAACCCTTTTACCACCGTTGAGGTTCCCATCCCCCCCATTTTCCCACGGGTGGGGCTCCCTTTCACACAATATCTTACCCCAGTGTGAGGTTTCATCAAAACCCCATTTACCCCCGTTTTGGTTCCCCATACATCAGATTTTACCACGTGGGACTCCCATCACCCCCTATCTTACCAGCGTGAGAGGCTCCCTTTCACCCCCCCTCTTACCCCCGTGTTATTTTCCCCCATACCCCCCATCTTAGCCCGTGTAAGGCTCCAATCAAAAAGCTCTTAAGATCGTGGAGGCTCCCATCACCCCAATTTACCCCCGTGGAAGCCCCACACCCCCAAAATTTTCCACCGGGTTTGAGGTTCCCATCACACCCCATCTTACCACCGTGTGGGGTTTCCATCACACCCATCTTACCCCCATGTGAGGTTCCCATCACCCCCCATTTTTCCACCGTGTTGGTTTCCCATCACCCCCCATCTTACCCCCCATGTGGGGTTCCCTAAACACCCACTTCCCATCGTGAGAGACTCCCATCACCCCCCCATCTTACCACCGTGTAGGTTTCCCAAAAAAAACCCCCACTTTACCATCGTGTGGGGTTCCCCATCCACCCATTTACCCATGTGGTTCCCAAAAAACCCATTTCCCCACCGTGTGGGACCCGTCCACCCCACTTACCACAGTGTGGGTCCCCATCACAACCCATTTTACCACCGGTGGGGTTCTCATCACACCCCATCTTACCACCGTCGAGGTTCCCTCACCCCCCATCTTACCACGGTAGGTTCCACAACACCCATCTTACCCCCATATGAGGTTTCCCATCACCCCCTTTACCACCGTTGAATTTTTCCCATAACCCCATCTTTACCACCAGTGAGGCCCCATCACACCCCATCTTTGCATCGTGGAGGCCCCATCACACCCCATCTTCCCACAGCGTGGCTCCCATCACCCCCAGTTACCAAATGTGAGGCTCTCATCCACCCCATCTTACCACAGCGAAGGTTCCCATCACATCCATCTTACCACCGTGTGAGACTCCCCCACACCCCTCTTACCCCCGTGTGAGGCCCACCCCACACCTTATCTTACCACGGTTTGAGGTTCCCATCACACCCCATCTTCCCACCGTGTAAGGCGCCCATCACACCCTATCTTACCATAGTGTGAGGCTCCCAACACACCTTGTCTTATTACCGTGTGAGGCTCCCATCACACCCCATCTTCCCACCGTGTAAGGCTCCCATCACACCCTATCTTACCAACGTATGAGGTTCCCATCACACCCCATCTTACCACCTTGTGAGGCTCCCATCACACCCCATCATAATACCGTGTGAGGCTCCCGTCACACACCATCCTACCACCGTGTTAGGTTCCCATCACACCCCATCTTACAACCGTGTGAGGCTCCCCTCACACCCCATCTTACCACTATGTGAGGTTCCCATCACACCCCATCTAACCACCGTGTGAGGCTCTCATCACACCCCATCTAAACACCGTGTGAGGCTCCCATCTCAGCATATCTTACCACCGTGTGAGGTTCCCATCACACCCCATCTTACCACCGTGTGTGATTTCGATCACACCACATCTTACCACTGTGTGAAGCTCCCATCACACCCCATTTTACCACCGTGTGAGGCTCCCATCACACCATATCTTACCACCGTGTGAGACTCCCATCACACCCCATTTTACCACCGTGTGAGGTTCCCATCAAACCCATCTTACCACCGTGTGAGACTCCCATCACACCCCATCTTACCACCATGTGAGGTTCCCATCACACCCATCTTACCATCGTGTGAGGCTCCCTTCACACCACATCATACCACAGTGTGAGGTTCCCATCACACCCCATCCTACCACCGTGTGAGGTTCCCATCACACCCCATCTTACGACCATGTGAAGCTCCCATCACACCCCATCTTACCACCGTGTGAGGTTCCCATTACACCCGACATTACCACCGTGTGAAGCTCCCATCACACCCCATCTTACCATCGTGTGAGGCTCACAACACACCTCATCTTTCCACCGTGTGAGGCTCCTATCACACCCCATCTTGCCACAGTGTGAGGCTTTCATCACACTCCATCTTACCACCATGTGAGGTTCCCATCACACCCCATCTTACCACCGTGTGAGGCTCCCATCACACCCCATCTTACCACCGTGTGAGGTTCCCATCACACCCCATCTTACCACTGTGTGAGGCTCCCACCACACCCCATCTTACCACCGTGTGAGGTTCCCATCACACCCCATCTTACCCCCGTGTGAGGTTCCCACCACACCCCCTCTTACCACCGTGTGAGGCTCCCATCACATCCCATCTTACCACCATGTGAGGCTCCCATCAACCCATCTTACTATTGTGTGAGGCTCCCATCAGACCCCATCTTACAACAGTGTGAGATTCCCATCACGCTCCATCTTACCACCGTGTGACGCTCCCATCAAACCCCGTCTTACCACCTTGTGAGATTCATATTACACCCCAACTTACCACCGTATGAGGCTCCCATCACACCCCATCTTACCTCCGTGTGAGGTTCCCATTACACCCCATCTTACCTCTATGTGAGGTTCGCATCACACCCTATCTTACCACCGTGTAAGGCTCCCATCACACCCCGTCTTAACGCCGTTTGAGGTTCCCATCACACCCCATCTTACCACCGTGTGAAGTTCCCATCACACCCCATCTTACCACCGTGTGAAGTTCTCCTCACACCCCATCTTACCACCGTATGACGTTCCCATCACACCCCATCTTACCACCGTGTGAGGCTCATATCACACTTCATCTTACCACCGTGTGAGGTTCCCATCACATCCCATCTTACCGCCATGTGAGGTTCCCATCACACCCCATCTTACCACCGTGTGAGGTTCCCATCACACCCATCTTACCACCATGTGAGGTTCCCATCACACCCATCTTACTATCGTGTGAGGCTCCCATCACGCCCCATCTTACCACAGTGTGAGGTTCCCATCACACCCCATCTTACCTCCGAGTGAGGTTCCCATCACTACCCATCTTACCTCTATGTGAGGTTCCCGTCCCACCCCATCTTTCCACCGTGTGAGGCTCCCATCACACCCCATCCTAATACCGTTTGAGGTTCCCTTCACAGCCCATCTTACCACCGTGTGAGGCTCCCCTCACACCCCATCTTATCAATGTGTGAAGCTCCCATCAAACCCCATCTTACGTCCGTGCGAGATTCCCATCACACCCCATCTTACCACTATGTGAGGTTCCCATCACACCCCGTCTTACCACCTTGTGAGGTTCCATCACACCCCACCATGCCAATGTGTGAGGCTCCCATCACACATCATCCTACCAACGTGTGAGGTTCCCATGTCACCCTATCTTAC
The DNA here is from genome assembly GCF_026875155.1 of Cherax quadricarinatus. Taxonomy (NCBI): domain Eukaryota; kingdom Metazoa; phylum Arthropoda; class Malacostraca; order Decapoda; family Parastacidae; genus Cherax; species Cherax quadricarinatus. The sequence continues at coordinate 34,491,874 of NC_069405.1, forward strand.
CACTATGTGAGGTTCCCATCACACCCTATCTTACCACCGTGTGAGGTTCCCATCACACCCCGTCTTACCACCATGTGAGTTTCCCATCACACCCCATCTTACCACTGTGTGAGGTTCCTATCACACCCCATCTTTCCACCATGTGAGGCTCCCATCACACCCCATCTTGCGACCGTGTGAGGTTCCCATCACACCCCATCTTACCACCTTGTGAGGCTCCCATCACACCCCATGATACCACCGTGTGAGGCTCCCATCACACACCATCCTACCACCGTGTGAGGTTCCCATCACACCCCATCTTACCACCGTGTGAGGTTCCCATCACACCCCATCTTACCACCGTTTGAGGCTCCCATCACACCCCATCTTACCGCCCTGTGAGGTTCCCATCACACCCCATCTTGCCACCGTGTGAGGTTCCCATCACTCCCCATCTTACCACCGTGTGAGGCTCCTCCCCCCTTGTGACGACATTTGTCATTCCAGCCACAGTATTGTGGCTTTATTGTTTCTGGTCCTCTAATTATTCAAAAGGCACAGACGACCTTGAGAGGGCACAGACGAACTTGAGAAGGCACAGACGAACTTGAGAAGGCACAGACGAACTTGAGAAGGCACAGACGAACTTGAGACGGCACAGACGAACTTGAGAAGCACAGACGAACTTGAGAAAGCACAGACGAACTTGAGAAGGCACAGGCGAACTTAGGAAGGCAAAAACGAACTTGAGACGGCACATACGAACTTGAGAAGCACAGACGAACTTGAGAAAGCACAGACGAACTTGAGACGGCACAGACGAACTTGAGAAGCACAGACGAACTTGAGAAGCACAGACGAACTTGAGAAAGCACAGACGAACTTGAGAAGGCACAGATGAACTTGAGACGGCACAGACGAACTTGAGAAGCACAGACGAACTTGAGAAGGCACAGACGAACTTGAGACGGCACTGGCGATCTTGAGATGGAACAGACGAACTTGAGAAGGCACAGACGAACTTGAGAAGCACAGACGAACTTGAGAAGGCACAGACGAACTTGAGACGGCACAGGCGAACTTGAGAGGGCTCAGACGAGCTTGAGAACGCACAGAGAAGAGCAACAGCCTCGCATCATAAGCAACTGTGACTTCCAGAGAACACAATACAAAGCTTCTGGATATTAATCAAGTTCAGTACACGAAGCTTTCTCATAAAGCTCCTTAAACTGTACGATTTTTGTGTAAATGTGACTGAAAAAATGTATCCAAAATTGAAGGGAGGATAGAAAGGCCTTCAAAATACGAGCTAAGGCATTTTTTATGTGTTTTTTCACGCGCATTTTAATGAAAGCAGTATAGAGAGGAGCTTCATTATAAAGCTTAATTTAATGCATACCAAGCATGATGACTCTTGGGAAGCGTAACAGAGTACATAGAGAACAATGGTTAAATTCTTCGTTAGAGAAGATGCACCAATGTGAGGAAAGAACTTTTTGTATTGATAAAGAGTTAGAAGACTATGAATAGTATCCAGTGAAGGTTGCCCGCAAGGTCAGCAGAACAGATGACGCGTATTTCAAAGCACAGGAACCGAATGAAGCGAATTGTTCAAAGCACAGCGAACGGAACGCGTATTTTCAAGCACAGAACGTGACACTTTTTCAAGCACAGGAACCGAGGACGCGTAATTTCGAAAGCACAGGACCGGATGGACGCGATTTCAAGCACAGGAACGATGGACACGTATTTTCAAAGCACAGGAACCGAGACGATTTTCAAGCACAGGAACCGGATGGACAGCGTAATTTTCAAAGCACAGAACGGATGGACGCGTATTCAAAGCACAGAACCTGGATGGACGCGAATTTCAAAGCCTAGGAACCGAATGAAGGTATTTCAAAGCACAGAACCTGATGAGACGGATTTCAAAGCACAAGGAACGAGAGAGCGTATTTCAAAGCACAGAACCGGATGGAGCGTATTTCAAAGCACAGGAACCGAATGGAAGCGTATTTTCAAAGCACAGGACCGGATGGACCGTATTCTTCAAAGCACAGAACCGGATGACAGTATTTTCAAAGCACAGGAACGAAGGAAGTGTATTTCAAAGCACAGGGACGGATGGACGCGTATTTTCAAAGCACAGACCGAATGGAAGCGTATTTTCAAAGCACAGAACCGGATGGAACGCGTATTTCAAAGCACATTAACCGGTGACACTTATTTAAAGCACATGAACCGTATGACGCGTACTTTCAAAGCACAGGAACCGAATGACGAGTATTTTCAAGCACAGGTAACCGAATGGAACGTATTTTTCAAGCACAGAACCGATGGACGCGTATTTCAAAGCCATACCGGATGGAAAGTATTTTTCCAGATAGGAACGATTGGACGCGTTTTTCAAAGCACATGAACCGTAATGGACGTATTTTCAAGCACAGAACCGAATGGAAGCGTATTTCAAGCACAGAACCGATGAGGTATTTTCAAAGCACAGAACCGGATGGAACGTATTTTCAAAGCACAGGAACCGGATGGACGCGTATTTTCAAAGCACAGGAACCGAATGGACGCGTATTTTCAAAGCACAGGAACCGAATGGAAGCGTTATTTTCAAAGCACAGGACCGGATGGACGCGTATTTTCAAAGCACATGAACCGATGGAACGTATTTTCAAGCATAGGAACCGATGGACGCGTATTTTCAAAGCACAGGAACCGGATGGACGCGTATTTTCAAAGCACAGGAACCGATGGAAGCGTTTTTTCAAAGCACAGGAACCGGATGGACGCGTATTTTCAAAGCACAGGAACCGAATGGAAGCGTATTTTCAAAGCACAGGAACCGGATGGACGCGTATTTTCAAAGCACAGGAACCGAATGGAAGCGTATTTTCAAAGCACAGGAACCGAATGGAAGCGTATTTTCAAAGCACAGGAACCGAATGGAAGCCGTATTTTCAAAGCACGGAACCGATGGAACGCGTATTTTCAAAGCACAGGAACCAGGATGGAGCGTATTTTCAAAGCACAGGAACCGAAAGGAAGCGTATTTTCAAAGCACAGGAACCGAATGGAAGCGTATTTTCAAAGCACAGGAACCGGATGGACGCGTATTTTCAAAGCACAGGAACCGGATGGACGCGTATTTTCAAAGCACAGGAACCGAATGGAAGCGTATTTTCAAAGCACAGGAACCGGATGGACGCGTATTTTCAAAGCACAGGAACCGGATGGACACGTATTTTCAAAGCACAGAACCGAATGGAAGCGATTTCAAAGCACAGGAACGATGGACGCGTATTTTCAAAGCACAGGAACCGAATGAGAGCGTATTTTCAAAGCACAGGAACCGGATGGGACGCGTATTTTCAAAGCACAGGAACCGAATGGAAGCGTATTTTCAAAGCACAGGAACCGGATGGACGCGTATTTTCAAAGCACATGA
>NC_069405.1:34500309-34502809 GCF_026875155.1 Cherax quadricarinatus
GTCTCACCACCCATGTGTACACTGTGTGTCTCAGCACCCATGTGGTACACTGTGTGTCCACCACCCATGTAGTACACTGTGTGTCTCACCACCCATGTAGTACACAGTGTGTCTCACACCCATGTGTACACTGTGTGTCTCACCACCCATGTGGTACACTGTGTGTCTCACCACCCATGTGGTACACTGTGTGTCTCACCACCCATGTAGTACACTGGTGTCTCACCACCCATGTGTACACTGTGTGTCTCACCACCCATGTAGTACACTGTGTGTCTCACCACCCATGTAGTACACTGTGTGTCTCACCACCCATCTGGTACACTGTGTGTCTCACCACCCATGTAGTACACTGTGTGTCTCACCACCCATGTGGTACACTGTGTGTCTCACCACCCATGTAGTACACTGTGTCTCACCACCCAAGTAGTACACTGTGTGTCTCACCACCCATGTGGTACACTGTGTGTCTCACCACCCATGTAGTACACTGTATGTCTCACCACCCATGTGGTACACTGTGTGTCTCACCACCCATGTAGTACACTGTGTGTCTCACCACCCATGTAGTACACTGTGTGTCTCACACCACCATGTTAGTACACTGTGTGTCTCACCACCCATGTAGTACACTGTGTGTCTCACCACCCATCTGGTACACTGTGTGTCTCACCACCCATGTAGTACACTGTGTGTCTCACCACCCATGTAGTACACTGTGTGTCTCACCACCCATGTGGTACACTGTGTGTCTCACCACCCATGTAGTACACTGTGTGTCTCACCACCCATGTAGTACACTGTGTGTCCCACCACCCATGTAGTACACTGTGTGTCTCACCACCCATGTAGTACACTGTGTGTCTCAACAACCATGTGGTACACTGTGTGTCTCACCACCCATGTGGTACACTGTGTCTCACCAACCATGTGGTACACTGTGTGTCTCACCACCCATGTGGTACACTGTGTGTCTCACCACCCATGTAGTACACTGTGTGTCTCACTACCCATGTAGTACACTGTGTGTCTCACCACCCATGTAGTACACTGTGTGTCTCACCACCCATGTGGTACACTGTGTGTCTCACCACCCATGTAGTGCACTGTGTGTCTCACCACCCATGTAGTACACTGTGTGTCTCACCACCCATGTAGTACACTGTGTATCTCACCACCCATGTAGTACACTGTGTGTCTCACCACCCATGCAGTACACTGTGTCTCACCACCCATGTAGTACACTGTGTGTCTCACCACCCATGTGGTACACTGTGTGTCTCACCACCCATGTGGTACACTGTGTGTCTCACCACCCATGTGGTACACTGTGTGTCTCACCACCCATGTGGTACACTGTGTGTCTCACCACCCATGTGTACACTGTGTGTCTCACCACCCATGTGGACACTGTGTGTCTCACCACCCATGTAGTACACTGTGTGTCTCACCACCCATGTGGTACACTGTGTCTCACCACCCATGTAGTACACTGTGTGTCTCACCACCCATGTGGTACACTGTGTGTCTCACCACCCATGTAGTACACTGTGTGTCTCACCACCCATGTGGTACACTGTGTGTCTCACCACCCATGTAGTACACTGTGTCTCACCACCCAGTGGTTACACTGTGTGTCTCACCACCCATGTGTACACTGTGTGTCTCACCACCCATGTAGTACACTGTGGTCTCACCACCCATGTTGGTACACTGTGTGTCTCACCACCCATGTAGTACACTGTGTGTCTCACCACCCATGTAGTACACTGTGTGTCTCACCACCCTGTGTACACTGTGTGTCTCACCACCCATCTGGTACACTGTGTGTCTCACCACCCATGTAGTAACACTGTGTGTCTCACCACCCATGTAGTACACTGTGTGTCTCACCACCCATGTGGTACACTGTGTGTCTCACCACCCATGTAGTACACTGTGTGTCTCACCACCATGTGGTAACACTGTGTGTCTCACCACCCATGTGGTACACTGTGTCTCACCAACCATGTGGTACACTGTGTGTCTCACCACCCATGTGGTACACTGTGTGTCTCACCACCCATGTAGTACACTGTGTGTCTCACACCCATGTAGTTACACTGTGTTGTCTCACCACCCATGTAGTACACTGTGTGTCTCACCACCCATGTGGTACACACTGTGTGTCTCACCACCCATGTAGTACACAGTGTGTCTCACCACCCATGTAGTACACTGTGTGTCTCACCACCCATGTAGTACACTGTGTATCTCACCACCCATGTAGTACACTGTGTGTCTCACCACCCATGTAGTACACTGTGTCTCACCACCCATGTAGTACACTGTGTGTCTCACCACCCATGTGGTACACTGTGTGTCTCACCACCCATGTGGTACACTGTGTGTCTCACCACCCATGTGGTACACTGTGTGTCTCACCACCCATGTAGTACACTGTGTGTCTCACCACCCATGTGGTACACTGTGTGTCTCACCACCCATGTGGTACACTGTG
>NC_069405.1:34507809-34547809 GCF_026875155.1 Cherax quadricarinatus
TAGGTTAGGTTAGGTTAGGTTAGGTTAGGCTAGGTTAGGTTAGGTTAGGTTAGGCTAGGTTAGGTTAGGTTAGGTTAGGTTAGGCTAGGTTAGGTTAGGTTAGGTTAGGTAAGGTTAAGGTTAGGTTAGGTTAGGTTAGGTTAGGTTAGGTTAGGCTAGGTTAGGTTAGGCTAGGTTAGGTTAGGTTAGGTTAGGTTAGGTTAGGCTAGGTTAGGTTAGGTTAGGTTAGGTTAGGTTAGGTTAGGCTAGGCTAGGTTAGGTTAGGCTAGGTTAGGTTAGGTTAGGTAAGGTTAAGGTTAGGTTTAGGTTAGGTTAGGCTAGGTTTAGGTTAGGCAAGGTAGGTTAGGTTAGGTTAGGTTAGGTAGGTTAGGTTAGGTTAGGTTAGGTTAGGTTAGGTTAAGGTTAGGTTTGTTAGTTAGGTTAGGTTAGGTTAAAGGGTTTGGTTAGGTTAGGTTAGTTTAGGTTAAGGTTAGGTTAAGGTTAGGTTAGGTTAGGTTAGGTAAGGTTAAGGTTAGGTTAGGTTAGGTTAGGTTAGGCTAGGTTAGGTTAGGCTAGGTTAGGTTAGGTTAGGTTAGGTTAGGTTAGGTTAGGCTAGGTTAGGTTAGGTTAGATTAGGTTAGGTTAAGTTAGGTTAAGGTTAGGTTAGGTTAGGTTAGGTTAGGTTAAGGTTAGGTTAGGTTAGGTTAGGTTAGGTTAGGTTAGGTTAGGTTAGGTTAAGGTTAGGTTAGTAGGTTAGGTTAGGTTAGGTTAAGGTTAGGTTAGGTTAGGTTAGGTTAGGCTAGGTTAGGCTAGGTTAGGTTAAGGTTAAGTTAGGTTAGGTTAAGGTTAAGTTAGGTTAGGTTAGTTAGGTTAGGTTAGGTTAGGTTAGGTTGGGTATGGTTCGGTAGTTAGGTTAGGTTAGGTTAGGTTAGGTTAGGTTAAGGTTAAGTTAGGTTAGTTAAGGTTAAGTTAGGTTAGTTAGGTTAGTTAGGTTAGGTAGGGTTAGGTTAGTTGGTTGTTCGGTTAGGTTAGGTTAGTTAGGTTAGGTAGGTTAGGTTAGGTTGGGTTGGTCGGTTAGGTTAGGTTAGGTTAGGTTAGGTTAGGTGAGGTTAGGTTAGGTTAGGTTAGTTAGGGTTAGGTTAGGTTGGGTAAGGTTTGTCAGGAAACAGGACAAGTGTTTCCTGACGCGGGTCTTAGTTATATATGAACCGCAGCTGGAGATTTTTGATCTGACCGAGGCCTTCCACTGGCTTATCGGTCCACCCTTTAAAAAGGAAGAGCATCTAGCAGAGAATCAAAGTGCCTGGTGAAGCATTAAACTCAAAGAAAGTAACAGGCGAAGTCCCTTAAGGATCACTCCTGGAGCCTACACAGTTTCTGATATGGGACTAGACACTGGATCCTCCGCTACTAGCGTTTTTATTCCCTCCTATAGATTTTTGCCACTGTCTATCTTCCGGTTTCTGATACACCCTACCTGAGGTTATCAGCTCTTACATACCGCTGCTTATATATGATGAAACTGTCTAAAAACAGTGTTATAAACAGATGATCGACGAAGAGTCAGTATTTGCTTAAACTGTAAACAGTACCTCAACAGCGTGGCGTCCACACCTAGCTGTACACACACACCAAACCTCCATAAAGGCTTGAAATCTGTTTTAAAATTGAGTTGTGTGGACAAAGAGGGAGAAAAGGCTAAAGGAGACGAACTTTGTGACACCAAAGAAAGGAAGACTAACGAGAGAGACACTATCAGGACGTAAAAGATGCTAATGAAAATTGCGAGAGTGACCAAAGGCAGAATTTTTGAAATGAGAGAGATGATGATGTAGTAGCCAGGCTTAGGCTTGGTTACAAGTACTGACTGATATTGTAGTAGCCAGGCTTAGGCTTGGTTACAAGTACTGACTGATATTGTAGTAGCCAGGCTTAGGCTTGGTTACAAGTACTGACTGATATTGTAGTAGCCAGGCTTAGGCTTGGTTACAAGTACTGACTGATGGTGTAGTAGCCAGGCTTAGGCTTGGTTAAAAGTACTGACTGATATTGTAGTAGCCAGGCTTAGGCTTGGTTACAAGTACTGACTGATGGTGTAGTAGCCAGGCTTAGGCTTGGTTACAAGTACTGACTGATGGTGTAGTAGCCAGGCTTAGGCTTGGTTAAAAGTACTGACTGATATTGTAGTAGCCAGGCTTAGGCTTGGTTACAAGTACTGACTGATGGTGTAGTAGCCAGGCTTAGGCTTGGTTAAAAGTACTGACTGATGGTGTAGTAGCCAGTCTTAGGCTTGGTTACAAGTACTGACTGATGGTGTAGTAGCCAGGCTTAGGCTTGGTTAAAAGTACTGACTGATGGTGTAGTAGCCAGTCTTAGGCTTGGTTACAAGTACTGACTGATATTGTAGTAGCCAGGCTTAGGCTTGGTTACAAGTACTGACTGATATTGTAGTAGCCAGGCTTAGGCTTGGTTACAAGTACTGACTGATGGTGTAGTAGCCAGGCTTAGGCTTGGTTAAAAGTACTGACTGATGGTGTAGTAGCCAGGCTTAGGCTTGGTTACAAGTACTGACTGATGGTGTAGTAGCCAGGCTTAGGCTTGGTTACAAGTACTGACTGATGGTGTAGTAGCCAGGCTTAGGCTTGGTTACAAGTACTGACTGATGGTGTAGTAGCCAGGCTTAGGCTTGGTTAAAAGTACTGACTGATGGTGTAGTAGCCAGGCTTAGGCTTGGTTACAAGTACTGACTGATGGTGTAGTAGCCAGGCTTAGGCTTGGTTAAAAGTACTGACTGATGGTGTAGTAGCCAGGCTTAGGCTTGGTTACAAGTACTGACTGATGGTGTAGTAGCCAGGCTTAGGCTTGGTTACAAGTACTGACTGATGGTGTAGTAGCCAGGCTTAGGCTTGGTTACAAGTACTGACTGATGGTGTAGTAGCCAGGCTTAGGCTTGGTTACAAGTACTGACTGATGGTGTAGTAGCCAGACTTAGGCTTGGTTACAAGTACTGACTGATGGTGTAGTAGCCAGGCTTAGGCTTGGTTAAAAGTACTGACTGATGGTGTAGTAGCCAGGCTTAGGCTTGGTTACAAGTACTGACTGATGGTGTAGTGGCCAAGCTTAGGCTTGGTTACAAGTACTGACTGATGGTGTAGTGGCCAGGCTTAGGCTTGGTTACAAGTACTGACTGATGGCGTAGTGGCCAGGCTTAGGCTTGGTTACAAGTACTGACTGATGGTGTAGTAGCCAGGCTTAGGCTTGGTTACAAGTACTGACTGATGGTGTAGTAGCCAGGCTTAGGCTTGGTTACAAGTACTGACTGATGGTGTAGTAGCCAGGCTTAGGCTTGGTTACAAGTACTGACTGATGGTGTAGTAGCCAGGCTTAGGCTTGGTTACAAGTACTGACTGATGGTGTAGTAGCCAGGCTTAGGCTTGGTTACAAGTACTGACTGATGGTGTAGTAGCCAGGCTTAGGCTTGGTTACAAGTACTGACTGATGGTGTAGTAGCCAGGCTTAGGCTTGGTTAAAAGTACTGACTGATGGTGTAGTAGCCAGGCTTAGGCTTGGTTACAAGTACTGACTGATGGTGTAGTGGCCAAGCTTAGGCTTGGTTACAAGTACTGACTGATGGTGTAGTGACCAGGCTTAGGTTTGGTTACATGTACTGACTGATGGTGTAGTAGCCAGGCTTAGGCTTGGTTACAAGTACTGACTGATGGTGTAGTGGCCAGGCTTAGGCTTGGTTACAAGTACTGACTGATGGTGTAGTAGCCAGGCTTAGGCTTGGTTACAAGTACTGACTGATGTTGTAGTAGCCAGGCTTAGGCTTGGTTAAAAGTACTGACTGATGGTGTAGTAGCCAGGCTTAGGCTTGGTTACAGGTACTGACTGATGGTGTAGTAGCCAGGCTTAGGCTTGGTTACAAGTACTGACTGATGGTGTAGTGGCCAGGCTTAGGCTTGGTTACAAGTACTGACTGATGGTGTAGTAGCCAGGCTTAGGCTTGGTTACAAGTACTGACTGATGGTGTAGTGGCCAGGCTTAGGCTTGGTTACAAGTACTGACTGATGGTGTAGTGGCCAGGCTTAGGCTTGGTTACAAGTACTGACTGATGGTGTAGTGGCCAGGCTTAGGCTTGGTTACAAGTACTGACTGATGGTGTAGTGGCCAGGCTTAGGCTTGGTTACAAGTACTGACTGATGGTGTAGTGGCCAGGCTTAGGCTTGGTTACAAGTACTGACTGATGGTGTAGTGGCCAGGCTTAGGCTTGGTTACAAGTACTGACTGATGGTGTAGTGGCCAGGCTTAGGCTTGGTTACAAGTACTTCTGGCAGTTGGGAGACACACAGATGATGATCAAACCAAATGCAAATTATGTGGTCAGGCATATGGTCACTGTCTTGAACACTCTGTGCGTAGTTGTCTGCTTATTCAGGAATATAGAGATAGACGGTATAATAACTTATGTGACATGTCAAGATTTCTTATTAATGAAAATAAGATACCAGACATACTAAGCAAATTTCCTAAATTTACTTGTAACAGATAAGCGAACTGTATTATCTGAAGCACCACACCAGTGTTGGTTCATCAGCACATGGATAACTGAAGGCTTGATCCTGCGTCCGTTAATCTAGTAACAATTAGGAAGCACTTTTACAGTTCAAGACTTGTGAATGAGTGGAAGGAGGTGGTCGAGTTGATGAGAGAGGAGAAATTTACAGTCAAGAGTAGATACTAGAGCCTTAAAGGCAAGGAACCAACCACACCCTGGGATCGAATATTCAGAGACGGGACCAGGAGATACTGCTCAACACTCAGACACTGCTCCATAAGTACACAACTCACAAAATATATGAGCGCTTGCACTTTAAAGACCCTGACAGCTAAACAATACTCGCCCACAACCACAACAAATCACAACACAACACAACCACAACACAACACAACCATAACACAACCATAACTACAACACTACCACAACACACACAACACAACCACAACACAACCCCAACACAATAACACAACCACACACAACAACAACCAGAACACAAACACACCCACACACAACCACAACACAACCAGAACACAACCACACCCACACAAACCACAACACAACAAAAGCCACAACACAACACAAAACAACATAACCACACCCACACACACAACCACAACACAACAACAGCCACAACAGAACACAACCACAACACAACACAACTACAACACAACCACAACCCCAACACAACACAGCACAACACAACCACAACCCAACACAACACAACACAACTACAGCACAACCACAACCCCAACCACAACACAACACAACGCAACACAACCACAACACAACAATAACACAACACAACACAACCCCAACACAGCACAACTCCAACACAAACACAACACAACACAAAACAACACAACCACAACACAACACAAACACAACCCCAACACAGCACAATCCCAACACAAACACAACACAATACAACACAACACAACCACAACACAACACAACACAACACACCACAACACAACACAACACAACCCCAACACAACACAACACAACACACCACAACACAACACAACCCCAACACAACACAACACACCACCAACACAACACAACACAATCCCCAACACAACACAACACACAACACACCACAACACAACACAACCCCAACACAAACACAACACAGCACAACTACAAAACAACCACAACCCCAACACAACACAACCCCAACACAGCACAAACCCAACACAGCACAACCCCAACACAAACACAACACAACACAACACAACACAACCCCAACACAGCACAACCCCAACACAAACACAACACAACCCCAACACAGCACAACCCCAACACAGCACAACCCAAACACAAACACAACACAACACAGCCACAACACAACACAACACACAACACAACACAACACAACAACAACACAACCCCAACACAGCACAACCCCAACACAAACACAACACAACACAACACAACCCGCCCACAACACAACAAAACACAGCACAACACAACCCCCAACACAACACAACACAACCCCAACACAGCACAACCCCAACACAAACACACACAACACAACTACAACAACACAACCACAACCACAACCCCAACACAACACAAACACAACACAACACAACCCCAACACAGCACAACCCAACACAGCACAACCCCAACGCAAACACAACACAACACAACACAACCCCAACACAACACAACCCCAACACAAACACAACACAACACAACAAAACACAACACAACCACAACACAACACAACACAACACAACACAACACAACACAATCCCAACACAGCACAACCCCAACACAAACACAACACAACACAATGCAACACAACACAAACACAACCCCAACACAGCACAACCCAAACCCAAACACAACACAACCACAACACAACACAACCACAACACAACCACAACACAATACAACACAACACAACACAACACAATCACAACACAACCACAAACACAACACAACACAACACAACATAACCCCAACACAACACAACACAACACAACATAACCCCAACACAGCACAACCCCAACACAAACACAACACAACACAAACACAACACAACTACAACATAACCACAACCCCAACACAACACAACACAACTACAACACAACACAACCTCAACACAGCACAACCCCAACACAAACACAACACAACACAAACACAACACAACACAACTACAACATAACCACAACCCCAACAAACACAACACAAACACAACTACAACACAACACAACATCAACACAGCACAACCCCAACACAAACACAACACAACACAACACAAACACAACACAACACAACACAAACACAACACAACACAACTACAACATAACCACAACCTCAACACAGCACAACCCAACACAAACACAACACAACACAACACAAACACAACACAACACAACTACAACATAACCACAACCCCAACACAACACAACAACAACACAACACAAACACAACACAACACAACACAAACACAACACAACACAACACAACACAAACACAACACAACACAACTACAACATAACCACAACCCCAACACAACACAACACAACACAACACAACACAACACAACACAACACAACCTCAACACAGCACAACCCCAACACAACACAACACAACACAACACAACCTCAACACAGCACAACCCCAACACAACACAACACAACACAACACAACACAACACAACCTCAACACAGCACAACCCCAACACAAACACAACACAACACAACACAACACAACCACAACACAACCACAACACATGCAAAACAATTTACAGAGGCGGGGATATTTTTCAGCAGGGTAATTCAAGCGAGTATTGACAACTGTGCTCTTTCATTCACTAACATCCTTCACATATGAATGAGCAAGCTATACATACCCCTTGACAGTGTATGAAATATACTCTCCTGGTATAAATACCTGATATAAATATACAATACAATAGCTGTTACCTCGCTCCCGGGGATATACAACAGTTGTCAACATATGCAAATAAATGCATCATAATAATATAATATTATATATATATATATATATATATATAATATAAAAATATTTATATATAATTATATATAAATTTATAATATTTATATATATATATAAATATAATATATATATATAATATATATATATATATTATATATAATATATAATTATATATTATATATATAAATATATATATATATATTAATATTTATATATATAAAATTTATATATTATAATAAATTATAAATAATATTATTATATATATATATATATTAATATTATTATATAAATATATAAATAAATATATATATATAATAATATATGTCGGCCGAATGGGCAAAACTTGCGTCTTGGCTTAAATAGCAAGTTCATCTTGCCATAAAAGGACAAATGAAAATTTGTGTATGCAATAATTTCGCCAAAATCATTCTGACTCTAACGAAAAAATATATTTCACTGTGTTTGTTTAGTATTAAATTACTGTAAACAAATCTAAAATATATTTAGTTGGGTTAGGCTAAAATAAATTGCTCTTGTTATAATAAGGTTAGGTAAGTTTTCTAAGATTCTTTTGGTGCAAAATTAGATTTTTTTACATTAACATTAATGAAAAATATATAGCTTTAAACATATAAGAGAAAATTTCAGAAAAGACTTAATTTTAAATGAGTTCTTGCTAATTGACCAGTTTTACATATTCGGCACGATATATATATATATATATATATATATATATATATATATATATATATATATATATATATATATATATATATATATATATATAATAATATATATATATATATATTGTTGATACTATACTCTTTGAGAGCTCCAAAACTCTATCTCTGAGGGCCCCCAAGCTAGTGTTTTGGTACTGCCTCAGGGGCCCTCAGCTTAGTCATTGTCACCCACCTTCAGGGTTCTAGACTGTCTTACTGACAACATTCTCAGCCTCCAAACTCTTACTGACGACACTCTAAAGCTCCAAAACACTTACTCTTAGCACGATCGCTAGAGCACTCAGCTCACACACACTGAGGTCCGGGGTTCGAATCTCCTCCGGTACGGCTGGAAAACATTAGAGACGTGTTTCCATAAGACACCTGCTGTCTATGTCCCTCTTCACCCATCAGTTTAAAACAGGTACCTGGGTGTTAGTCGACTGGCGTGGGTCGCATCCTGGGACAAAACTGACCTAATATGCAGGAAATGCTCTGCATAACAAGCGGCTTTCTATATACTAGTATGTCATTGATGTCAGCTATGGTCTGTATACCTTGTACATGTACTTGTAGTAAATAATGATATTATTATTTTACTGAGGCTTCAAGACTCTTACTGACTACAATCTGAAGCTGGTAACTCTCTCTGTCAGATCTCCCACAAGAGCTTTCTCCGCTGACACCCAGAGAATTGGCCCTAAACCCTGACAACTATCTGAGGGGCCCCTTTACACCGTACGGGCCCCTCCCCCTGCGTCAATACCGCTCAGACCAGGAGGGGCCATAAAACACTCTTACATCTCTCATACATCCTCAGGAATTCTTAACAAATTAAGATTCTACAGGATAACTTCGTAATTCTAAAACGTAAAGAGGGAAGCAAGACGTGGAGTCCCTGAGGTCGACCTTAGGGACCAGGAGCATAAGGGTGGAGATGCTGAGGGAATCCGAAGGGAGGGTTAGGGTCTTAAGGGGAAGCTAAAACGCTCTAAGAGTCGAGGAACATAAGGGTGAAGATGTTGGTTTGATCTGGTGTGTGGGTTAGGGCACATCGGGCTGGAGTTACGCCTTAAGGGACGAGGGGGATAAGGGTGAAGATGCCGTCTCAAGGTCTGGCGTAAGGGTTAGGGCCCTCAGGGTCGTTAAGAGGTTAAATGAGGTAGTGTGGTGTATTTATTTGAGGCTCAGGGAGATTACAAGATAAGACCAGATAATTACATGACACTTGGCACCTCCAGCCTCCCACAACACTGCCGACTCCTCTCGTTCACACACATCCTCCAGGCTCGACCCTCCGGACGTCAATCTTCTCTTTCCAGACTGTAAATGGTGATACCGAGAAAATGGGGATATGAAGGGAACGTTTCGCCCCTCAGAGTGGCTTCATCAGTCCTCAGGCGATGACTGGCGAAGCTACGCGTGGCAAAACGCTTCTTTCTTACAATATCCAGAATTATTCACAAGTGTCCTTTTTCCATTATCCTTTCGCCCTGATGTCGTGGAAGGGTTTTAAATCCAATGAATTTTGTACGTTCACAGCAGGACTCGAACCTGCAAAATCTGCATCAGAATACACAGTACTTTACCACGAAGCCAGACCCCGGATAAGTATGGGGTGCTAGTTGGAGCTAGACGATGTTTCCACATACCCCGGAGCACCAGCCCGGAGCACCAGCCCGGAGCACCAGGCTCGTTTGAGGGGGGAGGGATAAGTAGGGAACGGAGATGCATGGTTAAAATCCCTCATATAATTAAACAAAGTATTAGACTCTTGTCCACTTCTAATGCTATATTTTTGTTGCTGTAATCTTAATTCAAGATTTTTCCCAGTTTGACCGTAATAAACTTTATCACGTTTTTTACAGGGAATCTTGTGATACAGCCGTCAGCATTTTTTGGGGACTTTTTATCAAAAGTTTTTTTACTGTATCAAGATTTTTAAATACAACTTTGATATTAAAATTCTTAAGCAGAGAAGGTGTAATATGGGTAGCCTGTCCGAGAACTGGAGCTGGACTTTAAGCAGAAGTTGAGCCTAGGGTGAAGCTGAAGCAGGGACATTGTAGAGCTTGCTGTCTGGCGTTGCGTCAGCTTTGCCAACGCTTTACGAAACTTTGCGTGTCAGCCTTGCGTTCTTATGGTCAGCCTGTTATTGTGTGATCGTTGACAGCTTGCTATTGGCGTGCTAATTGTGCTCGCTTTGCTATGGTCAATCTTGCTGTTGTGTGAATATTTTGCAGTCGGCTTTGCTATTGTGTATCAGCCCTGCTATTGTATGTGCGTATTCTGCATTCGGCTTTGTTACGTGTCAGCCTTGTCGTGTGAGTATTCTGCAGTCGTACTGTGCATAGCTGAGCGTGTATTGCAAATAGCGTGTTACGCTGGGGTATGCCGCCTAGACGAGTCAGACGTCTAGTGTCTGAATACACTTTAGTAAACTTGCCAAAATTTTCTCTCTAGCGTTGTTGGCAAATTACTGGTTCCATTGGCATTGATTATTAACGCACTCTCACAGCTGCGCAGCTTCGTACTCTTATAAGTATCAAACTTCGAGAAGAGGAGATGGCACATCAAACTGCTCCCTCTACGGGAGCCAGGAATAAAACCCCGATGTTCTCGCAGGAGGAAAATGATACATCAACTGAGCAAAATCGTCAGTCTCGTGCAACAGGGTTGTCTGAAGGTGAATCTGCTGCGTCGGCACTTCAGTTGGCGAAAATTAATCTTGAGTAGACTAGAGAACAGAGGGCATATGCCAGGGAGGAATTTGATAGAGAAAAAGAAAGGAGGCAGTTTTCTGAAGTTGTAAATGACTTTAATTTGCAAAAAGCAGTTCAGCTAGTTCCCCGTTTCATTGAGGCCCAACCTGAACATTTTTCTCGAAACTTTCGAAAATCAGGCTTGAGCCTTGAGGTGGCCTGAACACCATTGGGCGTCTTTGGTGCATACAGCTTTTCTTGGTAAGGCACAGGAATTTACATCAGTCTTAAATGACGCTGACTTTAGTAATTACCAAGTGGTGAAGACCACATTTCGTGGAGCGTATCAATGTATTTCTGCCAAGTATAGGAAGTCAATTTCTTTCTAGAGCTGTTTAAGCACGATTGTCCAGTCTGTCTCCAGGCTGTGTCTTTGCCTCTTGATTTACCATGTTGTACATACACATTTCGAACTGTATATAGTCTACATACTTGTAAATACTTATTATCTCTCTTGAAAGAAAATATAATTCAAAGTCATTCAGCTGTGTTTGTTCTGCTCCTTGCTACCCTTTACACCCAGGATAACAGGTCGTATTGTTCCTGGGTTGTAATAGAAGGTATATCAAGAAAGTTTTCATGGTAAGGGAGAACCAACATATTCTTAGTTGAATACGGTTGTCATCCTTTGAATTACAAAAAGTATTTCTAGCAATTTTAAAAGATTTATCAGTTACGTGTTTTGGGTATTTTAGATCATCAGCTATTTCATAAATCTTCAAGATGCAGCTCGTTCCTTACATACACGTCTGACATAGAAATGGTTCCAGTTGTCAATGAATGGAATTCAAAGATCTTTACCGTACTTGTCTAGCCAGCAATTAAGACCAATTGCCCTAGACATACATTCGTTGCCCATTCCTCTTCAAGACAAAAATACAGCATAATAGTAGGGATCACACTCCTATTACTCAATTAAACAGCTATCCTATAATTGGTAAAGGACTAAATGGCACAATACCATGACTGGAACAATACACAAATAACCTGCACATATGAGAAAGAAAAGCTAATGACAACGTTTCAGTCCATCTTGGATCATCACAAGTCACACTGTGCACTCCTGTTTACGGGTTTTTTATTTATAATTTATAACTTTTATCTCGTGTCCCTCCCAACGTCATTACTCCCAGCACTAAGATAACTGGAATGTTCAAAAATATGACGTGATATTATCTAACCTGTTAATTACCGCATTTCGCGACTTATTAGACCCATTATTTTACATAAAATGTCTCCAAAAACCAGCCTGTGTCCTATAAACTGAAGGTCAGTGACGGGAGCTATAAGTTTGGGGTGTGGGGTGGGCTGCAGCTCTCCCAGTCACGTCAGATGCCGAGCCATTGAAACTAAAACAAGTCTATAAGCTGCGTCTTATAAGCCGCGAAATACGGAATGTCAGTTATAGCGGGTCCTGGAAAACAGTCTCGCCCTCCCCTCTCTTGTTACACAGTGCCACCAGGGCTAAAAGTTGGAAGTTGATCAGAAGAGGCATTCCCCAGCTATCGCATGGATTCCAAGATTAATAAACTAAGTACATTGACAAATTTGCCTGCATACAAATTAAACTCAACAGGAACCATCGTTGCAACAGTCATTAAATAGTGATGCCAATCAGATGTCTCAGACAATGGAGGTGTTGACCCCCAAAACCCTCTCCAGGTATACTCCAGGTATCACAACCCAGGAGTCCAAAAGGCCTGTTATCCTGGGTGTAAAGGGAGCAAAATAAACACAGCAGAAAAACTTTTGACTTATATTATCCTTCACCAATTTAGAACAAAAGTATGTACACTATATACACTATGTACAGCAATAGATATTAGTGCACTCCACGGTAAGCAAGGCAGAATAGAAGCCACTAGAGAGCAGACCGTGCTTCAACCAGCTCTAGAATGGGAATGACAAGGGCAGATGGGTGAGTGGTACCCACATCACCTCTGTGATTGCCAAAACCATCTTCTTATTGGCTGGAACCTGGGTACTGATTGAACAACGGGGCCCCATCGCCAACCCTTAGTCCCTGGTTCGCTGGTTGGGGGAGATAGCCTGTCAATGAGGGTGTGTACATGCGCCGAATAAAGGATACGTACTCTTTGCATGCCACAGCCCTACCCCGAGAGGGCTCAGGATTAGGCTCCCACCTCCCAGGGGTAACCGTGCCGCCATGGCACCAAATAATGGGACTGCCTTTCCTCTCAACCATCCAACTCTTAGAGCTCAGCTTTTTTCGTGACAAAAAGTCAAATCCTAAACTCAGAGTGAGACAGCAGACAGTCGGGCTAACATAGGTCCAAGACACGGGCGGATGGTAGCCCACGTCCCCTCACTAAAAAAAAAACCCACACCAGGGATAAAAAAAAGAGTTTGAAATGGGTTACCACAGGTAACCTAACACATCCTAACCTAATATATAATTATAATAATATAGAGTAACATTGTCAGACTCTAGATAAAGAGCCTGCCAACATATTTGCTTTGCCAGCAATATATAATATTCTGAAAGAGTAGAGTTGCAGTCGTAGACTCCATCTCATGAGCCTCGTATTGTGGTTCTTCATGGCTTTGAGATATACTAAAGGGTTGTCATTACTGTAGACAGTGAGCACCTGCAAAGTTTGGCCCACGTAAACATCGAAGTGCTCCAAAGCCAGTACCAGCACGAGGGCTTCTTTTTCAATGGTAGAGTAAGCCTCTGATGTGGCTGGAACTTGGCAGAGAAGAAGGCAACAGGCTGCAACTCCTCGTTCCCCTTTTGCAACAGTACTGCCCCAACCCCAGACTCACAAGCATCAACCTGTAATGAGAAAGGTTTGGAGAAGTCTGAAGACAAAAGAATGGGTGCAGTACACAATTCTTTTTGCTTTATCAAAAGCACCTTGACACTCTGGGGTCCAATTAAAGGGAACTTTGTGACTGGTAAGAGAGGTAAGAGGGGCTACAATATCTGAGAAATTCTTACATAATCTTCTGTAAAATCCTATCATGCCTAGGAAACGTTGAAGAGATTTCCTATCATGTGGAACTGGATAATCTTTAATGGCAAGAACTTTAGCAAATTTAGGAGCAACTTTGCCACTACCTACTTCATGGCCTAGAAAAGTAACAGTGGCCTGGCCAAAGGAAGACTTAGATAAATTAACAGTTAAATGGGAACTCTGAAAGGTCTCAAAGAGAGCCTTAAGTCTAACTAGGTGTTGATCCCAAGTATCAGACACCACTACAAAATCATCTAGATACGCTGCCGTGCCTTCAAGTCCTTTAATAGCCTGATGGATAAGTTTCTGGAATGAAGAGGGGGAGTTTTTCATTCCGAAGGGGGTAACTGTATACTGATAATGACCTCCTGGAATTACGAAGGCAGAGATTTCCTTTGCCTTATCCGTCAAAGGTACCTGATAGTAACCTTTAAGGAAATCTAACTTGGACACAAAAGTAACCTTACCCACAAAGTCGATTACGTCATCCAGACGAGGAAGAGGGTAAGCATCTAATTGTGACCTCATTTACCTTACGGTAGCCTGCACACATACGAAAACCTCCATCAGCTTTTTTAACAAGGATGCACAGTGAAGCCCATGGACTAGACTCCTCCTCCACTAAACCATGCTCTAACAGAAATTCTACTTCCTGCTGAAGTAGCTTCTGCTTTTCAGGATTAGCTTTGTAGGGGGAGAGTTTAAAAGGTTTAGAGTTTCCCACATCTACATCATGATAACCTAACGTACATTTTTTCGGCACATCCGAAAAAATACCAGGATATGACTGTAGAAGCTCAGTTAAACTTGTTGCTTGAGTTTCAGATAGCCCCACCATTAAAGGGCTAGGGTTCATGAGGAGGACAGAGTTTGGAAGTTTGAAATTAATTTCAGAAATAGAGTGCAAAGAGTCAGAGCCGTCCTCAGATGTAGAAGACAGAGTCATTACTGAGACTATCTGGTGTATGAAGAGATTTTAATTGATTAATGTGGTAAGTTTTAGCTTTTGAGGTCTTACCAAGGGGAGCTGCCACATAATTTACATCAGATGATTTACTTACAATTTGCATAGGTCCCGTAAATCTAGCTTTCAAGGTGTGGCCCGGTATTTATTCCTGCACTAACACCTTGTCTCCTGGATGGAAGGAGAGGAACTGTGTATTTCTGTCATACCTCTGTTTCATCTTATTTTGAGCTGCCTTTAGGTTAGCCTTGGCTAACTGACGTGCCACCTGTAACCTTGAAGACGGGTTGTAGAGTCTTGAGCTAACGTCTTCTCCCATCCATCCTTCTTTGAGCACCCGAAGAGGACCTCGTACATTGTGCCCAAAGATAAGCTCAAACTGACTATACCCGGTAGATTCCTGCACAGATTCTCTTAATGAAAACAGCAACAAAGGTAATTATTCATCCAAGTCTGTAGGAAAATGCATGCAAAAAGTTCTCATAATGGTTTTTAACGTCTGATGGAATCTTTCCAAGGCGCCTTGGGACTGAGGATGATAGGCAGTGATAAGTTGTGGATTATCCCTAACTAGTTAATGCTTCCCTAAATGCTTTGGCAGTGAAGTTAGTACCTTGATCACTTTGAATAGATTTAGGAATGCCAAAACAAGAAATAAATCTGGTTAAAGCTTTGAGAATAGCTTTAGTATTAATACTGCACATGGGAATTGCTTCAGGGTATCTAGTTACTCTATCCATAATGGTAAATAAGTACTGATTTCCAGACTTTGACCTAGGTAGTGGACCTACACAATCTATAATTAAATCTGCAAAAGGTTCTCCATCAGCAGGTATAGGTTGGAGAGGTGCAGGTTTAATGGAATGTCCAGGTTTCCCTACTTGCTGACATTCTCGGCAACACCGGATATGATTCTTCACATCCTGCCTTAATTTTGGCCAATAGAATTCTTTTGTGATTCTAAATAATGTTTTAGTAATTCCTAGGTAAGCTCCTAATGAAGTATTATGAGCTATATTCAATATTTGAGGTCTAAACTTTGCTGGAACTACTAACCTGTCTGACAGTTGCCGGTCCTCTGTCTCCTTACCAGTCTCGGAGCAAATCAAATAGTCGTTCTTAAGTTTATACTTGACCGGATGATCCAAAGAGGATTTACCCATGGCTGCTTGAAAAGCGAAATTCAAAGAAGGGTCCTTTCGTTGTTCATCCTGGAAGGACAGTCCCTCTGGCATGGAAATAGAGATATCTGGCAGTCCTGCTACCCTGGAATAGGAAAGCTTGATCTGGGTCTGTTCACTTGATCTACGAGGCCCTGGCCAGTTTTCCTCGTAAAACAATGTGGCTATTCCGAGATCGGAGTCGTCCAAGGATAGGTCAGCATTCTCGCCAGACAACCCTTGGGATGTTGCCCGAGTTATGGCCAACACCAGAGAAGAATTAATCATTATGGGTTCAGGACATACACTAGCAGTGGTAATGTTATTACCCAGTAATAACATGGCATCTTTAATGGGAAATCCCTCGGATACACCCACAGTAAAGTATCCAGTGTAATATTTGCACTGTACATAAATTCTCTGCAAGGGGACAGAATATATAGCTCCTCCAAATGCTTCCAACAAAACAGAGAAATTTAAGGAGGTGTTCTTTGAAAGGGGCAATAAGTGAGCAATATGCTCCAGTATCTCTAAAGGTTCTGACTTCAGTTGTTTTTTAGTTTTCCTGAAGGGAAATAAGACTCTTACAGTAATAAGGGGCCATCACTTTCTCTGCGTCTTTCAGGGATATGTTACTAGGGATATTATAGATTTTTCCAATGGGTTGAGGTTTGTGGGGGCAGTTGGGATGGACGTGACCTACTTTGTTACACAGGAAGCAGACGACAGGCTTGCCCTTATCTCCCTGCTGACATTGCAACTGGTGTCGCTCTGGCTGGTGTCTCTCTGGATGCTGTTGTCGAGTTACACCATGTTGAGTGGTTTGTCTCTCCGCAGGTGGACCATAAGTTGAGAAGCGTGGCTTACCAGGTGACTTAGTTGGCTGACGTAGGCGTTCTCCCTCCGGCTGGCATTTCATCCTCCAAGGTTGACGATCTCTTCTCATGCCAGGCTGTTGAAAAGAGAGATGGGACCGCTCGGACAAGGAGCGGTTAGTTTCAAACGTATCAGCCAACCTGGCTGCCTCCAATGCAGTGGTTAAGTCACAATTCCTTCAAAAAGACTCGAACCTCTGGTCCCACAGACTCCAGCAGGTTGTCAACCAGAATAAGCTGCACAAGATCATCGAAGGTAGCAACACCACTTGCTTTATACCAGCTGGTAAAAGCTTTGGTCTGCTGTTGCACAAAATCAACCAGGGACTGACCAAGCTGTCGTTTGCCTAACTTGAAGAGTTTCCTATACTTAGCTGGGATACATGTATATGCTCTCAAAACTTTGGTCATCACCACTTTATAATCGGAAAAATCAGTGTCATTTAACACTGACGTAAATTCCTGTGCCTTACCAAACAATGCTGTGTGAACCAACGAAGCCCAATGCTGTTCCGGCCACCTCAAGGCTCGAGCCTGATTTTCGAATGCTTCGAAAAATTGTTTTGGTTCGGCCTCATTGAAGTGGGGAACAAGCTGTACTGCTTTCTGTAAACTATAGTCATTTACAAGTTACGAAAACTGCCTTCTTTGTTTTTCCCTATCAAACTCTTCCTTGGCAAATGCCCTCTGTTCCCTAGTCTGCTCAAGATTGATTTTTGCCAGCTCAAGTGTCAACACCGCTGATTCGCCTTGAGATAACCCTGCTGCACTAGACTGACGATTTTGCTCCACTGATGTATCATCTTCCTCCTGCGAGAACATCCGAGTTTTATTCCTGGCTCCCATAGAGGGAGGAGTCTAATGTGCCATCTCCTCTTCCCGAAGTTTGTTGGTGATCAGTGAACTCAGTTGCGCAGCTGTGAGAGTGTGTTCGTAATCAATGCCAATGGAACGAGCAATTTGCCAACAACGCTGTAGGGACAATTTAGGCAAGTTAAATAAAGTATATGCCGACACCAGACGTCTGACTCGTCTAGGAGGCATACTACAATGTATAAGTTATTTGCTATGCAGAGTAAGATTGCAGAATACCCCAACGTAACGCGTTATTTGCAGAACATGCTTAGCTATGCACAATACAACTGCAGAATATGCTCATACGCTTGCAAGGTGGATACACAGTAGCAAAACTGACTGCAAAATCTTCACACAAGATTGACCGTAGTGAAGTGAGCACACTGAACAAGCTAGTAGCGAGCTGTTGAACGATCATACAATAGCAAGGCTGATCATAGCAAGGCAATTGACACGCAAAGTTTGTAAAGCGTTGGCAAAGCTAATGCAATGCCAGACAGCAAGCAACACAATGTTCCTGCTTCCAACATCACCCTAGGCTCAACCCGTGCTCTAAGTCCAGCTCCAGATCCCAGACAGGCCCCATATTACAACCCAGGAGTCCAAATGGCCTGTTATCCTGGGTGTAAAGGGAGCAAAATAAACACAGTAGAAAAAGTTTTGACTTACATTATCCATCACCAATTTAGAACAAAAGTATGTACACTATATACACTATGTACAGTGATAGGTATTAGTGCACTCCACGGCAAGCAAGGCAGAACAGAAGCCACTAGAGAGCAGACCGTGTTTCAACCAGCTCTAGAATGGGAATGACAAGGGCAGACAGGTGAATGGCGCCCACATAACCTCTGCAATTGCCAAAACCATCTTCTTATTGGCTGGAAGCTGGGTACTGATTGAACGACGGGGCCTCATCGTCAACCCTTAGTCCCTAGTTTGCTGGTTGGGGGAGATAGCCTGTCAATAAGGGTGTGTACATGCACCAAATAAAGGTTACATACTCTTTGCATGCCACACCAGGTATGTAGACTCAAATACAGTGGAACGTCAGTGCTCAAATGCACCAGACCTCAAATGAACTGGATTCCAAATAAATTTGTTCAGAATAAATTGGCCCGAACTTTGAACGTTTTCCTTGAGTCTAATCACATCGGCTTGTCTGTAGTTCAGTTGTAAAAAATCTTTACATAATAACCTAGTTTCAAAAGTGGTCTGAAGTGACCTCTGACACTGACCTAACTCTCAGAGACTTTTGGAAAAGTCAGTTCAATTAAAACCTGGGAAATACTGATTCGGATATCGAACTCTTCGCTGCCTAAACACTACCTAGTAAGCAGTTAAGTTCAAACACCGGGGATCCGTTGTATATTTAATGTAATTTAACGGGAATCATAATCTCGCATTAATTTACAAACAAAACTAGCAGATGTTCTCTTCCATAGTCGAGTTTAACTCTTTGTCCTCACCAAATTAGGAGGCAACTGTATTTAACATTCGAAGGCAAGCAGCAGAGGATTTTGCAAGTTATCAGAGTTGTTCTACCATGTTCGGAATGCCACCTGTCCATGCTAATTATTCCCCCCCCCCCAAAAAAAAAAATCCTTCCTTTATTTACTGTTCCTCAGCACTGAAAATTTAAGGATCATCGGAGGCCTTGTGTTACCAGCAATAAAAATATAAAAGATTAAAGAAAAAAAAAATACTGGAAACAGTCGACATTGCAGGTCATCTATCTGGGGCAATGACTTAAAGTGGTTATGAAAAAAAATCTTTGAAAAGTTCACCCTTAAGGGGTGAACTTTTGATGCTGGTGAGACGCTCTTGATCTGAATTGAGTCTGAATGATTTCCATTCATCCCCCCAGCGGCAGTTGCTGTATAATCCCTACGGATTTAGCGCTCCCCCTGATGATATTTTCGAAAGTTCAGAATAAATTTTTGCATTTTTTTATAGAGATCGTCATCAGCCTTTTGAACAAATTATCATGTGACTTAGAACCATATCTTTCGAATGCTGGAACATTTGAAGAAAATGGTATTCAAAAAAAAAAAATAAGTAGTCGGTTACGAAAAATAAAATTTCAAAGAAAATGCAGTCTCAGAAGAAAATAAAATCTTTAATATTAAAAGAAAATGCAAACTCAAAAGAAAACGGAATCCTGAAAAGAAAACGCGATCTCAAAAGAAAACAGAATCCTTCAAAGAAAACGGAATTGGTTTTCCCCACTGGGGGATACAATTATAAACTTGACCAATGTTTCTTGCCTTGTAAGTCTGCCTTACCCTGTAGGCCGCTCAAGCCAGGTAGTTCACTGACAGTTTTCTTTCAAATTTACATCCACTGTTCCCTGCCACAACGACACATGATTTATGGAGTGTCAGGCAGCTCTGACCATTACCTAAAAATGTGCCGTGTAACTCGTCCCGTTTTAGGTAAATGGATATTTAACTTTTAACACTATAACTGACTGTTTCAAATGTGCAGTATATTACAACACACACACAACACACAACACACACACACACACACACACACACACACACACACACACACACACACAGCGAAGAGGCGGGGCCAGGAGCTATGAATCGACCCCTGCAACCACAAATAGGTGAGTACAAATAGGTGAGTACACACACACACACACACACACACGACTCAATTATCTCAGCAGTAAATGATTATTCTGCCAATTGGAGCAATCAGCTAAATTAGTTACAGATTATATCCTTAATGGCTTCCATTATTATTATTATTATTATTATTATTATTATTATTATTATTATTATTATTATTATTATTATTATTATTATTATTATCATATATAAAAAAAGAGCGTTAAGTCTGTATGGGTACTATAGCCGTTGGTGTGAGTGACCTGGGACTGTCACAACACATTCAGCTTATCACCAGAGGATCACATCAACCTCGGCAGCCAACAAAGAGTCATTCCTGCGTATTTATACAGCATATGTCAGGCCCATTTTGGAGTATGCAGCACCAGTATAGAACCCTCGTCTGAGGAAGCTGTTAAGAAACTGGAAAAAGTGCAGAAGTATGCAAGGAGGCTTGTTCCTGTAGTGGCATACTGGAAAAGCACAGGACTCGAACGTGTACAAAGTGGCGCAAGTTATCAGGAGAGACTGACGAAACTGATGAAATGGTTCTAATCGTAACCTTAATTTTTGAAGGGGTGGAGGGGTAAGCCACTAGAAGGTCTCGGTCAGATGACCAAAAGCTCCAGCTGTGGGTTATCATATGAGTAAGACCCGCGTCAAGAAACACTTGTGTTGTTTCCTGAAGAATCTAACCTAACCTGATGGGATTGGGCTTAACCACAATAAAGGACAGAGAAACAAGTCGACATATAACAATATACACAAGAGAAATTGATAGGACAGACAGGGACAGGAATACAGGGAAACTTCCGGAGGTTAAATACACTGATGAACCACAGGGATGATGAATGGTTTGTAAAACCGACAAGTTGAAGATTGAGACACTTATGCAGCATATGGGAATCTTTATTCAGGAAACGTTTCGCCACACAGTGGCTTCATCAGTCCAATACAAAGAGGAAGGCGTAAGGAGAGGAGGATTATGAGGGACTGATTACCTCATACTCCTCCTCTCCTTACGCCTTCCTCTTTGTATTGGACTGATGAAGCCACTGTGTGGCGAAACGTTTCCTGAATAAAGATTCCCATATGCTGCATAAGTGTGTCAATCTTCAACCACAGGGATGTCAGGAAGTATTTCTTCAGTCTCAGGATAGTTAAGAAGTGGAATAATCTGAGCGAGGAAGTTGTGGAGGCAGGCTCTGTACATAGCTTTACGAACAGGTAGGTACAATATCACCCACGAGTCTAGGAAGGAGTCAGTCTGGAGAGTGGAAACATGCACACACACACACACACACACACACACACACACACACACACACACACACACACACAGGAGCTTGGACTCGACCCCTGCAACCTCAACTAGGTGAGTACACACACATACACACACACACACACACACACACCATCCCAACACAAAAGCTGATGGAATATCAAATAAGTGGGAGGAGTGGCATGAAAGAGTCAAAGAGGCATCACCGGACATCATAGCTCTCACAGAAACCAAGCTAACAGGTATGATAACAGATGCCATCTTTCCAACGGGATACCAGATCCTGAGGAAAGACAGAGGTAACAGGAAGGGGGTGGAGGAGTGGCACTGTTGATCAAAAACCGATGGAATTTTGATGAGCTGGAGAGAGGAGACAGCGGAGAAGCAAGCGATTACATAGCAGGAACACTTCACTCTGGAGGTCCCAAGGTGGTAATTGCAGTGATGTATAACCCACCACAGAACAGCAGGAGGCCAAGGCAAGAGTATGACGAGAGCAATAGAGCGATGGTTGACACACTGGCTGCAGTGGCAAGAAGAGCTCATGCATGCAGGGCAAAGCTCCTGATCATGGGCGATTTTAACCACAGGGACATCGATTGGAAGAAGTTGGAGCCACATGGGGCCAAGACACATGGAGGGCTAAGATGATGGAAGTGGTACTGGAAAATTTCATGCACCAACACGTAAGGGACACTACAAGAGAGAGAGGAGGGGATGAACCAGCAAGACTGGACCTAGTATTCACCTTGAGTAGTGCAGATATTGAGGACACCACATATGAAAGGCCCCTTGGGGCCAGCGATCATGTGGTTTTAAGCTTCGAATACACAGTAGAGCTACAAGTGGAGGGGTAAAACAGGAAGGCCAGGACGAATGAAGCCAAACTACAAGAAACGGGACTACACGGGAATGAGGAACTTCCTGAACGGGGTTCAGTGGGACAGAGAACTGGCAGGGAAGCCAGTTAATGAGATGATGGAATATGTAGCAACAATGTGCAAGGAGGCTGAGGAGAGGTTTGTACCCAAGGGTAACAGGATTAATGAAAAAGCCAGGATGAGCCCATGGTTCACCCAAAGGTGCAGGGAGGCAAAAACCAAGTGTGTTAGGGAATGGAAGAAATATAGAAGGCAAAGGACCCAGGAGAATAAGGAGAGCAGTCGTAGAACCAGAAATGAATATGCACAGATAAGAAGGGAGGCCCAACGACAATATGAAAACGACATAGCAGCGAAAGCCAAATCTGACCCAAAGCTGTTATACAGCCACATCAGGAGGAAAACAACAGTCAAGGACCAGGTAATCAGGCTAAGGAAGGAAGGAGGAGAGACAACAAGAAATGACCATGAAGTAAGTGAGGAACTCAACAAGAGATTTAAAGAAGTGTTCACAGAGGAGACAGAAGGGGCTCCAGAAAGACAGAGAGGTGGGGCACACCACCAAGTGCTGGACACAGTGCACACAACCAAGGAAGAAGTGAAGAGGCTTCTCAGTGAGCTAGATACCTCAAAGGCAATGGGGCCGGATAACATCTCTCCATGGGTCCTGAGAGAGGGAGTAGAGGCGCTATGTGTACCCCTAACAACAATATTCAATACATCTATCGAAACAGGGAGATTGCCTGAGGCATGGAAGACAGCAAATGTAGTCCCAATCTTTAAAAAAGGAGACAGACATGAAGCACTAAACTACAGACCAGTGTCACTGACATGTATAGCATGCAAAATCATGGAGAAGATTATCAGGAGAAGAGTGGTGGAACACCTAGAAAGCAACGATCTCATCAACAGCAGCCAACATGGTTTCAGGGACGGGAAATCCAGTGTCACACACCTACTGGAGTTCTATGACATGGTGACAGCAGTAAGACAAGAGAGAGAGGGGTGGGTGGATTGCATTTTCTTGGACTGCAAGACGGCGTTTGACACAGTTCTACACAAGATAATAAGTGCAAAAACTGGAGGAACAAGCAGGGATAACAGGGAAGGCTCTACAATGGATCAGGGAATACTTGTCAGGAAGACAGCAGCGAGTCATGGTACGTGGCGAGGTGTCAGAGAGAGCACCTGTGACCAGCGGGGTCCCACAGGGGTCAGTCCTAGGACCAGTGCTGTTTCTGGTATATGTGAACGACATGACGGAAGGAACAGACACCGAAGTGTCCCTGTTTGCAGATGACGTGAAGTTGATGAGAAGAATTCATTCGATCGAAGACCAGGCAGAACTACAAAGGGATCTGGACAGGCTGCAGACCTGGTCCAGCAATTGGCTCCTGGAGTTCAACCCCACCAAGTGCAAAGTCATGAAGATTGGGGATGGGCAAAGAAGACCGCAGACGGAATACAGTCTAGGGAGCCAGTGACTACAAACCTCACTCAAGGAAAAAGATCTTGGAGTGAGTATAACACCAGGCACATCTCCTGAAGCGCACATCAACTAAATAACTGTTGCAGCATATGGGCGCCTGGCAAACCTCAGAACAGCATTCCGACATCTTAATAAGAGATCGTTCAGGACCCTGTACACCGTGTACGTTAGGCCCATATTGGAGTATGCGGCACCAGTTTGGAACCCACACCTAGCCAAGCAAGTAAAGAAACTAGAGAAAGTGCAAAGGTTTGCAACAAAACTAGTTCCAGAGCTAAGAGGTATGTCCTATGAGGAGAGGTTAAGGGAAATCAACCTGGCGACAATGGAGGACAGGAGAGATAGGCGGGACATGATAACGACATACAAAATACTGAGAGGAATTGACAAGGTGAACAAAGACAGGACGTTCCAGAGATGGGACACAACAGCAAGGGGACACAGCTGGAAGTTGAAGACACATATGAATCACAGGAATGTTAGGAAGTATTTCTTCAGCCACAGAGTAGTCAGGACGTGGAATAGTTTTGGAAGCGATGTAGTGGAGGCAGGATCCATACATAGCTTTAAGCAGAGGTATGATAAAGCTCACGGTTCAAGGGGAATGACATAGTAGCGACCAGTGAAGAGGCGGGGCCCGGAGCTTGGACTCGACCCCTGCAACCTCAACTAGGTGAGTACAACTAGGTGAGTACACACACACACACAGACACATACACACACACACACACACACACACACACACACACACAAGGACACACACACACACACACAAGGACACACACACACGGACACACACACACACACACACACACGGACACACACACACACACACACACACGGACACACACACACACACACACACGGACACACACACACACACACACACGGACACAAAACACACACACACACACACACACACACACACACACACACACACACACACACACACACACACGGACACACACACACACACACACACACACACACACACACACGAACACACACACACACCACACACACACACACACACACACACACACACACACACACACATACACACATACACACGGACACACATATACTCATACACACGGACATACACACACACACACATGGAGAAGATCATCAGGAGGAGAGTGGTGGAGCACCTGGAAAGAAACAAGTGTATAATTGACAACCAGCACAGTTTCAGGGAGGGAAAATCCTGTGTCACAAACCTACTAGAATTTTATGACAAGGTGACAGAAGTAAGACAAGAGAGAGAGGGGTGGATCGACTGCATATTTTTGGACTGCAAGAAGGCCTTCGACACAGTTCCTCACAAGAGGTTACTGCAAAAGCTAGAGGATCAGGCACACATAACAGGAAAGGCACTGCAATGGATCAGAGAATACCTGACAGGGAGGCAACAACGAGTCATGGTACGTGACGAGGTGTCAGAGTGGGCGCCTGTGACAAGCGGGGTTCCACAGGGGTCAGTCCTAGGACCTGTGCTGTTCTTGGTATATGTGAACGACATAACGGAAGGGATAGACTCAGAAGTGTCCTTGTTTGCAGATGATGCGAAGTTAATGAGAAGAATCAAATCGGATGAGGATCAGGCAGGACTACAAAGAGACCTGGACAGGCTACAAGCCTGGTCCAGCAACTGGCTCCTTGAATTTAACCCTGCCAAATGCAAAGTCATGAAGATTGGGGAAGGGCAAAGAAGACCGCAGACACAATATAGTTTAGATGGCCAAAGACTGCAAACCTCACTCAAGGAAAAAGATCTGGGGGTGAGCATATCACCGAGCATATCTCCTGAGGCGCACATCAATCAGATAACTGCTGCAGCATACGGGCGCCTGGGAAACCTACGGATAGCGTTCCGATACCTCAGTAAGGATTCGTTTAAGACTCTGTATACCATTTACGTCAGGCCCATACTGGAGTATGCAGCACCAGTTTGGAATCCACACCTAGTCAAGCACGTCAAGAAATTAGAGAAAGTGCAAAGGTTTGCAACAAGACTAGTCCCAGAGCTACGGGGATTGTCCTACGAAGAAAGATTGAGGGAAATCGGCCTGACGACACTGGAGGACAGGAGGGTCAGGGGAGACATGATAACGACATATAAAATACTGCGCGGAATAGACAAGGTGGACAAAGACGGGATGTTCCAGAGAAGGGACACAGACACAAGAGGTCACAATTGGAAGTTGAAAACTCAGATGAATCAAAGGGATGTTAGGAAGTATTTCTTCAGTCATAGAGTAGTCAAGCCATGGAATAGCCTAGAAAGTGAAGTAGTGGAGGCGGGAACCATACATAGTTTTAAGGCGAGGTATGATAGAGCTCATGGGGCAGGGAGAGAGAGGACCTAGTGGCAATCAGCAAAGAGGCGGGGCCAGGAGCTGTGAATCGACCCCTGCAACCACAAATAGGTGAGTACAAATAGGTGAGTACACACACACACACACACGGACACACATACACTGCCTCTTGTACTGTTATTCTTTATTTTTCATTTTCATGTACTCTTTGATCCACTGTATAACCTTTTACCTGTGCTTGCTGTTGAGGTTCGTGGATCAGTTTTTAGGAGCGAACCGTGACAAATTCATTCTTGCAGTCCAGGAAGAAGCAGTCTGCCCATCCTTATTTTTCTTGCGTAATCTCAGTAAGTCTTTCACTCCAGAGTGTTGGTCAGACAGTATCTTCCCATCTCCGCTGATACTGAGTCTTCTCTGGGTGGTTCACTATCCTCAATTATGACAATTTTCTTCGTTTTTTTGGAAACAACAGAGTACAATGATAGTGGCCTGTAGTTCAGTGTCTCCTGTCTGCCCTCTTTCTTAAACATTAGGGTCACATTGTTCAGTTTCCATGTTAGGTCCGGAGTTAGGATCAGAGAAGAGCCAAGAGGCGCCTCGCTTTAGCACAAATAGTTCAGATTAACTTTAGTTAGGCCTGCATTACCTTGCACTACTAGTAAATAACTGAAAGTAAATTTAATTTCTATTGAAAGGCTATTTAGCATTTACAAAGCATTGTATGTACCTACTACTGTGCCTATTCTGATGTCGTCCCATTTATATAAAGTCTCTGTTGACTGCTGGAGAGCCACATCTCAACGAGAGACAATATATCTCCAGTTCCATGTGCCGTTACTTTCTTCACCATACTTCACTCTCAAACTCTATCAAAAGAGTTAGAGAAGTTCATATACCTAATATCGTATTCTATATTAAAGTTTACCCTTCAAATACCTTAACGAAAAATGTCAGTAAATTCGTAAGGGAAGAATGTCCTCATGTAAAACCGTTCTGAGAATCAATGATTAAATTCTCTGAAAGAGGCTTCGAAATGCACCTTAAATTACTAATGCCATCAACTTTCCCACAATTTATGCCAGACTGGCTGGTCTACATATAATTTGAAGCTGAGAACCTATTTCCCACTTGTAAATAGCTATCACATTTGCCTTTTTCCACTTTTCCGGCACGATACACATTTGTGGTTATCTTCTAAAGAACTTAGATAATGATTTGCTAAATTCGTCCTTATATACCTAGTCTTAAGAATTCTTGAAAACTTGATTGGTGACTTGATTGGTTTCAATGTTTCCAGTTGTCTGAGAACTATGTCACCAGTCATTCTTTCATTTTCCATAAATTATTTTCGTTCCCATCTTTATAATTACTGTCTTATGGGATGTTGTTTGTATTTTTTGTAAAAGCTGAGAAGAAGCAAGTGTGAGGATTGATACAGTTCTGTCAGTGGTCCGTGTTACATTCCTGTCAGTGGCCCGTGTTACATTCCTGTCAGTGGCCCGTGTTACATTCCTGTCAGTGGTTCGTGTTACATTTCTGTCAGTGGCCCATGTTACATTCCTGTCAGTGGCCCGTGTTACATTCCTGTCAGTGGCCCGTGTTACATTTCTGTCAGTGGTCCGTGTTACATTCCTGTCAGTGGCCCGTGTTACATTCCTGTCAGTGGCCCGTGTTACATTTCTGTCAGTGGTCCGTGTTACATTCCTGTCAGTGGCCCATGTTACATTTCTGTCAGTGGCCCGTGTTACATTCCTGTCAGTGGCCCGTGTTACATTCCTGTCAGTGGCCCGTGTTACATTCCTGTCAGTGGCCCGTGTTACATTCCTGTCAGTGGTCCGTGTTACATTCCTGTCAGTGGCCCGTGTTACATTCCTGTCAGTGGCCCGTGTTACATTCCTGTCAGTGGCCCGTGTTACATTCCTGGCAGTGGCCCGTGTTACATTCCTGTCAGTGGCCCATGTTACATTTCTGTCAGTGGTCCGTGTTACATTCCTGTCGGTGGCCCGTGTTACATTCCTGTCAGTGGCCCATGTTACATTTCTGTCAGTGGTCCGTGTTACATTCCTGTCAGTGGCCCATGTTACATTTCTGTCAGTGGCCCGTGTTACATTCCTGTCAGTGGCCGCTGTTACATTCCTGTCAGTGGCCCATGTTACATTTCTGTCAGTGTCCGTGTTACATTCCTGTCAGTGGCCCATGTTACATTTCTGTCAGTGGCCCGTGTTACATTCCTGTCAGTGGCCCGTGTTACATTCCTGTCAGTGGCCCGTGTTACATTCCTGTCAGTGGCCCGTGTTACATTCCTGTCAGTGGCCCATGTTACATTTCTGTCAGTGGTCCGTGTTACATTCCTGTCAGTGGCCCATGTTACATTTCTGTCAGTGGCCCGTGTTACATTCCTGTCAGTGGCCCGTGTTACATTCCTGTCAGTGGCCCATGTTACATTTCTGTCAGTGGTCCGTGTTACATTCCTGTCAGTGGCCCGTGTTACATTCCTGTCAGTGGCCCGTGTTACATTCCTGTCAGTGGCCCGTGTTACATTCCTGTCAGTGGCCCGTGTTACATTCCTGTCAGTGGCCCGTGTTACATTCCTGTCAGTGGCCCGTGTTACATTCCTGTCAGTGGCCCGTGTTACATTCCTGTCAGTGGTCCGTGTTACATTCCTGTCAGTGGCCCGTGTTACATTCCTGTCAGTGGCCCGTGTTACATTCCCGTCAGTGGCCCGTGTTACATTCCTGGCAGTGGTCCGTGTTACATTCCTGTCAGTGGCCCGTGTTACATTCCCGTCAGTGGCCCGTGTTACATTCCTGTCAGTGGTCCGTGTTACATTCCTGTCAGTGGCCCGTGTTATATTCCCGTCAGTGGCCCGTGTTACATTCCTGTCAGTGGCCCGTGTTATATTCCCGTCAGTGGCCCGTGTTACATTCCCGTCAGTGGTCCGTGTTACATTCCCGTCAGTGGCCCGTGTTACATTCCTGTCAGTGGTCCGTGTTACATTCCTGGCAGTGGTCCGTGTTACATTCCTGTCAGTGGCCCGTGTTATATTCCCGTCAGTGGCCCGTGTTACATTCCTGTCAGTGGCCCGTGTTATATTCCCGTCAGTGGCCCGTGTTACATTCCCGTCAGTGGTCCGTGTTACATTCCCGTCAGTGGCACGTGTTACATTCCTGTCAGTGGCCCGTGTTACATTCCTGTCAGTGGCCCGTGTTACATTCCTGTCAGTGGCCCGTGTTACATTTCTGTCAGTGGTCCGTGTTACATTCCTGTCAGTGGCCCATGTTACATTTCTGTCAGTGGCCCGTGTTACATTCCTGTCAGTGGCCCGTGTTACATTCCTGTCAGTGGCCCATGTTACATTTCTGTCAGTGGTCCGTGTTACATTCCTGTCAGTGGCCCATGTTACATTTCTGTCAGTGGCCCGTGTTACATTCCTGTCAGTGGCCCGTGTTACATTCCTGTCAGTGGCCCGTGTTACATTCCTGTCAGTGGCCCGTGTTACATTCCTGTCAGTGGCCCATGTTACATTTCTGTCAGTGGTCCGTGTTACATTCCTGTCAGTGGCCCATGTTACATTTCTGTCAGTGGCCCGTGTTACATTCCTGTCAGTGGCCCGTGTTACATTCCTGTCAGTGGCCCATGTTACATTTCTGTCAGTGGTCCGTGTTACATTCCTGTCAGTGGCCCGTGTTACATTCCTGTCAGTGGCCCGTGTTACATTCCTGTCAGTGGCCCGTGTTACATTTCTGTCAGTGGCCCGTGTTACATTCCTGTCAGTGGCCCGTGTTACATTCCCGTCAGTGGCCCGTGTTACATTCCTGGCAGTGGTCCGTGTTACATTCCTGTCAGTGGCCCGTGTTACATTCCCGTCAGTGGCCCGTGTTACATTCCTGGCAGTGGTCTGTGTTACATTCCTGTCAGTGGCCCGTGTTATATTCCCGTCAGTGGCCCGTGTTACATTCCTGTCAGTGGCCCGTGTTATATTCCCGTCAGTGGCCCGTGTTACATTCCCGTCAGTGGTCCGTGTTACATTCCCGTCAGTGGCCCGTGTTACATTCCTGTCAGTGGCCCGTGTTACATTCCTGTCAGTGGCCCGTGTTACATTCCTGTCAGTGGCCCGTGGTACATTCCTGTCAGTGGCCCGTGTTACATTCCCGTCAGTGGCCCGTGTTACATTCCTGTCAGTGGCCCGTGTTACATTCCTGGCAGTGGCCCGTGTTACATTCCTGTCAGTGGCCCGTGTTACATTCCTGTCAGTGGCCCGTGTTACATTCCCGTCAGTGGCCCGTGTTACATTCCTGTCAGTGGCCCGTGTTACATTCCTGGCAGTGGCCCGTGTTACATTCCGGTCACTGGCCCGTGTTACATTCCCGTCAGTGGCCCGTGTTACATTCCCGTCAGTGGCCCGTGTTACATTCCTGTCAGTGGCCCGTGTTACATTCCTGTCAGTGGCCCGTGTTATAACCAAATTCAACTTCAATAACAAAAAGATAAAGTGGGACCAAGTAAACCAATTCCTAACCGATATAAGCTGGGAAGATATACTAAGCAACACAGACCCCAACTTATGCCTAGAACAGATTAACTCGGTGGCACTCGATGTTTGCACAAGGCTTATTCCTCTAAGAAAAAGGACGAGTAGATGTAAAATAGAAAGAGACAGGCTCCCTTTACAGGCGACGGAAAAGAATAACAGAGCGGCTAAAAGAGGTCAGTATATCTGAAATGCGTAGGGAGACACTGGTCAGAGAAATAGCAAGCATTGAACTTAAGCTAAAAGAATCCTTTAGGAGTCAGGAATCGCGGGAAGAACTAAAAGCCATAAATGAAATCGAAAGAAACCCAAAGTATTTCTTCTCCTATGCCAAATCAAAATCGAGAACAACGTCCAATATTGGGCCCCTACTTAAACAAGATGGGTCCTACACAGATGACAGCAAGGAAATGAGTGAGCTACTCAAGTCCCAATATGACTCAGTTTTTAGCAAGCCGCTAACCAGACTGAGAGTCGAAGATCAAAATGAATTTTTTATGAGAAAGCCACAAAATTTGATTAACACAAGCCTATCCGATGTTATCCTGACGCCAAATGACTTCGAACAGGCGATAAATGACATGCCCATGCACTCTGCCCCAGGGCCAGACTCATGGAACTCTGTGTTCATCAAGAACTGCAAGAAGCCCCTATCACGAGCCTTTTCCATCCTATGGAGAGGGAGCATGGACACGGGGGTCGTCCCACAGTTACTAAAAACAACAGACATAGCCCCACTCCACAAAGGGGGCAGTTAAAGCAACAGCAAAGAACTACAGACCAATAGCACTAACATCCCATATCATAAAAATCTTTGAAAGGGTCCTAAGAAGCAAGATCACCACCCATCTAGAAACCCATCAGTTACACAACCCAGGGCAACATGGGTTTAGAACAGGTCGCTCCTGTCTGTCTCAACTATTGGATCACTACGACAAGGTCCTAAATGCACTAGAAGACAAAAAGAATGCAGATGTAATATATACAGACTTTGCAAAAGCCTTCGACAAGTGTGACCATGGCGTAATAGCGCACAAAATGCGTGCTAAAGGAATAACAGGAAAAGTCGGTCGATGGATCTATAATTTCCTCACTAACAGAACACAGAGAGTAGTCGTCAACAGAGTAAAGTCCGAGGCAGCTACGGTGAAAAGCTCTGTTCCACAAGGCACAGTACTCGCTCCCATCTTGTTCCTCATCCTCATATCCGACATAGACAAGGATGTCAGCCACAGCACCGTGTCTTCCTTTGCAGATGACACCCGAATCTGCATGACAGTGTCTTCCATTGCAGACACTGCAAGGCTCCAGGCGGACATCAACCAAATCTTTCAGTGGCTGCAGAAAACAATATGAAGTTCAACGACGAGAAATTTCAATTACTCAGATATGGTAAACATGAGGAAATTAAATCTTCATCAGAGTACAAAACAAATTCTGGCCACAAAATAGAGCGAAACACCAACGTCAAAGACCTGGGAGTGATCATGTCGGAGGATCTCACCTCAAGGACCATAACATTGTATCAATCGCATCTGCTAGAAAAATGACAGGATGGATAATGAGAACCTTCAAAACTAGGGAGGCCAAGCCCATGATGACACTCTTCAGGTCACTTGTTCTATCTAGGCTGGAATATTGCTGCACACTAACAGCACCTTTCAAGGCAGGTGAAATTGCTGACCTAGAAAATGTACAGAGAACCTTCACGGCGCGCATAACGGAGATAAAACACCTCAATTACTGGGAGCGCTTGAGGTTCCTGAACCTGTATTCCCTGGAACGCAGGAGGGAGAGATACATGATATATACACCTAGAAATTCTAGAGGGACTAGTACCGAACTTGCACACGAAAATCACTCATTACGAAAGCAAAAGACTTGGCAGACGATGCACCATCCCCCCAATGAAAAGCAGGAGTGTCACTAGCACGTTA
Organism: Cherax quadricarinatus; assembly: GCF_026875155.1. Classification (NCBI taxonomy): domain Eukaryota; kingdom Metazoa; phylum Arthropoda; class Malacostraca; order Decapoda; family Parastacidae; genus Cherax; species Cherax quadricarinatus. Next base: position 34,540,689 of record NC_069405.1, read on the forward strand.
AGAGACCATACAATAAGTGTCAGGGGCCCGAGACTGTTCAACTGCCTCCCAGCATACATAAGGGGGATTACCAAAACACTCACCACACAGACCCCTGGCAGTCTTCAAGCTGGCACTGGACAAGCACCTAAAGTCAGTTCCTGATCAGCCGGGCTGTGGCTCGTACGTTGGTTTGCGTGCAGCCAGCAGCAACAGCCTGGTTGATCAGGCTCTGATCCACCAGGAGGCCTGGTCACAGACCGGGCCGCGGGGGCGTTGACCCCCGGAAGTCTCTCCAGGTAAACTCCAGGTAAACATTCCTGTCAGTGGCCCGTGTTACATTCCCGTCAGTGGCCCGTGTTACATTCCTGTCAGTGGCCCGTGTTACATTCCTGTCAGTGGCCCGTGTTACATTCCCGTCAGTGGCCCGTGTTACATTCCTGTCAGTGGCCCGTGTTACATTCCTGTCAGTGGCCGTGTTACATTCCTGTCAGTGGCCCGTGTTACATTTCCCGTCAGTGGCCCGTGTTACATTCCTGTCAGTGGCCCGTGTTACATTCCCGTCAGTGGCCCGTGTTACATTCCCGTCAGTGGCCCGTGTTACATTCCCGTCAGTGGCCCGTGTTACATTCCTGTCAGTGGCCCGTGTTACATTCCCGTCAGTGGCCCGTGTTACATTCCTGTCAGTGGCCCGTGTTACATTCCTGTCAGTGGCCCGTGTTACATTCCTGGCAGTGGTCCGTGTTACATTCCCGTCAGTGGCCCGTGTTACATTCCCGTCAGTGGCCCGTGTTACATTTCTGTCAGTGGCCCGTGTTACATTCCCGTCAGTGGCCCGTGTTACATTCCCGTCAGTGGCCCGTGTTACATTCCTGTCAGTGGCCCGTGTTACATTCCCGTCAGTGGCCCGTGTTACATTCCTGTCAGTGGTCCGTGTTACATTCCCGTCAGTGGCCCGTGTTACATTCCCGTCAGTGGCCCGTGTTACATTCCTGTCAGTGGCCCGTGTTACATTCCTGTCAGTGGTCCGTGTTACATTCCTGTCAGTGGCCCGTGTTACATTCCTGTCAGTGGCCCGTGTTACATTCCCGTCAGTGGCCCCTGTTACTTTCCTGTCAGTGGCCCGTGTTACATTCCTGTCAGTGGCCCGTGTTACATTCCCGTCAGTGGCCCATGTTACATTCCCGTCAGTGGCCCATGTTACATTCCCGTCAGTGGCCCATGTTACATTCCCGTCAGTGGCCCGTGTTACATTCCCGTCAGTGGCCCATGTTACATTCCCGTCAGTGGCCCATGTTACATTCCTGTCAGTGGCCCGTGTTACATTCCCGTCAGTGGCCCATGTTACATTCCCGTCAGTGGCCCGTGTTACATTCCCGTCACTGGCCCGTGTTACATTCCCGTCAGTGGCCCATGTTACATTCCCGTCAGTGGCCATGTTACATTCCTGTCAGTGGCCCTTGTTACATTCCCGTCAGTGGCCCATGTTACATTCCCGTCAGTGGCCAGTGTTACATTCCCGTCACTGGCCCTTGTTACATTCCCATCAGTGGCCCGTGTTACATTCCCGTCACTGGCCCGTGTTACATTCCCGTCAGTGGCCCGTGTTACATTTCTGTCAGAGGCCCGTGTTACATTCCTGTCAGTGGCTCGTGTTACATTCCCGTCAGTGGCCCGTGTTACATTCCCGTCACTGGCCCGTGTTACATTCCCGTCAGTGGCCCGTGTTACATTTCTGTCAGAGGCCCGTGTTACATTCCTGTCAGTGGCTCGTGTTACATTCCCGTCAGTGGCCCGTGTTACATTCCTGTCAGTGGCCCATGTTACATTTTTGTCAGTGGCCCGTGTTACATTTCTGTCAGTGGCTCGTGTTACATTCCCGTCAGTGGCCCGTGTTATATTCCCGTCAGTGGCCCGTGTTACATTCTTGTCAGTGGCCCGTGTTACATTCCTGTCAGTGGCCCGTGATACATTCCCGTCAGTAGCCCATGTTACATTTCTGTCAGTGGCCCGTGTTACATTCCAGTCAGTGGCCCGTGTTATATTCCCGTCAGTGGCCCGTGTTACATTCCTGTCAGTGGCCCGTGTTACATACCCGTCAGTAGCCCGTGTTACATTTCTGTCAGTGGCCCGTGTTATATTCCCGTCAGTGGCCCGTGTTACATTTCTGTCAGTGGCTCGTGTTACATTCCCGTCAGTGGCCCGTGTTACATTCCCGTCAGTGGCCCGTGTTATATTCCCGTCAGTGGCCCGTGTTACATTCCTGTCAGTGGCCCGTGTTACATTCCTGTCAGTGGCCCGTGTTACATTCCCGTCAGTAGCCCGTGTTACATTTCTGTCAGTGGCCCGTGTTACATTCCAGTCAGTGGCCCGTGTTATATTCCCGTCAGTGGCCCGTGTTACATTCCTGTCAGTGGCCCGTGTTACATTCCCGTCAGTAGCCCGTGTTACATTTCTGTCAGTGGCCCGTGTTACATTCCCGTCAGTGGCCCGTGTTATATTCCCGTCAGTGGCCCGTGTTACATTTCTGTCAGTGGCCCGTGTTACATTCCTGTCAGTGGCCCGTGTTACATTCCCGTCAGTGGCCCGTGTTATATCACCGTCAGTGGCCCGTGTTACATTTTTTTCAGTGGCTCGTGTTACATTCCCGTCATTGGCCCGTGTTACATTTCTGTCAGTGACCCGTGTTACATTTCTGTCAGTGGCCCGTGTTATATTTCTGTGAGTGGCCCGTGTTATATTTATGTCAGTGGCCCTTGTTACATTTCCCTCAGTGGCCCGTGTTACATTTCTGTCAGTGGCCCGTGTTACATTTCTGTCAGTGGCCCGTGTTACATTTCTGTCGGTAGCCCATGTTACATTTCTGTCAGTGGCCCGTGTTACATTTCTGTCAGTGGTCCGTGTTACAGTTCTGTCAGTGGCCCGTGTTACATTCCCGTCAGTGGTCCGTGTTACATTTCTGTCAGTGGCCCTTGTTACATTCCCGTCAGTGGCCCATGTTACATTTCTGTCAGTGGCCCCTGTTACATTTCTGTCAGTGGCCTGTGTTACATTTCTGTCAGTGGCCCGTGTTACATTTCTGTCAGTGGCTGGTGTTACATTCCCATCAGTGGCCCGTGTTACATTTCTGTCAGTGGCCCGTGTTACATTTCTGTCAGTGGCCCGTGTTACATTTCTGTCAGCGGCCCGTGTTACATTTCTGTCAGTGGCCCTTGTTACATTCCCGTCAGTGGCCCATGTTACATTTCTGTCAGTGGCCCCTGTTACATTTCTGTCAGTGGCCTGTGTTACATTTCTGTCAGTGGCCCGTGTTACATTTCTGTCAGTGGCTGGTGTTACATTCCCATCAGTGGCCCGTGTTACATTTCTGTCAGTGGCCCGTGTTACATTTCTGTCAGTGGCCCTTGTTACATTCCCGTCAGTGGCCCGTGTTACATTTCTGTCAGTGGCCCGTGTTACATTTCTGTCAGTGGCCCATGTTACGTTCCCTTCCTTGGCCCGTGTTACATTCCCGTCAGTGTGTCGTGGGGGTTCTTAAGGAGATATGACGGTTGAAAAAAACACACTTGTTGGATGGTAACGCTATATATTGTCAGACAGTGGTAAGGGAAGGGGCCCAGCGTGCCGTGTTACTGCCTGGTAGGTCTATGCGTCGACTGAGGAAGTTACAGAGGGACTCACGTACACATGCGCATCCCGTGACGTCACACAAACAGTCACTAAGCCTAGTAAGGGATCTTCTATATAAAGACATGGATGGTACTATGATACTCAGGTAAGCTATACAACACATGTAAGGGGGATCAGCAACTATGCTGACAGCTCGGTCATGTTACGTATGTCGTCTCGACATACGCTACTATGCTATAGGCTGAACAGGCAGGTGGTTCTGGGCTGATTCTATACAATAGCAAAGATATATGTAACTTAGAACTAATATATGGTATCATAACGGATGTTAACATAATGGATTTTAACATAATGGGTGTTAACGTAATGAGTTTTAACGTAATGCATTACAAATTATAAGAACAAATCATGGTATAATATAGGATGGAATTTGATCGATCGATCTGTATTCATGCACTCTACGGATTCTGAGGAAGAATAAATATATATTTACAAAGTGAAAGTAATTAACAGCAAAATCTGGTGCACACAGATCAGTATTGCTAAATTCTCAGAATTCGGAGGGAACGTGAACACGAAATTTTCTGAAAAACTGATCAGCTAATAACAAGACACACAGTTGACAGTTTCATTCATCTCGGACGTCTAATTATACAGGCTGTTTACATTTAAACCCAACTCTGCGAGGGTAAGGTTTACGTATGCAGAATGGTTATCATCTTTGGGTGGATCGAACTCTTTTGCGATGGCTAACACATGCCTTGACTGAGGACGATCTGAACGAGTATCTACAAAAGATACAGCTACATTCACTAGTGACTGTGGAATTACTAACTCTTCTGCTAGGAGTACTCAACTCGACTGTTCGATACAGTAATTCTTGGCTCATTACAAAGTCACTAATGGGTGCTGGTGGCTTCACAGTCAGAATAAGATCTTCCTGGAGCAGGAATCGAATCACACCAGACACAAGGGATCGGTTCTTTCTTACTGGAGGAATGAACAAACTCGGTGGAGTGGATGACGTTACAGAGGTACTCACGTACACATGCGCATCCCGTGACGTCACACAAACAGTCCCTAAGCCTAGTAGGGGATCTTCTATATAAACACATGGATGGTACTATGATACTCAGCTAAGCTATACAACGTATGTAAGGGGGATCAGCAACTATGCTGACAAGTGGCCCGTGTTACATTTCTGTCAGTCGCCCGTGTTACATTTCTGTCAGTGCCCGTGTTACATTCCCGTCAGTGGCCCGTGTTACATTTCTGTCAGTGGCCCGTGTTACATTTCTGTCTTCTAGTTACATCCTAGAATCTGTATTGATAAAGCCACTGGATGGCTGAACGTCTACAATAAAGATAACCAGATGTTGCACAAGTGTCTTAACTTTCATCTTGCCAGTATTGTATACCTGTCTTGCACATTGCTATATGTTGCAAAATACTGACAAGTTGATAGTTAAGAAGCATGTGCAACACATGGATGTCTTTATTGTTGAAACATTTCGCTTACACAGTAGGCTTCCTCAGTCAAATGCAGAGAATGGATTGAAGTCTTGTATCGTTCAGTCCCTTAACCTGAGGCTGAGGGACTGACAACCCCAGACTCACCCCGACGACGACGACGACGACGACGACGACGACGACGACGACGACGACGACGACGACGACGACGACGACGACGACGTCCGGGCATCACACAGCTGCCTGAATCATGAAATTTCCTTCTATTTTTAATTCCTCACGTTAAATATTCACCTTACTTTCCCCTTACATTCTTACTTCCTCATTTCTTCACATCGGATATTCACTTATTAATCCAGATTCATTTCTAAGCTGAATATGTCTGGCAGGAACATTCTTCCGAGAGGTCCCAGACCATCTTACTTATTCATCAATGTCTCATTAGACCGACCAACCAAGTTAATATCCTTTGGAGAAAGCAACCGGTCGGTGGTTTATAAATACCTCCCGGGGGTGACACAGCTACCAACCCGCGGTCTATTACTACCCCTCCCCCAGGTCGTAATAATGAAAAAAAAAAATCTTATATATTCTACATAACATTCTAGAGGCTGTTAATCCACTCAATGACACACAGACAGAAACCACACACAAACAGACCGCCACCACTGATGCCAACGCCCAGACACAACAACTCAATTGATCCGTGCGATATCTTTGGCTCGGACGAACGTATAGAGGACAATGGGGCAGCTACTTCGCCCGGGGAGGCGCCCTTTTCACGGGCCGCCTTTTTCGGAAAGCCTAATGTTGGGAAAACGTTTAGCGAACTGCGCTCCAACGGTGTGGAACGATACCACAAAGGTTATAACGTCGTCAGAGGACAGAGCGCCTCTGCCGCCCTTCACAATGGCTGACCCCGGGGAGACACACTGTTATGAAATGGTGTATTAGTAATGTGTGTGTGTGTGTGTGTGTGTGTGTGTGTGTGTGTGTGTGTGTGTGTGTGTGTGTGTGTGTGTGTGTGTGTACTCACCTAGTTGTACTCACCTAGTTGTACTCACCTAGTTGAGGTTGCGGGGGTCGAGTCCGAGCTCCTGGCCCCGCCTCTTCACTGATCGCTACTAGGTCACTCTCCCTGAGCCGTGAGCTTTATCATACCTCTGCTTAAAGCTATGTATGGATCCTGCCTCCACTACATCGCTTCCCAAACTATTCCACTTACTGACTACTCTGTGGCTGAAGAAATACTTCCTAACATCGTGTGTGTGTGTGTGTGTGTGTGTGTGTGTGTGTGTGTGTGTGTGTGTGTGTGTGTGTGTATGTGTATGTGTGTGTATGTGTGTGTGTGTGTGTGTGTGTGTGTGTGTGTGTGTGTGTGTGTGTGTGTGTGTGTGTGTGTGTGTGTGTGTGTGTGTGTGTGTGTATGTGTGTGTGTACTCACCTAGTTGAGGTTGCAGGGGTCGAGTCCAAGTTCCTGGCCCCGCCTCTTCACTGGTCGCTACTAGGTCACTCTCCCTGAACCATGAGCTTTATCGTACCTCTGCTTAAAGCTATGTATGGATCCTGCCTCCACTACATCGCTTCCCAAACTATTCCACTTCCTGACTACTCTGTGGCTGAAGAAATACTTCCTAACATCCCTTTGATTCATCTGTGACTTCAGCTTCCAACTATGTCCCCTTGTTGCTGTGTCCAGTCTCTGGAACATCCTGTCTTTGTCCACTTTGTCAATTCCTCTCAGTATTTTGTAAGTCATTATCATGTCCCCACTATCTCTCCTGTCCTCCAGTGTCGTCAGGTTAATTTCCCTTAACCTCTCCTCGTAGGACATACCTCTTAGCTCTGGGACTAGTCTTGTTGCAAATCTTTGCACTTTCTCTAGTTTCTTTACGTGCTTGGCTAGGTGTGGGTTCCAAACTGGTGCCGTATACTCCAATATGGGCCTAACGTACACGGTGTACAGGGTCCTGAACGATTCCTTATTAAGATGTCGGAATGCTGTTCTGAGGTTTGCCAGGCGCCCATATGCTGCAGCAGTT
>NC_069405.1:34552809-34615309 GCF_026875155.1 Cherax quadricarinatus
GTGTGTGGTGTGGTAGCGTGTATGTGTGGTGTGGTAGCGGTGTGTGTGGTGTGGTAGTGGTGTGGCAGTGGCGGTGGTGGTGTGGTAGTGGTGGGTGTGGTGTGGTAGTGGTGTGGTATGGTATGGTAGTGTGGTAGTGGTGCTGTGTGGTGTAGTAGTGGTGTGTGTGTGGTGTGGTATGGTGGTGGTGTGGTTGTGGTGGTGGTGTGGTAGTGGTGTGAATGGTATAGTATTGATGTGTGTGGTGTGGTAGTGGTGTGTGTGGTAGTGGTGTGTGTGGTGTGAGTGTAGTGGGGTAGTGGTGGTGGTGTGGTTTGGAGTTGTGTGGTAGTGGTGGTGGTGTGGTATGGTGGTGGTGTGGTGTGTGGTGGTGTGTAGAGTTGGTGCAAAATCACAAGTAGTGGTGTAGGTTATAGTGGTGTTAGGTGGTGTTCTTCGTTGTGTTCATTGTAGTGGTGGCTGTGTTCACTGCAATGGTGGCTGTGTTCACTGTAGTGGTGATGGTGATGTTAGTGGCAATAAGGGAGATTGGAAATGTTTGTTTTAAGGAAGGATAGTAGTATTGGTCGTGGTGAGTGTAGTAGGTGGAATTGAAGGAGGGTAAGGAATGGAGGGAGGAGGGTAGGAGGTGAAAGGAGAGGAAAGGGAACACTCCAAGGAGCACCACAAGGAGCATCTTAAGTAACACTAAAAAGAAATCTCAAAAAGGCACCTCAATGAACATCAACTGTCGATACCAGTGTATAGTGTGGCGAGAACATGTATATATTTTGCGTGCATAAGACCAACTATAAACCTGAGGTCATCTTTATTTGCTAAGGAAGGAAAGTAGAGCCTTCCAGTGGTGGTATACAACCCTAGATTATTTAGCGACCATAAGTATGGGAAGAGTCGAGAGGCTGGTTCAATTACCTCGTCTGTGGTAATCGTCCCAGCCAGACTCTCTCAGGCCATCGGTTGACTTATCATTGTTGTCGATGGTTCTCTTAGGTTTTTAACATTCATTGTTTATCATTAATTTGGATCGAGATGAAAACGTTGTATATTCGTAAATATTGTCTACCCACGTGTAGTGAAGTTATTTCACAAGTTATTTCTTAGTCTACGTTTCGTTGCTTGAGTGATTCTTACGGCTATTACTGGTATTTGCTAATAGCACACCAGAGTACTGTAGTCTTACAACGGAATTATTGAAGTTCATGAAATAGGAGGTTGTCGGTATTGTGAGTAATCCACCTTGTTACTAGTTATAGTTTTTCTTTGTTGCTGTGCAAGCGGCGATACCATAGCAGAGACTTAGAAAGTTGGTGACATCCATGACTTTGCATACTCTGGCTAACATACTGCCTCGCCGTTTTTGGAGTGTTGCACATGCTGTTGCGATCGGTTATAGGTGGAGGGTAATAGGCGAGGAACTTCGTAAGCTCAGGCTCCACTTATTATTCTATGATTTTGAAACAGTGACAGCTGAGTTTCTTTCTGGTATGACTAACAGTGTGCAGGGTGAAGAATTAGACATACGTGTAACATCTGTGTATCTTTACTGTAATAAAGATACCCAGATGTTGCACAGGTGTCTAATTCTTCATCCTGGCGGTACTGTGTACCACGTATGTACAGTGTTAAGGGTACCTGCGATCAAGGTGGGATCGCACCAGCGACTGGGCAAGACTTATTAACAATAAGTGTGGCATATGAAATGACAAAGATGAATTAAGAAAGAAACAGAGAGAGTCTTGGCTGCTAAAGAGAGGGAATTGCTTCGTAATAAACATGGTGAACAATTCAACATTTACGAAATCTAAAAACAATAATGTGACTATCCGGGGGTCGAACTCCCGCTATTTTAGCACGCCTCCCGAGAAGCCATAGACTACTGGGCCATCACTGGACTAAGGCGTCTCAGAATTTTGGAGGGCTTTCCGGGAGGCGTGCTAATATGTCGTGAGTTCGATTCCCGGCTAGTCACAGTAATGTTATTTGCTTAAAAATAACTCGTTCGTGGATACATTGATACATGACATCTGTGTTACTCCTTACTGCAGCCGAAACTCACATTTTTCAGTATTTAAAAGAATGAACATCTATGATTGAAATTATGCAAATATGAATAATATTGTGCAGTAATCGCGAACAAGCGATACGAAAGGCAAAACAACCACGGGGGGAGTTGATTGACAGCTCAAGGCCTTTCGTGTTGCAATCACACATCATCAGGAACTTGCTATGTTGCAGAAAAAAAAGAGGAATTCCAAGCAAATACGCTCAGAGGAACCGAGTTCTCTCAAGCAAACACGCTCCTCTTTTTTTCTGCAACATTGCAAGTTTCTGATATGTGATTGCAACACGAAAGGCCTAGAGTTGTCATTCAGCTATTTTCGTGGTTTTTTGCATGTAATACATTTATATAACACTAACCTGAGAGAAAATTGTGAGCGTTTCAAAAGAAAAAAGTGTAAAATATTCCTAATTCTGAAGAGGGTCCAGAGCTGCAGCGACACGAATCCGAAACCACAAGTGTCCGAGACCCTGGAGAGGAACTCGCCATAAACAAAATATGTAAATCTTTCTTCTTTTTGTGTAGGGACGCCGTGGTTCCTGGTCGGAGTGCGCCACACAACAAGTGCAGGACGGTGACAGAGGTGACGTGGTGGACACGGCCCTGGGGTAAATATAATGGTGATAATGGTGTATAATGGGTGTAGGGGCACGGGGTTAGGGGGGGGATCAAATGGAGGGAGAAGCCACACAATACGGAGTCTGGCGACACAACCACATTTGTTACACTCACTGCCAATCAGCTGGCATCGTCTCCTGATCCATCGCTCTGGCTACGGTTTCAGCGCATCATAGTCTTTCTCATGTATTTAAAAATAATTATAAAAAAAACATTTAATTTTACTTTCCACTTCTTGGATATTTATATTTTTACTAAAATGAATTTTAATGTAAATCGATTATTTAATGATACAATACAAATATTTTAATGTATATATATATATATATAGGGAAGTATATATATATATATATATATATATATATATATATATATATATATATATATATAATATATATATATATATATATATTATATTATATATATATATATATATATATATATATATATATATATATATATATATATATATATATATATATATATATATATATATATATATATTACTAATTAACTAACCATATCAACAAATGAGTCCTGATTACTTTTAATAACTATAAAGGAATAGGTAATTATGATCAAATTATAACGCCATATCTTCCCTTTCAAGCCATTATAGTGGAAATAATTATTCATAATGAAAGTATATTAATAAGTGAGTATAAAGCCAGAGACACTAACCCGAACACACAGCTTGCAGGCGCCGACAACATGAGAGGAAATCGACAACAGGAGGGTCTAATAAAGTTATAAATCCCGAGGTATTTAGGCTAATATCGCCTCTATGATAACGTGATTTTGGGATGAGTTTCAAAGCAAACGTGTCGACCGTTTAGGAATCAAAGACCGCATGTAATCCTAGAGAAAAACAGAGCTTATGATAGGACTTAATAAGGCCAATATGACGAGGGAGCAATGGCTGGACTATTGAGGACCACTTTTGTGCGGTAAGTGAATATAAATGCCTTTTTACTCGACATTGTATTAAGGGTTGATGCTGTGTACATAATATGTTTATAATAGCCAACATATGTATGCTGTTGATGGTCGCATCACGGGGTAGGGAAGCCCTTTTGGCCCTTGTGAAGGGCTCAGTCAAGGCCTGATAATCTTTGTGGACAAGTTTCGTGGGCAGAAAGACTGCGGTTTTAGGAAATACATGGAGTTTAAAGCACCATAATGACTCAGTGGCGATAATTAATCAAGAGAGGGGAGGTTGATAGTCACTCTAATGACCTAGTGTGTCCCCCCACTGCAGTTTGCTTCATGGACTCGACCATATTAATAAATGAGAGTTTATAAATGTTTTAGTTCAGGTCAAACTCAGGTTAAAACATTTGATTCAGACTTAATTATTATTATTATTATTATTATTATTATTATTATTATTATTATTATTATTATTATTAGTAGTAGTAGTAGTAGTAGTAGTAGTGGTAGTAGTAGTAGTAGTAGTAGTAGTAGTAGTAGTAGTAGTAGTAGTAGCAGTAGTAGTAGTAGTAGTAGTAGTAGTAGTAGTAGTGGTAGTAGTAGTAGTAGTAGTAGTAGTAGTAGTAATATCTAGCACTCGCGTGTATTTACGAATTTAAATATTCTTCCACATGTTTAGTGACTCGAGAGGAGAATAGACGATAGAAAGATATATTGTGAGCTTTGTGGCTTAGTGGTACAAATAACAAAAAGACACAATACCGTGACTGGAACGATAGACAAATAACCCGCACATAAAAGAGAGAAGCTTACGACGATGTTTCGGTCCGACTTGGACCATTTACAAGGTCACACGTGTGACTTTGTAAATTGCCCAAGTCGGACCGAAACGTCGTCGTAAGCTTCTCTCTTTTATGTGCGGGTTATTTGTGTATTAGTGGTACAACACTGGTTCTGCTACATGCCTGCACCACAGTTCGAATCCCCGTCCACTCTTCTGTTTATTCATTAGCAGTTATTCATTACGACTTGAGTTCTTTTAACACAATTAATACAATACGGGTCGAGGCGAGAGATGAGTCGCCTTGTACGGTCCTCTACCTTCCCCAGGTACTGAGATAGGATAGTGGCAAAGCAGTCCAAGAGAGTGGTGCATACTCAAGGTGAAAGCAAAATTTCGTTGCTGTAGCCTCTGTTTTCGAACGTATTTGAGATACTTCTTAAAGCTGTATGTTCAAGACTGGTTTAGATATAAACCTGTAAGTTTTTTATTAGTTTACGTATATAACTACATGTTCATGAATGGTTTACATGTGAAGCTGCAGGTTCTTGACAGGTTTACAAGTATCGCTCATCACAGTGTTCGTCACAGTCAAGGTCAGAGTTGTCCTTTTCACGAAATCACTTCTTTTACTGAGTGATGTCTGGAGACATATGGTGGCTCTCACAAGCAAGTGTAACCCTGTCATCGTTCTACCTAAGTTAATAGAGTTCAAATTTCGTGACTTATGTGCCTGAACACACAGGATATCTTCTTGTTGGAGTGCAGGCTTTCACCTCTTTTCTCTCCCTCTCCCTCTCTCTCTCTGTCTCTGTCTCTGTCTCTCTCTCTTTCTCTCTCTCTCTCTCTCTCTCTCTCTCTCTCTCTCTCTCTCTCTCTCTCTCTCTCTCTCTCTCTCTCTCTCTCTCTCTCTCTCTCTCTCTCTCTTTCGCCTATACACTCGTAAGCACTCCAGTGTACATTCTAAGCCCCTTCCCATTTTTTGTCCCACATGAAATGGAATTTCTCCTCTATATTCTGTTGCAAATATCAATGGAAAATCTCTCTCTCTCTCTCTCTCTCTCTCTCTCTCTCTCTCTCTCTCTCTCTCTCTCTCTCTCTCTCTCTCTCTCTCTCTCTCTCTCTCTCTCTCTCTTTCTCTCTTTCTCTCTTTCTAGTATGATCGCACACCTGTTGAATTTTTGTGATCTTAAACGGATAGGATTGAAATAGTCTTTCTTATCCACCTGGGGGATTAAAACCTGCTCTGGGAGAGGAATGTTTTGTGATTGGACGATCAGTTTTATTCAGTTATCGATCTGTGAGAGAGAGGGAGGTGAGACAAGCGTGAGGATGGCAGGAACTGGAAGATGGAAAAGAAAAAGTTGAGAGAAGGAAGGAAGGACTGGACAAGACTGAGGAAGAGTGCGTGAGAAAAGATGAAAGTAGATCTATCGTTATAAGTTGAGAGAGAGAGAGAGAGAGAGAGAAGAGAAGAGAGAAGAGAGAGAGGAGAGAGAGAAGAGAGAGAGAGAGAGAGAGAGAGAGAGAGAGAGAGAGAGAGAGAGAGAGAGAGAGAGAGAGAGGAGAGAGAGAGAGAGAGGAGAGAGAGAGAGAGAGAGAGAGAGGGAGAGAGAGAAAGAGAGCGGAGAGAGAGAGAGAAGAGAGAGGAGAGAGGGAGAGGAGAGAGAGAGAGAGGAGAGAGGAGAGAGGAGAGAGAGAGAGAGGAGAGAGAGGAAGAAGGAGAGGAGAGAGAGAGAGAGAGAGAGAGAGAGAGAGAGAGAGAGAGGAGAGAGAGGAGAGAGAGAGAGAGAGAGAGAGAGAGAGAGAGAGAGAGAGAGAGAGGAGAGAGAGAGAGAGAGGAAAGAGAGAGAGAGGAGAGAGAGAGAGGAGAGAGAGAGAGAGAGAGAGAGGAGAGAGAGAGAGAGAGATGAGAGAGAAGAGAGAGAGAGGAGAGGAGAGAGAGGAGAAGATGAGAGAAAGAAGAGGATGAGAGAGAGGAGAGAGAGGAGGCCTAGAGAGAGACAGGAGAGAGAGAAGGAAGATGGGAGACAATAATAAGGCGTATCCTAGAAGCCCTAGTCTACACTGGGGCTACCTTTGAGAGGACAGGTACAGAAAGCTACATTATTTCGCCTAATAGTAGAGAGGCTTTATGGCATTCCTAACGTCCGCCCACTACGCAAACTACAGCTGAAAGAGGCAAGCAACATCCTCCAGTACTGTGCTCTGAATGGAGTGAACTACAGCGTTCTCATAACTCCAGAACTATCGTCAAGGTTCTATAACTGCAGTACTGCAGTTAATTGAGTCCTATATTTCAGATGCTTTTAGAAGGTCTCAAACAGTGGAGTGTTTTGTACTTCAGTAATCTTAGTACTTCAGGTTTGTTTCGTAGTCAAGTGTATCATCTGAACTGTCAAATAATTGTTCGTTTTAATGCATCAAACTCATGTTTAGTTAGTCTCGTAGTTCTTCGTTTTCTGTTGACGAACAAATATTAAATTCTTAAAAATCTTTCTATGTACCTGGTGTGATTTTCAGCATTACATAAAACTTGAAAAAATATTCTCAGAAACCGTAAACTAATAGTTTTTTTTTTTTTTTGGATGCCGAATTTCCACTCCTTATTAGTTTCACGAAGACGTAAAGCTTTGGTATTCTCTCTCTCTCTCTCTCTCTCTCTCTCTCTCTCTCTCTCTCTCTCTCTCTCTCTCTCTCTCTCTTTGTCTTGTGTACATCTTTTTGAGGGCAAAACACTAGAAGAAATTTAAGGTGAGGTCTGGAAAGTATGTTATAAATGCAAGTATTGTTATAGGTGTCTTGTACTGAGATGTCAAGCTGTCAAACCCAACGTTATGTTGGCGTTGCTTCACACGTCTAAGCATTGTTTGCAATACGTTAATTCACTGCTAATGGCTCTTCCAAGGTCCTCCTTTTGTCTCGGCTCTTGGCTTGTCATGTATATATATTTTCAATTCGCATTTTCCATTGTTGTACCTAAAAGGCATTACCTCGAACTTTACCCGCAATTAAAAACGCATCTTCCAGACACAGTCGTCGCTGAAGAAGTTATCACTCGTACTACGTTTCGCTCTACGTATTTACGATTACATCAGTTGATAAAGCTCTGCGCAGAGCGAAGCGTTGCTTCAGTGAAATCTTGTTCTGCAGCCCGAGTCTTCATTTCACCCTCTGGATCTTCCCTCCACGCCACGCCAAGTCCTCCTGAATTAACTGACATCTATACCCGGAGAGGGTTCCAGGGGGCAGCGCCCCCGAGGCCCAGCCTGTGACCAGCCCCTTGTTGCAGAGCATTTCGGCCAGTCTGACGTGACTTAAGAAATCGTAATGACACGATTGCAAATAAACCATACCCCCGGCCGGGATTGAACCCGCGGGTTCAATCCCGGCCGGGGGTATGGTTTATTTCGGCCAGTCTTAAAATTAACTTTCAACTAATAACAATAATACAAAAAGAATAGTGTAATAGCATGATTGGTTTCCAATAACATTTTATATACCGTAATAATTTAGTCTGTGATTAATGACCCTTGTGTATCAAGTTGCTATAACATTTGTAATGGTGAATTATGAGGTAGAACATATTTTATGTTGTTACGTATGTTGCAACAGATTGTTGATAGTATGAACATTAGTATGAATGTTAATAAGGTTTTGATCAACGGGGTTGCTATTGAAAAATCAGACTTGAACATAAATTATCTAAGAGCGGGTTAGGGTAGAGTAGGTTAGGTAAGGCTCGTCAGGACACAGGACAAGTGTTTCTTTACGCGGGTCTTAAGACCCGCCGTTGGAGCTTTTGGTCATCCGGCCGAGGCCTTCTGCTGACTTACCGGTCCACCCCATTAAAAAATTAGGGTTTTATGTAGATATTGGGCAGCACCTGTGGGGGGGGGGGTAAGTGTGGAAGGAATTTAGATTTAATTTAGGGAACTGGAGCACAGATCAAATTCCCTAGAACAAGAGCCCCTCACCAGCTTCAAGGAACCTCCCTTGATGGGCAGGGCAGAGTAAAGAGGGACTTTCTGACTATATTTTTGAAGAAGGTGGCTGAGGGTAGACTTTCTACATCTTCTGGACGGGACATCCAAATTTTAAAGCCTTTTATTGGAATAGATGTACGAGTTAAGTCGAATACTTGGTATATCAACGAGAGATTTATATTTCGCCTGCTCTTGCGAATTCCTTGCATTGTTAAAATCTCTAGAAAGGCTGATGCATGCAGGGGATGAGATGAAAAGCTGTAAGCCTTCTCCCTGAAAGCTGGCTGCCTTGGATCAAAGTCTAGCGCAAGCTGGACTCCAAGGTATTGGGCCAGTGTGGGTAGATTGGTAAAGCACTGTGTACCTTGTTCCAAGGTTCGTAGGTTCGAGTGTGAGCATATCAGAGCGAGAGAGAGAGAGAGAGAGAGAGAGAGAGAGAGAGAGAGAGAGAGGGCACCAATGAGAGGTACCAACTAAGTGAATGACTCCTAGTGTATTGTCCCGCTGGGTTCAATTGGATCGAGACTCGGCGATAAGACGCCTGGCTTAGAGAAACCTTTCCCATCACCTTAAGACGGTTCCAATCCTCCTTTATTCTCCCCACTCCTCATCTGAGTGACTTGCATTAATCATAAATACCAACACGACATCGCTGTAATCCATTAGAGGAGATCGATATCACTTCATAATAGTCTCGGATTCGACACACCGAAGATGCGATCGCGTTTTTGCAATGCTCTTTTGTTCTCGGACGGCGCTGTGACACGCGATAAGTGGCCGGGTTATGACGTCTATTGTGTAGGTGGCGCTTATCGTTTTGTTTATCTCGGTGTTATTATTGGCTAGGTGGGGGAATATGATAGACACATTCTCAGCGAGATGTATCTGAAGGCGCCATCTTGCGTCTATCCAGCGAGGGACGGCTCAATGGACGGCCCAGAGAGCTTATCCGCTTGTTGTAATTCTGTACTGAGGACGGAGTGAGAGACTTGGGTAGTATAGATGACGAAACCCAACACTCTGCAACAGAGATTAATAATGGAGTTCAATTGCTTTTGCGCATTTTTTCTTGTTAAAGATGAGAATGTCTTAGAATTATTATTATTAATATTAATATTTTTGTTATCCTAATTATCATCACAATCATCATTCTAGAAAATATTTATGGGTTTCCACTCTAATATACGCCAGATCAAAAATTCCTCCCCCCCCCCAAAAAAAAAGAAGAAAAAAGGAAGAAAAAAGAATAACCATGAATATTTGTAGAAAGTTTTCCACAAAAGTTCATAGATTTTTTCCCTGTTAATCTTTTAACACTGTTAGTATAGTTAAAAAGTTCTTCTATCATCCACGCGGGAACTTTGAAGTTCGAAGACTTACAAGAGGATTCGATCCCCTAAGTTATTACTTATGGTTTTCGATCCTAAGAGTTTTTTTTTTTTTTTTTGGTCAATGTATATGGTATCAATTTATTTCTGAATATTTTTTTCAATAAAATTTTTAAATGCAATTTTTAATAAGTGCAAAATAAACTCGGGTTGAGTATAATAGTCTATACTTCATGTGAAAACTAAACCCGCAAGGGTACATACACTGAGACGTGTGTATCTTCTAGTGTGTATGTACACCAAGATGTGTGTATATCTCCGTGTATGTACACAGAGAAGTATCAGCGTATATACACCTTGACGTGTGTAATTTATAGTATGTAAAGTGAGTGGTGTATATCTTAGTGTATATATACCGGAAGGCCGTACGTACACACACACACACACACACACACACACACACACACACACACACACACACACACACACACACACACACACACACACACACACAGGTGTGGACAGGCAACACGCAACCTTAAAGGACCCTCGTGTGGTCGACGGGTTTACAACATAATATACCAGTCACCAAATTAATATAGAAAAAAGGGCGAGTGTTAAGGTATCTGCGGAAAGACTTGTTAGTGGTTTTAAAACTTAGAGAAAATACAGGAACATAAAAGGTTTTTATAAACTTTTGGTACGACATTGTTGTTGTGCCAGCGAGGTGGAGGCTGGAGGAAGAAGGGGGATAAATCTTCCACTGTGATGCGAGGCTGAGATTACACTGCGGAATGATACGCAGTGAACTAGTTGGTGACATGGCCAAGGAAATACACACTACAACATTCACTATTCCAGTGTCAACGGATGTTGCACCTTGAAGGTGCACTGAAAAAATCATAAAAACATTCAATGAAAAATGTAAGTTGTCATGCTTACCAACACACTTTAGCCCGATTAAATAGAGATGTGTCTATTACTGGAGTAACAGACATATCTGTGTCTGTTTCTCTAGTAACAGACAGATCTGTGTCTGTTACTGGAGTAACAGACACGTCTGTGTCTATTACTGGAGTAACAGACACATCTGTGTTTATTACCGGCATGTGAAAACACTGTCGGTAACACAGTGTTTCCACTGGGAAGAGGCAAGAGGAAAACCAGAACCTTGATACCCACAAACAACTGCAGTGACAAAAGACCTCACTGAAAAAACACAACAGTGACAATAGACACACTGAACCACCAGAACAGTGATAACAGACACATTTAACCACCAGAACAGTGACAACAGACACACTGAACCACCACAACAGTGACAACAAACATCAGTGAACCACCACAATCAGAGTTACATCACAACTCGTGTAGTCAATGGGAGAAGAGGAAATCTCTAAACAAACTACACCTACCCTGAAGAAGAAAAAGGGGATCCATGTACAAAACTTCCAATGGAACTCGTTCGTTTCACTGAAGGCTCCTAACATTGGATCCATGTACAAAACTTCCAATGGAACTCGTTCGTTTCACTGAAGGCTGCTAACATTGGATCCATGTACAAAACTTCCAATGGAACTCGTTCGTTTCACTGAAGGCTCCTAACATTGGATCCATGTACAAAACTTCCAATGGAACTCGTTCGTTTCACTGAAGGCTCCTAACATTGGATCCATGTACAAAACTTCCAATGGAACTCGTTCGTTTCACTGAAGGCTCCTAACATTGGATCCATGTACAAAACTTCCAATGGAACTCGTTCGTTTCACTGAAGGCTCCTAACATTGGATCCATGTACAAAACTTCCAATGGAACTCGTTCGTTTCACTGAAGGCTCCTAACATTGGATCCATGTACAAAACTTCCAATGGAACTCGTTCGTTTCACTGAAGGCTCCTAACATTGGATCCATGTACAAAACTTCCAATGGAACTCGTTCGTTTCACTGAAGGCTCCTAACATTGGATCCATGTACAAAACTTCCAATGGAACTCGTTCGTTTCACTGAAGGCTCCTAACATTGGATCCATGTACAAAACTTCCAATGGAACTCGTTCGTTTCACTGAAGGCTCCTAACATTGGATCCATGTACAAAACTTCCAATGGAACTCGTTCGTTTCACTGAAGGCTCCTAACATTGGATCCATGTACAAAACTTCCAATGGAACTCGTTCGTTTCACTGAAGGCTTATAACATTGGATCCATGTACAAAACTTCCAATGGAACTCGTTCGTTTCACTGAAGGCTCCTAACATTGGATCCATGTACAAAACTTCCAATGGAACTCGTTCGTTTCACTGAAGGCTCCTAACATTGGATCCATGTACAAAACTTCCAATGGAACTCGTTCGTTTCACTGAAGGCTCCTAACATTGGATCCATGTACAAAACTTCCAATGGAACTCGTTCGTTTCACTGAAGGCTCCTAACATTGGATCCATGTACAAAACTTCCAATGGAACTCGTTCGTTTCACTGAAGGCTTATAACATTGGATCCATGTACAAAACTTCCAATGGAGCTCGTTCGTTTCACTGAAGGCTCCTAACATTGGATCCATGTATAAAACTTCCAATGGAACTCGTTCGTTTCACTGAAGGCTCCTAACATTGGATCCATGTACAAAACTTCCAATGGAACTCGTTCGTTTCACTGAAGGCTCCTAATATTGGATCCATGTACAAAACTTCCAATGGAACTCGTTCGTTTCACTGAAGGCTCCTAACATTGGATCCATGTACAAAACTTCCAATGGAACTCGTTCGTTTCACTGAAGGCTGCTAACATTGGATCCATGTACAAAACTTCCAATGGAACTCGTTCGTTTCACTGAAGGCTGCTAACATTGGATCCATGTACAAAACTTCCAATGGAACTCGTTCGTTTCACTGAAGGCTCCTAACATTGGATCCATGTACAAAACTTCCAATGGAACGCGTTCGTTACACTGAAGGCTCCTAACATTGGATCCATGTACAAAACTTCCAATGGAACTCGTTCGTTTCACTGAAGGCTCCTAACATTGGATCCATGTACAAAACTTCCAATGGAACTCGTTCGTTTCACTGAAGGCTTATAACATTGGATCCATGTACAAAACTTCCAATGGAACTCGTTCGTTTCACTGAAGGCTCCTAACATTGGATCCATGTACAAAACTTCCAATGGAACTCGTTCGTTTCACTGAAGGCTCCTAACATTGGATCCATGTACAAAACTTCCAATGGAACTCGTTCGTTTCACTGAAGGCTTATAACATTGGATCCATGTACAAAACTTCCAATGGAACTCGTTCGTTTCACTGAAGGCTCCTAACATTGGATCCATGTACAAAACTTCCAATGGAACTCGTTCGTTTCACTGAAGACTTCTAACATTGGATCCATGTACAAAACTTCCAATGGAACTCGTTCGTTTCACTGAAGGCTCCTAACATTGGATCCATGTACAAAACTTCCAATGAAACTCGTTCGTTTCACTGAAGGCTCCTAACACTGGATCCATGTACAAAACTTCCAATGGAACTCGTTCGTTTCACTGAAGGCTCCTAACATTGGATCCATGTACAAAACTTCCAATGAAACTCGTTCGTTTCACTGAAGGCTCCTAACATTGGATCCATGTACAAACTTCCAATGGAACTCGTTCGTTTCACTGAAGGCTCCTAACATTGGATCCATGTACGAAACTTCCAATGGAACTCGTTCGTTTCACTGAAGGCTCCTAACATTGGATCCATGTACGAAACTTCCAATGGAACTCGTTCGTTTCACTGAAGGCTCCTAACATTGATCCATGTACAAAACTTCCAATGGAACTCGTTCGTTTCACTGAAGGCTCCTAACATTGGATCCATGTACAAAACTTCCAATGGAACTCGTTCGTTTCACTGAAGGCTCCTAACATTGGATCCATGTACAAAACTTCCAATGGAACTCGTTCGTTTCACTGAAGGCTTATAACATTGGATCCATGTACAAAACTTCCAATGGAACTCGTTCGTTTCACTGAAGGCTCCTAACATTGGATCCATGTACAAAACTTCCAATGGAACTCGTTCGTTTCACTGAAGGCTCCTAACATTGGATCCATGTACAAAACTTCCAATGGAACTCGTTCGTTTCACTGAAGGCTCCTAACATTGGATCCATGTACAAAACTTCCAATGGAACTCGTTCGTTTCACTGAAGGCTCCTAACATTGGATCCATGTACAAAACTTCCAATGGAACTCGTTCGTTTCACTGAAGGCTTATAACATTGGATCCATGTACAAAACTTCCAATGGAGCTCGTTCGTTTCACTGAAGGCTCCTAACATTGGATCCATGTATAAAACTTCCAATGGAACTCGTTCGTTTCACTGAAGGCTCCTAACATTGGATCCATGTACAAAACTTCCAATGGAACTCGTTCGTTTCACTGAAGGCTCCTAATATTGGATCCATGTACAAAACTTCCAATGGAACTCGTTCGTTTCACTGAAGGCTCCTAACATTGGATCCATGTACAAAACTTCCAATGGAACTCGTTCGTTTCACTGAAGGCTGCTAACATTGGATCCATGTACAAAACTTCCAATGGAACTCGTTCGTTTCACTGAAGGCTGCTAACATTGGATCCATGTACAAAACTTCCAATGGAACTCGTTCGTTTCACTGAAGGCTCCTAACATTGGATCCATGTACAAAACTTCCAATGGAACGCGTTCGTTACACTGAAGGCTCCTAACATTGGATCCATGTACAAAACTTCCAATGGAACTCGTTCGTTTCACTGAAGGCTCCTAACATTGGATCCATGTACAAAACTTCCAATGGAACTCGTTCGTTTCACTGAAGGCTTATAACATTGGATCCATGTACAAAACTTCCAATGGAACTCGTTCGTTTCACTGAAGGCTCCTAACATTGGATCCATGTACAAAACTTCCAATGGAACTCGTTCGTTTCACTGAAGGCTCCTAACATTGGATCCATGTACAAAACTTCCAATGGAACTCGTTCGTTTCACTGAAGGCTTATAACATTGGATCCATGTACAAAACTTCCAATGGAACTCGTTCGTTTCACTGAAGGCTCCTAACATTGGATCCATGTACAAAACTTCCAATGGAACTCGTTCGTTTCACTGAAGACTTCTAACATTGGATCCATGTACAAAACTTCCAATGGAACTCGTTCGTTTCACTGAAGGCTCCTAACATTGGATCCATGTACAAAACTTCCAATGAAACTCGTTCGTTTCACTGAAGGCTCCTAACACTGGATCCATGTACAAAACTTCCAATGGAACTCGTTCGTTTCACTGAAGGCTCCTAACATTGGATCCATGTACAAAACTTCCAATGAAACTCGTTCGTTTCACTGAAGGCTCCTAACATTGGATCCATGTACAAAACTTCCAATGGAACTCGTTCGTTTCACTGAAGGCTCCTAACATTGGATCCATGTACGAAACTTCCAATGGAACTCGTTCGTTTCACTGAAGGCTCCTAACATTGGATCCATGTACGAAACTTCCAATGGAACTCGTTCGTTTCACTGAAGGCTCCTAACATTGGATCCATGTACGAAACTTCCAATGGAACTCGTTCGTTTCACTGAAGGCTCCTAACATTAGATCCATGTACGAAACTTCCAATGGAATTCGTTCGTTTCACTGAAGGCTCCTAACATTGGATCCATGTACGAAACTTCCAATGGAACTCGTTCGTTTCACTGAAGGCTCTAATATTGGATCCATGTACGAAACTTCCAATGGAACTCGTTCGTTTCACTGAAGGCTCCTAACATTGGATCCATGTACGAAACTTCCAATGGAACTCGTTCGTTTCACTGAAGGCTCCTAACATTGGATCCATGTACGAAACTTCCAATGGAACTCATTCGTTTCACTGAAGGCTCCTAACATTTAATCCATGTACGAAACTTCCAATGGAACTCGTTCGTTTCACTGAAGGCTCCTAACATTGGATCCATGTACGAAACTTCCAATGGAATTCGTTCGTTTCACTGAAGGCTCCTAACATTGGATCCATGTACGAAACTTCCAATGGAACTCGTTCGTTTCACTGAAGGCTCCTAACATTGGATCCATGTACAAAACTTCCAATGGAACTCATTCGTTTCACTGAAGGCTCCTAACATTTAATCCATGTACGAAACTTCCAATGGAACTCGTTCGTTTCACTGAAGGCTCCTAACATGGTACCCCCCCTGGTTAAGTAGTACCTCTAATACCCCTCAAGGCCACATGACTCAAGATAGGTTATAAACAACGACTGTCGTTGATTAAGCAAGAAATGTGGAAAAAGACACTTTATATATATATATATATATATATATATATATATATATATATATATATATATATATATATATATATATATATATATATATATATATATATATATATATATATATATATATATATATATATGTATATAATATATATATATATATATATATATATATATATATATATATATATATATATATATATATATATATTATATATATAGCTAATAGCTGATTTTCGCTTAATTTTTAATTCAATTTCAATTGTTTCTCAGAGCGACGGAGAGTCAATGACGAGGTACGATTGCTAAGTAATTCCTCCCGCATTTAATTATTATGTCACGTCTTCTCCCTGCTGGAAAAGCTCTATATAATTCCAGGTGTCTTGAGATTACTTACGAAGATCTATAATTATCTTCCGCACTTCCAGAACGCCAATAAAAATTTTTAAATTAGCAAATACCTGCCTTGTTTTTTTTTTTTTTTTGGAATGAAAATAACGTAAAGAGGAAGTTGACGAAGTAATGGAAATTTTCTTGACGAGAGTAATGGAGATAATGTTGTCTTGATATTATAGCATGTTATTTGATGTTATGCAATGTTGTCTTGATGTTATAACATTTATTATTTAGCAATGTTGTCTTGATGTTATAGCAATGTTGTCTTGATGTATAGCAATTGTCTTGATGTTATAGCAATGTTGTCTTGATGTTTATACAATGTTATCTTGATGTTATAGCAATGTTGTCTTGATGTTATAGCAATGTTGTCTTGATGTTATAGCAATGTTGTCTTGATGTTATAACAATGTTATCTTGATGTTATAGCAATGTTGTCTTGATGTTATAGCAATGTTGTCTTGATGTTATAGCAATGTTGTCTTGATGTTATAAGCAATGTTTCTTGATGTTATAGCAATGTTGTCTTGATGTTATAGCAATGTTGTCTTGATGTTATAACAATGTTATCTTGATGTTATAGCAATGTTGTCTTGATGTTATAGCAATGTTGTCTTGATGTTATAGCAATGTTGTCTTGATGTTATAGCAATGTTGTCTTGATGTTATAGCAATGTTGTCTTGATGTTATAGCAATGTTGTCTTGATGTTATAGCAATGTTGTCTTGATGTTATAGCAATGTTGTCTTGATGTTATAGCAATGTTGTCTTGATGTTATAGCAATGTTGTCTTGATGTTATAGCAATGTTGTCTTGATGTTATAGCAATGTTATCTTGATGTTATAGCAATGTTGTCTTGATGTTATAGCAATGTTGTCTTGATGTTATAAGCAATGTTTCTTGATGTTATAGCAATGTTGTCTTGATGTTATAGCAATGTTGTCTTGATGTTATAGCAATGTTGTCTTGATGTTATAGCAATGTTGTCTTGATGTTATAGCAATGTTGTCTTGATGTTATAGCAATGTTGTCTTGATGTTATAGCATGTTGTCTTGATGTATAGCAATGTTGTCTTGATGTTATAGCAATGTTGTCTTGATGTTATAGCAATGTTGTCCTTGATGTTATAGCAATGTTGTCTTGATGTTACAATGTTGTTTGATGTATAACAATGTTGTCTTGATGTTATAGCAATGTTATCTTAATGTTATAGCAATGTTATCTTAATGTTATAGCAATGTTGTCTTGATGTTATAGCAATGTTGTCTTGATGTTATAGCAATGTTGTCTTGATGTTATAGCAATGTTGTCTTGATGTTATAGCAATGTTATCTTGATGTTATAGCAATGTTATCTTGATGTTATAGCAATGTTGTCTTAATGTATGCAATGTTTCTTATGTTTAGCAATGTTGTCTTGATGTTATAGCAATGTTGTCTTGATGTTATAGCAATGTTGTCTTGATGTTATAGCAATGTTGTCTTGATGTTATAGCAATGTTATCTTGATGTTATAGCAATGTTGTCTTGATGTTATAGCAATGTTTCTTGATGTTATAAGCAATGTTGTCTTGATGTTATAGCAATGTTGTCTTGATGTTATAGCAATGTTGTCTTGATGTTATAGCAATGTTGTCTTGATGTTATAGCAATGTTATCTTGATGTTATAGCAATGTTGTCTTGATGTTATAGCAATGTTGTCTTGATGTTATAACAATGTTATCTTGATGTTATAGCAATGTTGTCTTGATGTTATAGCAATGTTGTCTTGATGTTATAACAATGTTGTCTTGATGTTATAGCAATGTTGTCTTGATGTTATAGCAATGTTATCTTGATGTTATAGCAATGTTGTCTTGATGTTATAGCAATGTTATCTTGATGTTATAGCAATGTTGTCTTGATGTTATAGCAATGTTATCTTGATGTTATAGCAATGTTATCTTGATGTTATAGCAATGTTGTCTTGATGTTATAGCAATGTTATCTTGATGTTATAGCAATGTTGTCTTGATGTTATAGCAATGTTATCTTGATGTTATAGCAATGTTATCTTGATGTTATAGCAATGTTATCTTGATGTTATAGCAATTTTGTCTTGATGTTATAGCAATGTTGTCTTGATGTTATAACAATGTTGTCTTGATGTCTAAGCAATTTTGTCTTGATGTTATAGCAATATTTTAAGTAAAAGGACCCAATTTGCAACTAATGTTACATTTTAGTGTGGCAACGTTTCGCTCTCCAGAAGTTTTATCAATCCTTTACAACAGTACATGGACACAGAGGCTATATATAGACGTAGAGTGAGGTGTAATACTAGTGTTGGTAATAGTAGTAGTAATATTAGTTGTAGTAGTAGTAGTAGTAATATTAGTTACAGTAGTAGTAATATTAGTTAAAGTAGTAGTAGTAATATTATTTACAGTAGTAGTAGTAGTATAAGTTACAGTAGTAGTAATATTAGTTACAGTAGTAGTAGTAGTATTAGTTACAGTAGTAGTAGTAATATTAGTTACAGTAGTAGTATATATTAGTTACAGTAGTAGTAGTATATTAGTTACGTAGTAGTAGTAATGTTAGTTACAGTAGTAGTATAATATTAGTTACAGTAGTAGTAGTAATATTAGTTACAGTAGTAGTAATATTAGTTACAGTAGTAGTAGTAATATTAGTTACAGTAGTAGTAATATTAGTTACAGTAGTAGTAGTAGTATTAGTTACAGTAGTAGTAGTAATATTAGTTACAGTAGTAGTAATATTAGTTACAGTAGTAGTAATATTAGTTACAGTAGTAGTAGTAATATTAGTTACAGTAGTAGTAATATTAGTTACAGTAGTAGTAGTAATATTAGTTACAGTAGTAGTAGTATTAGTTACAGTAGTAGTAGTAATATTAGTTACAGTAGTAGTAATATTAGTTACAGTAGTAGTAGTAGTATTAGTTACAGTAGTAGTAGTAATATTAGTTACAGTAGTAGTAATATTAGTTACAGTAGTAGTAATATTAGTTACAGTAGTAGTAGTAATATTAGTTACAGTAGTAGTAGTAATATTAGTTACAGTAGTAGTAGTAATATTAGTTACAGTAGTAGTAGTAATATTAGTTACAGTAGTAGTAGTAATATTAGTTACAGTAGTAGTAGTAATATTAGTTACAGTAGTAGTAGTAATATTAGTTACAGTAGTAATAGTAATATTAGTTACAGTAGTAGTAGTAATATTAGTTACAGTAGTAGTAGTAATATTAGTTACAGTAGTAGTAGTAATATTAGTTACAGTAGTAGTAGTAATGTTAGTTACAGTAGTAGTAGTAATATTAGTTACAGTAGTAGTAGTAATATTAGTTACAGTAGTAGTAGTAATATTAGTTACAGTAGTAGTAGTAATAAAATATGGCAGATCAATCAAACTGCACTTGAGTAAAAGGATATAAAAGTTATTACTTTGGTGGTATGAAAATAGGTTAAACAAATACTTCTGTTGGAGGTTGGATTTGAGAAGGTGTGTTTCAGTGTTCCTCTTGTGTTGTGTTCTTGTGTAGTATCATCAGGAGAGACTATGTGATGGCAGGGTTTACTGTCTTCAGGAGGAGTCTCGCCAAGACTTCAGAGATGGTGAAGTTGCCTTTGTTTTGTTTGAGTAAACAACAGCAATTAATGCTGATTCAAAGCGGTTGCTTCTGCGTAAATTACTTTCTTTGATGACTGATAGATTAGTGATCATTGGAGGTGCCGTCTTAGCACCACCCGTGAGACACTAGTGACCATCGTGGCACGGCCAGTGACTCATTATTGGCCTACTGGCACTGCCAGTGAGACACTACTGACAGTCCTGTCACCGACAGTGACACACTAGTACCGTCCTAGCACCGCCAGTGACACACTAGTGACCGTCCTAGCACCGCCAGTGACACACTAGTGACCGTCCTAGCACCGCCAGTGACACACTAGTGAAGAACCTGGCACTGCCAGTGACACACTAGTGACCGTCCTGGCACCGCCAGTGACACACAAGTGACCATCCTAGCAACGCCAGTGACGCACTAGTGACCATCCTGGCACCGCCAGTGACACACTAGTGACCGTCCAGGCACCACCAGTGACACACTAGTGACCGTCCTGGCACCGCCAGGGACACACTAAAGACCGTCCTAGCACTGCCATTGACACACTAGTGACCGTCCTGGCACCAACAGTTACACACTAGTGACCGTCCTGGCACCACCAGTGACACACTAGTGACCGTCCAGGCACCACCAGTGACACACTAGTGACCGTCCTGGCACCGCCAGGGACACACCAAAGACCGTCCTAGCACTGCCATTGACGCACTAGCGACCGTCCTGGCACCAACAGTTACACACTAGTGACCGTCCTACCACCACCAGTGATACACTTGTGACCGTCCCGGCACCGCCAGGGACACACTAATGGCCGTCCTGGCACCGCCAGTGACACACTAGTGACTGTCCAAGCACCGTCATTGACGCACTTGTGATCACTTGTTCTCTCTAGGCTGGAATACTGCTGTACATTAACCTCTCCATTCAAAGCAGGTGAAATCGCAGATCTAGAGAGTGTACAGAGATCCTTTACTGCACGTATTTCTGTCAAGCACCTTAACTACTGGGAACGCTTGGACGCACTTGACTTGTACTCGTTGGAACAAGTCAAGGGAGAGATATATCATAATCTACACTTGGAAAATCTTGGAAGGAATGGTCCCAAATCTGCACACAGAAATCACTCCCTACGAAAGTAAAAGACTGGGCAGGCGATGCAAAATGCCCCCAATAAAAAGTAGGGGCGCCATTGGTACACTAAGGGAAAACACCATAAGTGTCCGGGGCGCAAAACTGTTCAACAGCCTCCCATCAAGCATTAGGGGAATTGCCAATAAGCCCCTGGCTGCCTTCAAGAGAGAGCTGGACAGATACCTAAAGTCAGTGCCGGATCAGCCGGGATGTGGCTCGTACGTTGGACTGCGTGCGGCCAGCAGTAACAGCCTAGTTGATCAGGCCCTGATCCATCGGGAGGCCTGGTCATGGACCGGGCCGCGAGGGCGTTGATCCCCGGAATAACCTCCAGGTAACCGCCAGTGACACACTAGTGACTGTCCTAGCAACGTCATTGACACACTAGTGACACTCGTGGTACCGCCAGTGACACACCAGTGACCGTCCAGGCACCACCAGTGACACACTAGTGGCCGTCCTGGCACAACCAGTGACACACTAGTGACCGTCCGGGCACTGCCAGTGATACACTAGTGACCGTCCTGGCACAACCAGTGGCACACTAGTGACCATCCGGGCATCGCCAGAGACACACTAATGACCGTCCAAGCAGCGCCAGCGACACACTAGTGGCCGTACTGGCACCGCCAGTGACACACTAGAGATCGTCCTGGCACCACCAGTGACACACAAGTGACCGTCATAGCACCGAGAGTGATACACTAGTGACCGTCCTGGCACAACCAGTGGCACACTAGTGACCATCCGGGCATCGCCAGAGACACACTAATGACCGTCCAAGCAGCGCCAGCGACACACTAGTGGCCGTACTGGCACCGCCAGTGACACTAGTGACCGTCCTGTCACCGCCAGTGAAACACTAGTGACCGTCCTAGCACCGCCAGTGACACACTAGAGATCGTCCTGGCACCACCAGTGACACACAAGTGACCGTCATAGCACCGCCAGTGACACACTAGTGACCGTCCTGGAACCGCCAGAGACACACAAGTGACCGACCTAGCACCGCCAGTGACACACTAGTGACCGTCCTGGCACCGACAGTGACATGCTAGTGACCGTCCTAGCACCGCCAGTGACCCACTATTGACCGTCCTGGCACCGACAGGGACACACTAGTGTCAGTCCTGGCTTCGCCAATCACACACTATTGACCGCCTATCACCGCCAGTGACACACTAATGGCCGTCTTGGCATGTTGGAAGAAACACTACTGACCGTCCTAGAACCGTCAGTAACACACTATTGACCGTACTAGGACCGCCAGTGACACACTTATGACCGTCCTGGCATCGCCAGTGACACATTAGTGACCGTCCTGGCACCGACAGTGACACACTAGTGACCGTCCTGGCACCACCAGTGACACATTAATGACCGTCCTAGCACCACCAGTGACACGTTAGTGACCGCCCTAGCACCGCCAGTGACACACTAGTGACGGTCGTGGAACCGCCAGTGACACACTAGTGACCGTCATGGCACCGCCAGTGACACAATAGTGACCGTCCTGGCACCGCCAGTGACACGCTAGTGGCAGCAATGGCACCGCCAGTGACAAACTAGTGACTGTCCAAGCACCGTCATTGACGCACTCGTGATCATCCTGGCACCGCCAGGGACACACTAGTGACTGTCCAAGCAACGTCAGTGACACACTAGTGACACTTGTGGTGCCGCCAGTGACACACTAGTGACCGTCCAGGCACCACCAACGACACACTAGTGACCGTCCTGGCACAACCAGTGACACACTAGTGGCCGTCCGGGCACCGCCAGTGACACACTAGTGACCGTCCTGGTGCAACCAGTGACACACTAGTGGCCGTACTGGCACCGCCAGTGACACACTAGTGACCGTCCTGTCACCGCCAGTGAAACATTAGTGAACGTCCTAGCACCACCAGTGACACAAGTGACCGACCTAGCACCGCCAGTGACACACTAGTGACCGTCCTGGCACCGATAGTGACATGCTAGTGACCGTCCTAGCACCGCCAGTGACCCACTATTGACCGTCCTGGGACCGACAAGGACACACTAGTGACAGTCCTGGCTCCGCCAGTGACACATTAATGACCGTCCTAGCACCGCCAGTGACACACTAGTGACGGTCGTGGCACCGCCAGTGACACACTAGTGACCGTCATGGCACCGCCAGTGACACAAGAGTGACCGTCCTGGCACCGCCAGTGACACACTAGTGAATGTCCTAGCCCCGACAGTGAGACACTAGTGACTGTCCAGGCACCGACAGTGACCCAATTGTGACCGTCCTGACACCGACAGTGACACACAAAAGACCGTCGTAGCACCGCCAGTGACGCAAAAGCGACTGTTCTGATAACACCAGTGACACGCTAGTGACCGTCTTGGCAACGCAAGCGACAAATTAGTGACCGTCCTGGCACCACCAGTGACACATTAGTGACCGTCCTAGAGCCACAAGTGACACACTAATGACCGTCCTGGCACAACCAGTGGCACACTAACGACTGTCATAGCACCGCCAGTGACACACTAGTGACTGTGCCGGCACTGCCAGTGACACTCAAGTGACCGTCGTAGCACCGCCAGTGACGCACTAGTGACCGTCCTACCACCACCAGTGACAAACTAGTTACTGTCCTACCACTGCTAGTGACAAACTAGCGACCCTCCTGGCACCGCCAGTGACACACTAGGGACTGTCCTAGCACCGCCAGTGACATACTAATGACCGTCCTAGCACCGCCAGTGACACACTATTGACCGTCCTGGCACCGCCAGTCACACACAGGTGACCATCCTAGCACCGCCAGTGACACACTATTGACCGTCCTGGCACCGCCAGTCACACACAGGTGACCATCCTAGCAGCGCCAGTGACACACTAGTGACCGTCTTGCCACCGCCAGTGGCACGAAAGGGGCCGTCGTAGCACCGCCAGTGGTAGGACCGTCCTGGCACCGCCAGTGACACACAAGTGAAAATCCTAGCACCGCCAGTGACACACTAGTGACTGTCCAGGCACCGCCAGTGACACACTAGTGACCGTCCTGGGCCGACAGTGACACACTAGTGACAGTCCTGGCTCCGCCAGTGACACACTAGTGACAGTCCTGGCTCCGCCAGTGACGCACTAGTGACCGTCCTGGCACCGCCAGTGACACACTATTGAAAGCCTAACACCACCAGTGACACACTAATGGCCGTTTGGCACCATCGAAGAAACACTACTGACCCTACTAGAACCGTCAGTGACACACTATTGATAGTACTAGGACCGCCGGTGACACTAGTGACCGTCCTGGCACCGCCAGTGACACAATAGTGATGGTCCTAGCACCGAGAGGGACACACTAGTGACCGTCATGGCACCGTCAGTGACACATTAGTGACAGTCCTAGCACCGTCAGTGACACTACTGACCGTCCTAGCACCGCCAGTGACACGCTAGTAACCGTCCTACCACCGCTAGTGACATACTAGTGACCGTCCTGGCACCGCCAGTGACACAAAAGTGAAAATCCTAGCACCACAAGTGCACACTAGTGACTGTTCTGGCACCGCCAGTGAAACACTAGTGACGGCCCTTGCACCGAGAGGGACACATTAGTGACCGTCCTAGCACCGTCAGTGACACACTAGTGACCATCCTGGCACGGCCAGTGACACACAAGTGGCCGTCCTACCACCGCCAGTGACATAATAGTGACCGTCCTGGCACCGCCAGTGACACAAAAGTGAAAATCCTAGCACGGCAAGTGGCACACTAGTGACAGTCCTGGCACCGCCAGTGACACGCTAGTGACCGTCCTAGCACCGCCAGTGGCACACCAGTGACCCTCCTGGGCCGACAGTGACACACTAGTGACAGTCCTGTCTCCGCCAGTGACACACTATTGACCGTCCAGGCACCGCCAGTGACACACTATTGACCGCCTAACACCGCCAGTGACACACTATTGACCGCTTAACACCGCCAGTGACACACTAATGGCCGTCTTGGCCCCGTCGAAGAAACACTACTGACCGTCCTAGAACTGTCAGTGACACATTATTGACGTCCTAGGACCGCCGGCGACACACTAGTGGCCGTCCTGGCACCGACAGTGACACATTAGTGATCCTCCTAGCACCGCCAGTGACACACTAGTGACCGTTATGGCACCGCCAGTGACACACTAGTGGCGGTCCTGGCACCGAGAGGGACACACTATTGACCGTCCTAGCACCGCCAGTGTCACACTAATGGCCGTCCTGGCACCGTCAGAGAAAAACTACTGACCGTCCAAGCACCGCCAGTGACACACTAGTGACCGTCCTGTCACCGCCAGTGACACACTAGTGACTGTCCTGACACCGCCAGTGACACACTAGTGACCGTCCTGGCACCACCAGTGACACTAGTGACCGTCCTAGCACCGCCACTGACACACTAGTGACCGTCCTGGCACCGCCAGTGACACACTCATGGCCGTCCTGCCACCATCAGAGAAAAACTACTTGCCGTCCTAGCACCGTCAGTGACACACTAGTAACCGTCGTGGCACCGCCAGTAACACACTAGTGACAGTCCTGGAACCGCCAGTGACACACCAGGGAACGTCCTAGTCCCGACAGTGAGACAATAGTGACTGTCCTGGCACCAAAAATGACACACTGGTGACCGTCTTAGCACCGCCAGTGACACACTAGTCACCGCCCTGACACCGAGAGTGACACACAAGAGACCGTCCTAGCACAGCCAGTGACGCACTAGTGACTGTCCTGACACCGCCAGTGACACACTAGTGACCGTCCTGGCACCACTAGTGACACACTAGTGACCGTCCTAGCACCGCAAGTGACACACTAGTGACCGTCATGGCACCGCCAGTGACACACTAGTGACAGTCCAGGCACCGCCTGTGGCACACTAGCGACTGTCTTAGCACCGCTAGTGACACACTAGTGACCGTTCTGGCACCGCCAGTGACACACTAGTGACCGTCCTAGCACCGACAATGACACACTATTGACCGCCCTGGCACCGCCAGTGACATTCTATTGACCGTGCCAGCCCCGGCAGTGACACACTAATGACCGTCTGGGCACCGCCAATGATACACAGGTGACCGTCTTAGCACCGCCAGTGACACACTAGTGACCATCCTGGCACCGCAAGTGACACAATAGTGACCGTCCTAGCATCGCCAGTGACTCACTAGTGACCGTCCTGGAACAGACAGTCACACTAGTGATCATCCTGGCACCGCCAGTGACACACTAGTGACCGTCCTGGCATCGCCAGTGACATATTAGTGACGGTTTTGGCACTACCAGTGACACACTGGTGACTGTAATAGCACCGCCAGTGGCCCACTGGTGACCATATTGTCACCGCCAGTGACTCACTAGTGGCCGTCCAAGCACCGCCAGTGACACACTAGTCACCGTTCTGGCACCGCCAGTGACACACTAGTGACTCTCGTGGTACCGCCAGTGACACACTAGTGATCGTCCTGGCACTGCTAGTGACACACTGTTGACTGTAGTAGCTCCGGCAGTGATACACTAGTGACCGTCCTGGGAAGGCCAGTGGTACAATAGTGACCGTCCTGGCACTGCCAGCGACACACTAGTGTCCGTCGTGGCACGGCCATTGACACACTAGTGACGGTCTTGGCACTGCCAGTGACACACTGGTGACTGTAATAGCACCGCCAGTGGCACACTAGTGACTGTCCTGGCGCCGCCAGTGACACACAAGTGGCCTTCCTACCACCGCCAGTGACGCACTAGTGACCGTCCTGCCACCGCCAGTGACACACTAGTGACCCTTCAGGCATCTCCAGTGACACACTAATGACCGTCCTGGCGCCGCCAATGACACATTAGTGACCGTTCTGGCACCACCAGCGACACACTGATGACCGTCCTAACACCGCCAGTGACACACTATTGATCGTCCTGGCACCGCCCGTGACACACTAGTGTCTGTCCTATCACCGCCAGTGACACATTAGTGACCGTCCTGGCACTGCCAGAGATACACTATTGACCATACAAGCACTGCCTGTGACGCACTAGTGACCGTTCTGGTACCGACAGTGACTCACTAGCGACTGTCCTAGCACCGACAGTGACGCGCTAGTGACTGTCCTGGCACTGCCAGTGACACACTAGTAACGTTTCTAGCACCGAAAGTGACACACTGATGACCGTCCTGTCGCCGCCAGTGACACACTAGTCACTGTTCTAGCACCGCCAGAGACACACTAATGACTGTCCTGGCAGCACCAGTGACGCACTAGTGACCGTCCTGGAACCTCCAGCGACACAGTAGTGACCGTCATGGCACCGCCAGTGGCGCACTAGTGACCGCCCTAGCACCGCCAGTGACATAATAGTGACCGTCCGGGCACTAACAGTGACACACAAGTGACCGTCCTAGCACCGCCAGTGACACACTGGTGACCGTCCTGGCAGGGCCAGTGACTCACTAGTGACGGTCCTGGCACTGCCAGTGACACACTGGTGATTGTAAAAGCTACGACAGTGACACACTGGTGACCTTCCTGGCACTGCGAGTGACACACTAGTGACCGTCGTGGCACGGCCAGAGACACACTAGTGACGGTCCTGGCGCTGCTAATGTCGCACTGGTGACTGTAATAGCACCACCAGTGGCACACTAGTGACCGTCCTGTCACCGCCAGTGACACACAAGTGACCTTTCTAGCACCGCCAGTGACGCACTAGTGAACGTCCTACCACCGCCAGTGACACACTAGTGATCGTCGTAGCACCACCAATGACACACTAGTGACTGTAATAGCACCACCAGTGACATACTGGTGACTCTCCTGGCACCGCCAGTGACACAGTAGTGACCGTCCTGGCACCGACAGTGACGCAATAGTGACCGTCCTTGCACCGCCAGTGACATAATAGAGACCGTCATGGCACTGACAGTGACCGTCCTAGCACCACCAGTGACACACTGGCGACCGTCCTGGCACGACCATTGACTCACTAGTGACGGTCCTGGCACTGGCAGTGACACACTGGTGGTTGTAGTAGCTCCGGCAGTGACACACTAGTGACCGTCGTGGAACCACGAATGGCACACTAGTGACCGTTATAGCTAAGCCAGTGAGACACTTGTTACCCTCCTAGCTGCGCCAGTCACACACTAGTAGCCGTCTTAGCACCACCAGTGACACACTTGTGGCAGTCATTGCGCAGCAAGTGACACACTACTGACCGTCCTGGCACCGCCAGGGACACACAAGTGACCGTTTTAGCACCGCTAGTGACGCTCTAGTGACCGTCCTGGCACAGCCAATGACACACTAGTGATCTTCCTGGCACCGCCAATGACACACTAGTGACCGTCTTAGCACCACCAGTGACACACTTGTTGCAGTCAATGCACAGCCAGTGACACAAAAGTGATCGTCCAGGCAGCGCCAGTGACACACTAGTGACCGTTCTGGCCATGCCAGGGACACACTAATGACCGTCGTAGCACCGCTAGTGACACACTAGTGACCGTCTAAGCGCCGCCGTTGACGCACTAGTGGCCGTCCTGGCATCGCCAGTGACACACAAGTAACCGTCCAAGCACCGCCTGTGACGCACTAGTGACCGTCCTGGCATCGTCAGTGACACATTAGCGACCGTCCTGTCACCACAAGTGACACAATAGTGACTGTCCTAGCCCCGCCAGTAACGCACTAGTGACGTCCTGGCACTGCAAGGGACACACTAATGACCGTCCTAGCACCGCCAGTGACACTGGTGACAGTCCTGGCAAGGCCAGCGACACACTAGTGACCTTCCTGGCACTGCCAGTGACTCTGGTGATTGTAATAGCTCTGGCAGTAACACACTGATGACAGTCCTGGCACGGCCAGTGACACACTAGTGACCGTCCTTGCACCGCTGGTGACACAATAGTGACCTTCCTGGAACTGACAGTGACACACAAGTGACCGTCCTAGCATCGCCAGTGACACACTGGTGACGGTCCTGGCACGGCTAGTGACACACTAGTAACGGTCCTGGCACTGCTAGTGGCACACTGGTGATTGTAATAGCTTCGTCAGTGGCACACTAGTGGCACCGGAAGTGACGCATTAGTGACCTTTCTGCCACCGCAGGGACATACTAGTGACCGTCTTGGCACCGCTAGTGACACACTAGTGACCGTCCTTGCACCGCCAGTGACACACTAGTGACCGTCCTGGCACCGCCAGTGACAAACTAATGACCGTCCTGGAACCGCCAGTGACACACTTGTGACTGTCCTAGCACCGTCAGTGACACACTAGTGACAGTCCCGACACGGCCAATGACACACTAGTGAGTGTCCTAGCACCGCCAGTGACACACTAGTGACGTCTTGGCACCACCAGTGACACGCTGTTGACCGTCGTAGCACTGCCAGTGACACTAGTGACCGTCCAGGCACCGCCAGTGACACATTAGTGACCGTGCTAGCACCGTCATTGACACACTAGTGATGTTCCTGGCACCGGCAATGACACACTAGTGACCGTCCTGGCACCGCCAGTGACACACAAGTGACCTTTCTAGCACCGCCAGTGACGCACTAGTGACCGTTCTGCCACCGCCAGTGACACACTAGTGACCGTGCTAGCACCGTCATTGACACACTAGTGATGTTCCTGGCACCGCCAGTGACACACTAGTGACAATCCTGGCACCACCAGAGACACACTAGCGACCGTCCAAGCACCGCCAATGACACACTATTGATCGTCCGAGCACTGCCAGTGACACACGAGTGACAGTCCTGGTACTGCCAGTGACTAACTAGCGACTGTCCTAGCCCCGCCAGTGACACGCTAGTGACCACCCTAGCAACGCCAGTGA
Organism: Cherax quadricarinatus; assembly: GCF_026875155.1. Taxonomy (NCBI): domain Eukaryota; kingdom Metazoa; phylum Arthropoda; class Malacostraca; order Decapoda; family Parastacidae; genus Cherax; species Cherax quadricarinatus. Next base: position 34,582,834 of record NC_069405.1, read on the forward strand.
CACACTAGTGACCGTCCAAGCACCGCCAGTGACACAGTAATCACTGTCCTGACACCACCATTGACGCACTAGTGACCGTCCTCGCTCTGCCGGTGACACACTAGCGACTGTTCTAGCACCGCCAGTGACGCACCAGTGACCGTCCAGGCACCACCAGTGACACACAAGTGACCGTGCTAGCACCGCAAGTGACACACTAGTGACCGTCCTGGAACCGCCAGTGATACGCTAATGGCCGTCCTGGCACCACCAGTGAAACACTTGAGACTGTCCTAGCACCGTCAGTGACACACTAGTGATCGTCCTGGCACCGACAGTGACACACTAGTAACCGTCCTGGCACCGCAAGAGACACACAAGTGACCGTCCTGGCACCGCCAGTGATACACTAATGGCCGTCCTGGCACCGCCGGTGACAAACTAATGACCGTCCTGCCACCGCCAGTGACACACTGGTGACCGTCCGGGCACCGCCAGTGACACACTGGTGACCGTCCGGGCACCGCCAGTGACACACTAATGACCGTCCTCGCACCACCAGTGACACAGTAGTGACCGTCCTGGCACCGCCAGTGACACACTAGTGACCGTCCTGGCACCGCCAGGGACACGCTAATGGCCGTCCTGGAACCGCCAGTGACACTCTAGTGACCGCCCTTGCACCGCCAGTGACGCATAAATGACTGTCCTGACAGCGCCAGTGACTCACAAATGACCGTTCTGGCACTGCCTGGGACACAGTAATGACCGTCCTAGCAGAGCCAGTGACACACTTGTGACTGTCCTAGCACCGTCAGTGACACACTTAGTGATCGTCCTGGCACCGAATGTGACACACTAGTCACCGCCGGGGAACCGCCAGAGACACTCTAGTGACCGTCCTTGCACCGCCAGTGACACATAAGTGACTGTCCTGACAGCTCCAGTGACTCACTAGTGACCGTTTTGGCTCTGCCTGGGACACACTAATGACCGTCCTAGCACCACCAGTGACACACTAGTGACCGTCTAAGCGTCGCCATTGACGCACTAGCGACCGTCCTGTCACCACAAGTGACACAATAGTGACCGTCCTGGCACCGCCACTGACAGACTAGTGACTGTCCTAGCACCGCCAGTGACACACTAGCGACGTCCTGGCACCGCCAGGGACACACCAATGACGGTCCTAGCACCTCCAGTGACACACTAGTGACGGTATTGGCACCGTCAGTGACACACTAGTGTCCGTCCTGGCACCGCCAGTGTCACACTAGTGACTGTCCTAGCACCGCCAGTGGCACACTTATGACAGTCCTGGCACCGATAGTGACACACTAATGACCGTCGTGGCACCACCGGTAACACACTGGTGACTGTGCTGGCACCGCCAGTGATACATCAGCGATTGTTCTAGTACCGCCAGTGACACACTAGTGACAGTGCTAGCACCGTCACTGACACACTAGTGACCGTGCTAGCACCGACAGTGACACACTAGTGACCGTCCGAGTACTGCCAGTGACACGAGTGACAGTCCTCTTGTAGTGCCAGTGATTAACTAGCGACCGTCCTAGCAACGCCAGTGACACTAGTGTCTGTCCTAGCACTGCCAGTGACGCACTAGTGACCGTCCTGGCATCGCCTGTGACACACTAGTGACTGTCCTTGCACCGCCCGTGACACACTAGTGACGGACCTATCTCTGCCAGTGACACACTAGTGACCGTCCTGGCACCGCCTGTGACACACTAGTGAGGGTCTTCGCACCGCCAGTGACACTCTAACGACTGTCATGGCACTGCCTGTGGCACACTAGCGACTGTCCTGCCACCGCCCCTGACACACTAGTGACCGTCCTAGCACTGCCAGTGACACACTAGTGACTGTCCTGGAAAAACCAGTGACACACAAGTGACGGACTTGGCACCGCCAGTGACACACTAGCGACTGTCCTGGCACCACCAGTGGCACACTAGTGACTGTCGTAACACCGCCAGTGACACACTAGCGAATGTCCTGGCACTGCCTATGACACACTAGTGACCGTCCTGGCACCGCCAGTGACACACTATTGGCCGTCCGAGCACCGCCAATGAGATACTAGTGACAGTCCTGGCACCGCCATTTACACACTATTGACTGTAAGAGCACTGCCAGTGACAGACTAGTGACCGTCGTGTCACCGCCTGTGACACAATAGCGACTATCCTAGCACCGCCAGTTACACGCTAGTGAGCTTCCTAGCTCCGCCAGTGACACACTAGTGACCGCCCTGGCACCGCCAGTGAAACACTAGTGACAGTCCTGGCACCGCCAGTGACACACTAGTGAATGTTCAGGCACCGCCAGTAACACACTAGTGACTGTCTTAGCACTGCCAGTAACACACTAGTGACTGTCCTAGCTCCGCCAGTGACACACTAGTGACCGCCCTGGCACCGCCAGTGACCCACTAGTGACTGTTCATGCACCGCCAGTAACACACTAGTGACTGTCCTAGCACTTCCAGTGACGCACTAGTGACCGTCCTGGCACTGCCGATGGCACACTAGCGACAGTTCTAGCACACCCAGTGACGCAGCAGTGACCGTCCAGGCACCGCCAGTGACACACAATGACCGTCCTGTCACCGCCAGTGACACACTAGTGACTGTCGTAGCACCGCCAGTGACACACTAGTGACAGTCGTGGACCGCCAGTGACGCACTGGTGACCGTCCTGGCACCACCAGTGGCTCATTAGTGACCGTTCTAACACCACCAGTGACACACAAGTGACCGTCTTGGCACCGCCAGTGACACACCAGTGACTTACCTAGCACCGCCAGTGACACAAAAGTGACCGTCCTAGCACCGGCAGTGACGCACTAGTGACCGTTCTGGCACCGCCAGTGAAACACTAGTGACAGTCCTAGCACCTCCAGTGACATAATAGTGACCGTCCTGGCACTGACAGTGACACACTGGTGACCGTCCAGGTACGGCCAGTGACACACTAGTGACCGTTCTGGAACCGCCAGTGACACACTAGCGACCGTCCTGGCACGGCCAGTGACCCACTAGTGACCGTCCTGGCACAGCTAGTGACACACTAGTGACCGTTCTGGCACCGCCAGTGACACACTAGTGACCGTCCTGGTACGGCCAGTGACCCACTAGTGACCGTTCTGGAACAGCCAGTGACACACTAGTGACCTTCCTGGCACGGCCAGTGACCCACTAGTGACCGTCCTGGCACCGCTAGTGATACACTAGTGACCGTTTTGGCACCGCCATTGACACACTAGTGACCGTCCTGAAACCCCCAGTGACACACTAGTGACTGTTCTGGCACCACTAGTGACGCTCTAGTGACCGTGCTGCCACCGCCAGTGACACACTAGCGACCGTGCTAGCACCGCAAGTGACACAATAGTGACCGTCCTGGCACCGCCAGTGACTGTTCTAGCACCGACAGTGACACATTAATGACCGTTCTGGCACTGCCTGTGACACACTGGTGATTGTAATAGCTTCGTCAGTGGCACACTAGTGAACGTCCTGGCACCGCAAGTGACGTACTGGTGACCGTTCTGCCACCGCCCCGCCAGTGATAAACTAATGACCGTCCTGGCACCGCCAGTGACACAGTAGAGACCGTCCTGGCACCGCCAGTGACACACAAGTGACGGTCCTAGCACCGACAGTGACGCACTAGTGACCGTTCTGCCACCGCGAGTGACACACTAGTGACCGTCCTGGCACCGCCAGTGACACACTAGTGACCGTCCTGGCACCGCCAGTGACACGCTAATGGCCGTCCTGGCACCGCCAGTGACACACTAGTGACTGTTCTAGCACCGTCAGTGACACACTAGTGATCGTCCTGGCACCGACAGTGACACATTAGTCACCGTCGCGGCACCGCCAGTGACACTCTAGTGACCGTCGTAGCAACGTCAGTGACACATTAGTGACTGTCGTTGCACCGCCAGTGACACACTAGTGACCGTTCTAGAACTGTCAGTGACGCACTACAGACCGTCCTGGCACCGTCAGTGACAAACTAGTGATCGTCCTGGGACCATCAGTGGCACACTAGTGACCGTCCTAGCACCGCCAGTGACGCACTAGTGACCGTCCTGGCACCGCGAGAGACACACTAGTGACCGTCCTGGCACCACCAGTGACACAGTAGTGACCGTGCTAGCACCGTCAGTGACACATTATTGACCGTCCTAGCACCGCCAGTGACACACTAGTGACTGTCTAGCACGCCAGTGACGCACCAATGACCGTCCTGGCACTGCCAGCGACACACTAGTGACTGTCCTAATACCGCCAGTGACACACTAGTGACCGTCCTGGCACTATCAGTGACGAACTAGTGACCTTTGTAGCACAGTGACACACTAGTGACCGTCCTAGCACTGCCAGTGACACACTAGTGGCCGTCGTAACACCGGCAGTGACACACTAGGGAGTGTCCTGGCACCGCCAGTGACACATTTTTGACCGTCCGAGCACCGCCAATGAGATACTAATGACAGTCCTGGCACCGCCAGTGACACACTATTGACCGTCCGAGCACTGCCAGTGACAGACTAGTGACCCTCGTGGCACGACCGTCTTGCTTTAACCCTTTTTTAAGATTGATATAAGCGAAACATCAAGTAAGATGTTACAATAACTGTTTTACGAGAAAAGGAGGCGCCCCTTCCCCCTCTCTTCTTAAAAACATCGTAACCCGGGGGAACCTAAACCTTTCTAAAAATATGTCTCGTGCTCGTAATACTGGACAACTGTGTTCAACCAGCAGCTGGGTGAAAATGACGAGGGTGAGAATGTGAGTGGTATCCCTGTCACCTTCACAACTGTCTGATCCACAATATGATTGGCTGAACCTAGGAACTGAGCTGACGATGGGGCCCCGATCGTCCGACCCTTAGTTACCTGGTTCACTGGTTGCTGAGGCAGCCTATGTGAGTGTGTTAACATGTTCCGAATATAAGGTACATACTCTTTGCAAGCAACAGTTAACATGCCAATATTACGACCAGGTCATCACGCCATTATTACGACCAGGTCATCACGCCAATATTACGACCAGGTCATCACGCCATTATTACGACCAGGTCATCACGCCATTATTACGAATAGGTCAACAGGCAATTATTACGACCAGGTCACCATGCCATTATTACGACCAGGTCATCACGCCATTATTACGACCCGGTCAACAGGCAATTATTACGACCAGGTCATGCCATTATTACGACCAGGTCAACAGGCAATTATTACGACCAGGTCATCACGCCATTATTACGACTAGGTCAACAGGCAGTTATTACGACCAGGTCGTCACGCCATTATTACGACCAGGTCAACAGGCAATTATTACGACCAGATCATCACGCCATTATTACGACCAGGTCATCACGCCATTATTACGACCAGGTCAACAGGCAATTATTACGACCAGGTCACCATACCATTATTACGACCAGGTCATCACGCCATTATTACGACCAGGTCAACAGGCAATTATTACGACCAGGTCATCACGCCATTATTACGACCAGGTCAACAGGCAATTATTACGACCAGGTCATCACGCCATTATTACGACCAGGTCAACAGGCAATTATTACGACCAGGTCAACAGGCAATTATTACGACCAGGTCAACAGGCAATTATTACGACCAGGTCAACAGGCAATTATTACGACCAGGTCATCACGCCATTATTACGACCAGGTCATCACGCTATTATTACGACCAGGTCATCACGCCATTATTACGACCAGGTCATCACGCCATTATTACGACCAGGTCATCACGCCATTATTACGACCAGGTCATCACACCATTGTTACGACCAGGTCATCACGCCATTATTATGACCAGGTCATCACGTCATTATTACGACCAGGTCATCACGCCATTATTACGACCAGGTCATCACGCTATTATTAAGACCAGGTCATCATGCCATTATTACGACAGGTCATCACGTTATTATTACGGCCAGGTCATCACGCCATTATTACGACCAGGTCATCACGCTATTATTACGACCTGGTCATTACGCCGTTATTACTATCAGGTCATCACGCCATTATTACGACCAGGTCATCACGCCATTATTACGACCAGGTCATCACGACATTATTACGACCAGGTCATCACGCCATTATTACGACCAGGTCATCACGCCATTATTACGAACAGGTCATCAAGCCATTATTACGACCAGGTCAACAGGCAATTATTACTACCAGGTCAACAGCCAATTATTACGACCAGGTCATCACGCCATTATTGCGACCAGGTCATCACGCCATTATTACGACCAGGTCATCACGCCATTTTTACGACCAGGTCATCACGCCATTATTACGACCAGGTCATCACGCATTTATAACGCCCAGGTCATCACGCCATTATTACGACCAGGTCATCACGCCATTATTACGACCAGGTCATCACGCCATTATTACGACCAGGTCATCACGCCATTATTACGACCAGGTCATCACGCCATTATTACGACCAGGTCATCACGCCATTATTACGACCAGGTCATCACGCCATTATTACGACCAGGTATCACGCCATTATTACGACCAGGTCATCACGCCATTATTACGACCAGGTCATCACGCCATTATTACGACCAGGTCATCACGCCATTATTACGACCAGGTTATCGCGCCATTATTACGACCAGGTCATCACGCCATTATTACCTGTGTTCATAATACTTTATTTTCTGAATTTTGTCCTCTTTCTTTTTCTTCTTCCTCTTCTTCTTTTTCTAACTCTTCTTTCACATTCTCCTCCTCCTCCTTTTTCCTCTTCTTTCTCCTCCTCTTTTTTCTTCTTCCTCCTCCTTCTCCTCCTTTTTCCTCTTGTTTCGCCTTCTCGTCCTTTTACCTCCTTCCCCTTATTTCTTTTCCTCCTCCCCCTTCTTTCTCCTCCTCTTTCTTCCTCTTCTTTGTCCTTCTTTCTCCTTCTCCTATTTTCTCTTTATTCTTCTTCTTTCCTCTCCTACGTCTTCTTCATCAGTATCATGACGTCCATGCTGCTGGTGTGAGGATCTTGATCCGAGGAAATGGACCTGCCCTCCCTATCCTTGGAATGAACCGAGTTGCTTCCCGCCCCCTGCCCAGGTGCCCTGTGACCCCACGGGTTTAGCCCCTTCTCCATGAATGTATTAATAAAAATAATAATAATAATAATAATAATAATAATAATAATAATAATAATAAAAAAAGTAACTAAGGTAGAGAAGACAAGAGAGAGAGAGTGAGAGAGAGAGTGAGAGGAGAGAGAGAGAGAGGGGAGTGAGAGAGAGAGTGGAGAGAGGAGGAGAGAGAGTGAGATGAGTGAGGAGAGAGTGAAGAGAGAGTGAGTGAGAGAGAGGAGAGAGAGTGAGGAGAGTGTGAGAGAGAGAGGGTTGAGAGAGAGAGGGAGAGAGGAGAGAGAGGTGGAGGGGAGTGAGAGAGAGAGTGAGAGAGAGGGGTTGAGAGGAGAGGGAAAAGAGAGAGTGGAGTGGAAAAGAGAAGAGAGGAGAGAAGTGAGAGGGGAGAGAGAGAGAAGGGTGAGAGAGAGAGGTGAGAGAGAGAGGAGAGAGAGAGGTGAGAGAGAGAGGGGGAGAGAGAGAGAGAGGAGGGGAGAGTTTAGGAGAGAGAGTGAGAGAGGAAAAGGAGAGAGAGAGAGTGAAGAGAGAGAGTGGGAGAGAGGAGAGAGAGAGTGAGGAGAGGTGGAGAGAGAGAGGGTGAGAGGTGGGGAGAGAGGTGAAAGAGAGAGAGAGAAGAGAGGGGAGAGAGAGGAGAAGGAAAGGGGGAATGGAGAGAGAGGAGAGAGAGGAGTTTGAGAGAATTGGGGAAGAGTCGTGAGAGAGGAGGAGAGGAGATGGTGAGATGAGAGAGTGGTGATGAGGAGAGAGAGAGGATGTGAGAGATTGAGGTGGAGAGAGAGGAGGGAGAGAGTGGGTGATTAGAGAGGAGTGTAAATGAGACGGGGTTTTTGAGTGTGTGTGGAGAGTTGGGTAGGTGTGGGCGAAGGTGGGTGGAGGATGGGGAGAGTGTTGTGGAGTGGGGTGAGAGAGGGGTGAGTGGAGAGTGAGTGAGAGGTGTGGAGTGGGGAGAGTGGTTAGGGAAGAGTGGGGGAGAACAGGGAGAGTGGGGTGAAGGAGTTAGAGAAGTGTCCGTTTTCCGGGAGTGTAGGAGGTGAGAGGTGGTTGAGGGTGTGAGGAGAGGAGATGGTGTGAGTGGTGGAGGTTGGAGGAGGAGTGGAGTGAGAGAAGAAGGAGGGGTGGTGGTGTCGAGTGAGAGTGTGTGAAGGAGTGAGGGAGAGGTGGTGGGGTGGAGAGGGAGTGAGTGGTGTGTGGTTTGGGTGTGTGTTTGATTTTGAGGGAGGGCTGTGAGGAGGTGGAAGGGTGGGGGTTGAGTGAGAGAGAGAGGGGAGAGGGAGAGGCGAGATGAAGGAGAGGAGATTTTAGAGGAAGGAGTGAGGAGAGAGAGAGAGAGAGAGAGTGCGATGAGAGAGTCCCCCCTGAGAGATGAGAGGTAAGACCCAGGAGAGAGAGACACCCGAGAGAGAGAGAGTGAGAGAGAGAGATGAGAGAGAATAGGAGTGAAGAGAGAGAGGGGAAAAGGGAGAGAGATGAGGAGAGGAGACCGTAGAGTGATGAGAGCAGAGAGGTGAGAGAGAGAAGGATGAGAGAGAGTGAGAGAGATGTGAGAGAAGGAAGGAAAAGAGTGGAACAGCAAATGGGAAATAGAAAAGAAGATTAAGAAAGAACAACGAATCGGTTACCATGCAAAGTGAAAATAGAACCAACGAAAGAACCATCAAGTCCCCCGCCCCCCAAGCTTTCCTAAGCATTAAGGAAAGACAAGCTTTCCACCACCACTAGCCTCCAACCGAAGCCAGGTGAGCCCTCCGAATTAGACGCCCAGGCTTAGGATTTAGAATGGTTCAGGTATTCCCAGGCTATTTTTCATATTTATGTTCTACCTGTCAAATTTATAAAAGAAATCCATCCCCCACCCTTTACCTTCCTACCTCCTTCCTACCTGCCTCCTACCTGCCTTCCTACTTTATGCCTTCCTACCTGCCTTCCTACCTGCCTGTCCTACCTGCCTTCCTACCTGCCTTCCTCCTGCCTTCCCTACCTGCCTTTCCTACCTGCCCCTTCCTACCTGCCTTCCTACCTACCTTCCTACCTGCCTTCCTACCTGCCTTCCTACCTGCCTTCCTACCTGCCTTCCTACCTGCCTTCCTACCTACCTTCCTACCTGCCTTCCTACCTGCCTTCCTACCTGCCTTCCTACCTGCCTTCCTACCGCCCTTTTAACCTTCCTTCCCTACCTGCCTTCCTACCTGCCTTCCTACCTGCCCTTTCCTACCTACCTTCCTAACTGCCTTCCTACCTGCCTTCCTACCTGCCTCCTACCTGCCTTTCCCACCTGCCTTCCTACCTCCTTTCCCACCTGCCTTCCTACTGCCTTCCTCCCACCTCCCCCTTTTCCCACCTGCCTTCCCCCACCTGCCTTCCTACCTCCTTCCTACCTGCCTTCCTACCTGCCTTCCTACCTGCCTTCCTACCTGCCTTCCTACCTGCCTTCCTACCTGCCTTCCTACCTGCCTTCCTACCTGCCTTCCTACCTGCCTTCCTACCTACCTTCCTACCTGCCTTCCTACCTCCTTCCTACCTGCCTTCTACCATGCCTTCCTACCTGCCTTCCTACCTACCCTTTCCCACCTCCTCTCTACCTGCCTTCCTACCTACCTTCCTACTGCCTTCCTACCCCTCCTTCCTACCTGCCTTCCTACCTGCCTTCCCTACCTGCCTTCCTACCTGCCTTCCTACCTGCCTTCCCCTACCTGCCTTCCTACCTGGCCTTCCTACCGCCTTTCCCACCCGCCTTCCTACCTGCCTTCCTACCCCTTCCCCCTTCCTAAAATGCCTTCCCCTCACCTGCCTTCCTACCTGCCTTCCTACCTGCCTTCCTACCTGCCTTCCTACCTGCCTTCCTACCTGCCTTCCTACCTGCCTTCCTACCTGCCTTCCTACCTGCCTTCCCCCCTACCTGCCTTCCTACCTGCCTTCCTACCTACCCTTCCTTTCCTACCCTTCCCCCTTCCTACTCTTCCTTTCCTCCTTCCTACCCGCCTTCCTACCTGCCCCTATTCCTACCTGCCTTCCTACCTGCCCTCCTTCCTACCTGCCTTCCTACCTGCCTTCCTACCTGCCTTCCTACCTACCTTCCTACCTCCTTCCTACCTCCTTCCTACCCGCCTTCCTAGCTTCCTACCTTCCACCTACCTTCCTACCTTCCCCTTCCTCCTCCTTCCTACCTGCCTTCCTACCTGCCTTCCTACCTGCCTTCCTACCTGCCTTCCTACCTGCCTTCCTACCTGCCTTCCTACCTGCCTTCCTACCTGCCTTCCTACCTGCCTTCCTACCTGCCTTCCTACCTGCCCTTCCTACCTGCCTTCCTACCTGACCCCTTCCCACCTACCTTCCTACCTCCTTCCCTACCTGCCTTTCCCACCTGCCTTCTACTGCCTTTCCCACCTGCCTTTCCTGTCCTGCCCTTTCCCACTGCTCCTCTGCCTACCCCTGCCTTCCTACCTGCCTTCCTATGCCTTCCCACCTGCCTTCCTACCTGCCTTCCTACCTGCCTTCCCACCTCCTTCCTACTGCCTTCCTACCTACCTTCCTACCTCCTTCCTACCTGCCTTCCTACCCGCCCCTTTCCCACCTGCCTTCCTACCTGCCTTCCTACCTGCCTTCCTACCTGCCTTCCTACCTGCCTTCCTACCTGCCTGCCTACCTGCCTTCCTACCTGCCTTCCTACCTGCCTTTCCTTCCTGCCTTCCTACCTGCCTTCTACCCGCCTGCCTACCTGCCTCCTACCTGCCTTCCTACCTGCCTTCCTACCTGCCCTTTCCTACCTGCCTTCTTTCCTGCCTTCCTACCTGCCTTACTACCTGCCTGCCTACCTGCCTTCCTACCTGCCTTCCTACCTGCCTTCCTACCTGCCTTCCTACCTGCCTTCCTACCTGCCCCTTTCCCACCTGCCTTCCTACCTGCCTTCCTACCTGCCTTCCTACCGCCTTCCTACCTGCCTTCCTACCTGCCTTCCTACCTGCTCCTACCTCCTTCCTAAACCCGCCTCCTACCTGCCTTCCTACCCTGCCTTCCTACCTGCCTTCCACCTGCCCCTTTCCCACCTGCCTTCCTACCTGCCTTCCTACCCTGCACCTTTCCTACCTGCCTTCCTACCTGCCTTCCTACCTGCCTCCTACCTGCCCTTTCCCACCTGCCTTCCTACCTGCCTCCTACCTGCTTCCACTACCCATGCTCCTTTCCCTACCTGCCTTCCTACCTGCCTTCCTACCTGCCTTCCTAAACCCGCCTTCCTACCTCCTTCCTACCCGCCTTCCTACCTGCCTTTCCTTCCTGCCTTCCTACCTGCCTTCCTACCTCCTTCCTACCTGCCTTCCTACCTGCCTTCCTACCTGCCTTCCTACCTCCTTCCTACCCGCCTTCCTACCTCCTTCCTACCTGCCTGCCCCTCCTCCCTTCCTACCTACCTTCCTACCTGCCTTCCTACCTGCCTTCCTACCTGCCTTCCTACCTGCCTTCCTACCTGCCTTCCTACCTGCCTTCCTACCTGCCTTCCCTACCTGCCTTCCTACCTTCCTTCCTACCTTTCCTTCCTACCTGCCTTCCTACCTGACTCCTTCCTACCTTCCTTCCTACCTGCCTTTCCCACCTGCTCCTACCTACCTTCCTACCTGCCTTCCTACCTTCTTCCAACCTGCCTTCCTACCTTCCTTCCTACCTGCCTCCTACCTGCCCTTTCCTTCCTGCTTCCTTCCTGCCTTCCTACCTCCTTTCCCACCTGCCTTTCCCACATGCCTCTACGCCTTCCCATGCCTTCCTACCTGCCCTTTTTACCTGCCTTCCTACCTGCCTTCCTACCCGCCTTTTTCTCCTACCTGCCTTTTTACCTGCCTTTCTACCCGCCTTCTACTCCTTCTACCTGCCTTTCTACCGCCTTTCTACCCGCCTTCCCCTACCTTACCTTCCTACCGCCTTCCTACCTCCTTCCTACCTGCCTTCCTACCCCTTCCTACCTGCCTTCCAACCTTCCTACTCCTTCCTACCTGCCTCCTCCTACCTGCCTTTCCACCTGCCCTTTCCTACCGCCTTCCACCCCTCCCACCTACCTTCCTACCTGCCTTCCCTACCTCTTCCTACCTGCCTTCCTACCTGCCTTCCTACCTGCCTTCCTCCTACCTTCCTACCTGCCTTCTACCTGCCTTCCTACCTCCTTCCTACTGCCCTACCTGCCTTCCTACCTGCCTTCCTACCTGCCCTAGCCTTACCTCCTTCCTACCTGCCTTCCTACCTGCCTTCCTACTCCTTCCTACCTGCCTTCCTACCTGCCTTCCACTACCTACCTTCCTACTGCCTTCCTACCTACCTTCCTACCTCCTTCCTACCTGGCCCTTTCCCCCCCTGCCTTCCTACCTGCCTTCCACCGCCTCCTCCTCCTTCCTACCCGCCTTCCTACCTGCCTTCCTACCCGCCTTCCACCTACCTTCCTACCTCCTTCCTACCTACCTTCCTACCTCCTTCCTACCTGCCTTCCTACCTCCTTCCTACCTGCCTTCCCACCTCCTTCCCACCTTCCTCCACCTCCTTCCTACCTGCCCTTTCCCACCTCCTTCCTACCTTTTCCCACCTCCTCCCTGCCTTCCCACCTTCCTTCCTACCTCCTTCCTACCTACCTTCCTACCTACCTTCCTACCTGCCTTCCTACCTGCCTTCCTACCTGCCTTCCTACCTGCCTTCCTACCTGCCTTCCTACCTGCCTCTACCTGCCTTTCCTTCCAACCTGCCTTCCTACCTGCCTTCCCACCTGCCTTCCACCTGCCTCCTCCCACCGCCTTTTCCTACCTGCCTTCCTACCTGCCTTTCCTACCTGCCTTCCCACCTGCCTTCCTACCCGCCTTCCTACCTGCCTTCCTACCTGCCTTTCCCACCTGCCTTCTACCTCCTTCCTACCTGCCTTTTCCCACCTGCCTTCCTACCTGCCTTCCTACCTACCTTTCCCACCTCCTTTCAACCCCCACCTTCCTCCTACCTACTCTTCCTCTCTTCCCACCTGCCTTTCCCACCTGCCTTCCTACCTGCCTTCCCTACCTACCTTCCTACCTGCCTTCCTACCTCCTTCCTACCTGCCTTCCCCCACTGCCTCCTTCCTCCTGCCTTCCTACCTCCCCTTTCCCACCTGCCTTCCTACCTGCCTTCCTACCTCATCCTGTCCTATGCTTTACCTGCCTTCCTACTGCCTTCCTACCTGCCTTCCTACCTGCCTTCCTACCTGCCTTCCTACCTGCCTTCCTACCTGCCTTCCTACCTGCCTTTCCCACCTGCCTTCCTACCTGCCTTCCTACCTGCCTTCCTTTTCCTTTCCCCCCCTTCCTACCTGCCTTCCTAGACCCCACCTCTTCCTACCTGCCTTTCCTACCTGCCTTCCTACCTGCCTTCCTACCTGCCTTCCTACCTGCCTTTTCCCACCTGCCTTCCTACCTGCTTCCTACCTGCCTTCTACCTGCCTTCCTACCTGCCTCCTACCTCCTTCCTACCTGCCTTCCTACCTGCCTTCCTACCTGCCTTCCTACCTGCTTCCCTACTACCTTCCTTACCTGCTTCCTACCTGCCTTCCTACCTGCCTTCCTACCTGCCTCCTACCTGCCTTCCTACCTGCCTTCCTACCTGCCTTCCTACCTGCCTTCCTACCCACCTTCTCTAACCTCCTACCTACCTTCTCCTACCCCTTCCTACCTGCCTTCCTACTGCCTTCCTACCCGCCTTCCTACCTGCCTTCCTACCTGCTTCCTACCTGCCTTCCTACCTGCCTGCTTACCTGCCTTCCTACCTGCCTACCTGCCTTCCTACCTGCCTTCCTACCTGCCTACCTACCTTCCTACCTGCCTTCCTACCTGCCATCCTACCTGCCATCCTACCTGCCTTCCTTACCTGCCTTCCTTCCTGCCTACCTACCTTCCTACCTGCCTTCCTACCTGCCTTCCTACCTGCCATCCTACCTGCCATCCTACCTGCCTTCCTACCTGCCTTCCTACCTGCCTTCCTACCTGCCTGCCTGCCTTCCTACCTGCCTGCCTACCTACCTGCCTACCTGATCTTCCTACCTGCCTTCCTACCTGCCTTCCTACCTGCCTTCCTACCTACCTGCCTTCTTACCTGCCTTCCTACCTGCCTTCCTACCTACCTGCCTACTTGTCTTCCTACATGCCTTCCTACCTACCTGCCTACCTGATCTTCCTACCTGCCTGCCTACTTGCCTTCCTACCTGTCTGCCTGCCTACCTGATCTTCCTACCTGCCTGCCTACCTGCCTTCCTACCTACCTGCCTACCTGTCTTCCTACCTGCGTTCCTACCTGCCTTCCTACCTGCCTCCTACATCTTCCTACCTGCCTACCTGCCTTCCTACCTGCCTTTCTACTCTGCCTACCTACCTGCTCTACCTGCTTCCTACCTGCCTGCACTTACCTGCCTCCTACCTGCCTTCCTACCTGCCTTCCTACCTGCCTGCTTACCTGCCTTCCTACCTGCCTACCTGCATCCTCTGCCTCCTACCTGCCTCCTACCTACTGCCTACCTGCCTACTGCCTCTACCTATCTACCTGCCTTCCTACCTGCCTTCCTCTGCCATACCTCCTACCTGCCTTCCTACCTGCCTTCCTACCTGCCTCCTACCTCCTCCTACCTGCCTTCCTACCTGCCTTCCTACCTGCCTCCTCCTGCCTCCTCCTGCCTACCTGCTCTTCCTACCTACTGCCTACCTGATCTTCCTACCTGCCTTCCTACCTGCCTTCCTCCTCCTCCTCTACCTGCCTTCCTACCTGCCTGCCTACCTGCCTTCCTACCTACCTGCCTACTGCCTCTATCTTCCTACCTCCTCCTACCTGCTTCCTACCTACCTGCCTACCTGCCTTCCTACCTGCCTGCCTACCTGACTCTTCCTACCTGCCTGCTACCTGCCTTCACTACCTGCTTCTACCTGCTTCCTACTCTCTACTGCCTACCTGCCTTCCTACCTGCCTGCCTACTTCCTACCTTCTACCTGCCCTCTGCCTTCCTACCTGCCTTCCTACCTGCCTGCCTCCCTTTACCTGCCTTCTATCTTCCTACCTGCCTCCACCTGTCTACTGCCTCCTATCCTACCTGCCTTCCTACCTGCCTTCCACCTACCTCCTTCCTACCTGCCTTCCTACCTGCCATCCTACCTGCCTGCCTACCTGCCTTCCTACCTGCCTTCCTACCTGCCTCCTACCTCCTACCTGCCTTCCTACTGCCTTCCTACCTCCTCCTACCTGCCTTCCTACCTGCCTTCCTACCTGCCTTCCTCCTCCTTCCTACCTGCCTCCTGTCCTTCCTACCTGCCTGCCTACCTCCTGCTCCTGCTCCTACCTGCCTTCCTACCTGCCTTCCTACCTGCCTTCCTACCTACCTGCCTTCTTACCTGCCTTCCTACCTGCCTTCCTACCTACCTGCCTACTTGTCTTCCTACATGCCTTCCTACCTACCTGCCTACCTGATCTTCCTACCTGCCTGCCTACTTGCCTTCCTACCTGTCTGCCTGCCTACCTGATCTTCCTACCTGCCTGCCTACCTGCCTTCCTACCTACCTGCCTACCTGATCTTCCTACCTGCCTGCCTACATGCCTTCCTACCTGCCTACCTAATCTTCCTACCTGCCTACCTGCCTTCCTACCTGCCTTCCTACCTGCCTGCCTACCTACCTGCCTACCTGATCTTCCTACCTGCCTGCCTACCTGCCATCCTACCTGCCTTCCTACCTGCCTGCCTACCTGCCTGCCTACCTGCCTTCCTACCTGCCTACCTACCTGCCTGCCTACCTGCCTGCCTACCTGACTGCCTACCTGCCTGCCTACCTACCTGCCTACCTGATCTTCCTACCTACCTGCCTACCTGATCTTCCTACCTGCCTGCCTACCTGCCTGCCTGCCTACCTACCTGCCTACCTGATCTTCCTACCTGCCTGCCTACCTGCCTTCCTGCCTACCTACCTGCCTACCTGATCTTCCTACCTATCTGCCTACCTGATCTTCCTACCTGCCTGCCTACCTGCCTTCCTGCCTACCTACCTGTCTACCTGATCTTCCTACCTGCCTGCCTACCTGCCTGCCTACCTACCTGCCTACCTGATCTTCCTACCTACCTACGTGATCTTCCTACCTACCTGCCTACCTGATCTTCCTACCTGCCTGCCTAGCTGCCTGCCTGCCTACCTACCTGCCTACCTGATCTTCCTACCTACCTGCCTACCTGATTTTCCTACCTGCCTGCCTACCTGCCTGCCTACCTGACTGCCTACCTGCCTGCCTACCTACCTGCCTACCTGATCTTCCTACCTACCTACCTACATGATCTTCCTACCTACCTGCCTTCCTGCCTTCCTACCTGTCTACCTGATCTTCCTACCTGCCTGCCTTCCTACCTGCCTGCCTACCTGCCTGCCTACCTGCCTTCCTACCTGCCTGCCTACCTGTCTTCCTACCTGCCTTCCTACCTGCCTGCCTACCTGCCTTCCTAACTGCCTTCCTACCTTTCTGCCTACCTTCCTACATGCCTTTCTATCTGCCTACCTACATGCCTTCCTACCTGCCTTCCTACCTGCCTGCCTACCTTCCTACCTGCCTTTCTACCTGCCTTCCTACCTGCCTTCGTACCTGCCTGCTTACCTGCCTTCCTACCTGCCTGCCTACCTGCCTTCCTACCTGCCATCCTACCTGCCTTCCTACCTGCCTTCCTACCTACCTACCTACCTGCCTTCCTACCTGCCTTCCTACCTGCCTGCCTGCCTTCCTACCTGCCTTCCTACCTGCCTTCCTACCTGCCTGCCTACCTACCTGCCTACCTGATCTTCCTACCTGCCTTCCTACCTGCCTTCCTACCTGCCTGCCTACCTACCTGCCTACCTGCCTTCCTACCTGCCTGCCTACCTGCCTTCCTACCTGCCTTCCTACCTGCCTACCTGATCTTCCTACCTGCCTTCATACCCGCCTGCCTACCTTCCTGCCTACCTTCCTGGCTGCCTTCCTCCCTGCCACCCTACCTACCTTCCTACCTGCCTTCCTACCTGTCTGCTTACCTTCCTACGTGCCTTTCTACCTGCCTGCCTACCTGCCTGCCTACCTTCCTACCTTCCTTCCTACCTGCCTGCTTACCTTCCTACCTGCCTTCCTACCTGCCTGCCTACCTTCCTACCTGCCTGCCTGCCTACCTGCCTGCCTACCTTCCTACCTGCCTTCCTACCTGCCTTCCTGCCTACCTTCCTACCTGCCTTCCTACCTGACTGCCTACCTTCCTACCTGCCTGCCTACCTTCCTACCTGCCTTCCTACCTCCCTGCCTACCTTCCTACCTGTGTGCCTACCTTCCTACCTGCCTTCCCACCTTCCTACCTGCTTTCCTACCTGCCTGCCTACCTTCCTACCTGCCTGCATACCTTCCTACCTGCCTTCCTACCTGCCTGCCTACCTTATTACCTGCCTACCTTCCTTCCTATCTGCCTTCTTGCCGGCCTGCCTACCTTCCAACCTGCCTGCCTACCTTCCTACCTACTTGCCTACCTTCCTTCCTACCTGACTTCCTACCTGCCTGCCTACCTTTCTACCTGCCTGCCTACCTTTCTACCTGCCTGCCTACCTTCCTACCTGCGTGCCTATCTGCCTGCCTACCTTCCTACCTGCCTTCCTACCTGCCTGCCTACCTTCCTACCTGCCTACCTACTTTCCTACCTGCCTTCCTACCTGCCTGCCTACCTTCCTACCTACTTGCCTACCTACTTTCCTACCTGCCTTCCAAACTGCCTTTCTATCTTCCTACCTGCCTTCTTACCTACCTGCCTACCTTCCTACCTGCCTGCGTGCCTACCTTCCTACCTGCCTTCTTACCTGCCTTTGTATCTGACTTCTTACCTGCCTGAGTACCTCTCTACCTGCCTTCCTACCTTTCTACCTGCCTATCTACCTTCCTACCTGCCTTCCTACCTACTTGCCTACCTTCCTACCTGCCTGCCTACCTTCCTACCTGCCTGCCTACATTCCTACCAGCCTTTCTACCTGCCTTCCTACCTGCCTTTCTACCTGCCTTTCTACCTGCCTGAGTACCTTTCTACCTGTCTGCCTACCTTACTACCTGCCCTCCTACCTGCATGCTTACCTTCCTACCTGCCTTCGTACCTGCCTTCGTACCTTCCTTCGTACCTGCCTTCCTACCTGCTTACCTACCTTCCTACCTGCCTTCCTACCTGCCTCCCTACCTGCCATCCTACCTGCCTTCCTACCTGCCTACCTGCCACCCTACCTGCCTTCCTACCTTCCTATCTGCCTTCCTACCTGCCTTCCTACCTATCTGCCTGCCTTCCTACCTACCTGCCTACCTTTCTACCTACCAGCCTGCCTTCGTACATACCTGCCTACCTTCCTACCTACCTGTCTGCCAGCGTGCCTACCTACCTTCCTATCTACCTTTTGGCCTATCTACTTTCTCACCTACCTTTCTGCCTGCCTACCTTCCTACCTACTTATCTGCCTGCCTACCTTCCTACCTACCTAACTGCCTACTCTCTTGTGTACCTTTCTAACTACCTTCCAGCATACCTTCCTGCCTACCTTCCTGCCTACCTTCCAGCATACCTTCCTGCCTACCTTCCTGCCTACCTTCCTGCCTACCTTCCTGCCTACCTTCCAGCATACCTTCCAGCATACCTTCCTGCCTACCTTCCAGCATACCTTCCTGCCTACCTTCCTGCCTACCTTCTATTACAACCCAGGATTCCAAATGGCCTGTTATCCCGGGTGTAAAGGGAGCAAAATAAACACAGCAGAAAAAGTTTAGACTTGTATTATCCTTCACCAATTTAGAACAGCAATATGTACACTATGTACAGTGATAAGAATAGTGCACTCCACGGTAAGCAAGGCAGAAATAGAAGCCACCGTGTAGACCGTGCTTCAACCAGCTCGAGAATGGGAATGACAAGGGCAGACAGGAGAGCGGTACCCACATAACCTCTGCGATTGCCAAAACCATCTTCTTATTGGCTAGAACCTGGTCACTAGTTGAACGACGGGGCCCCATCATCAACTCTTAGCAACCTGGTTCGCTGGTTGGGGGAGATAGCCTGTAAATGAGGGTGTGTACATGCGCCGAATAAAGGTTACGTACTCTTTGCATGCCACACCCCCACCCCGAGAAGGCTCAGGATTAGGCTGCCACCTCCCAGTGGTAACCGTGCCGCCATGGCACAAAATAATGGGACTGCCTTTCCTCTCCACCATCCAACTCTTAGATAGAGCTCAGCTTTTCTCGTGACCAAAAGCCAAACCCTAAACTTAGAGTGAGACAGCAGTCAGACAGGCTAGCATAGGTCCAAGATACAGGCGGACGGTAGCCCGCATCCCCTCACTAAAAAAAAAACCCCACACCAGGGGATAAAAAAAGAGCGTGAAAAGGGGTTACCACAAATAACATCCCAACCTAAATAAATAAAAATATTAGACTCTAGATAAAGAGTCTGCCAACATATTTTCTTTGCCGGCAATATATTTAATGGAAATATTATAGGGTTGCAGCCTTAGCGTCCAGCGCATAAGCCTTGTGTTGTGGTTCTGCATGGCTTGGAGATATACTAGAGGATTGTGATCACTGTAGACTGTGACCACCTGCGATGTCTGGCCCACATAAACATCGAAATGCTCCGAAGCCAGTACCAGCGCGAGGGCTTCTTTTTCAATGGTAGAGTAAGCCCTCTGATGTGGCTGGAACTTGGCTGAAAAGTATGCTATAGGCTGCAACTCCTCGTTCCCGATTTGTAATAGTACTGCCCCAACCCCAGAATCACAAGCATAAACCGTAATGAAAAAGGGTTTTGGAGAAGTCTGGAACAAGAGAAGGGGTTTCAGTCCCAAAATAATCTTTTTGTTTTATTTAAGCAGTGTTACAGTTGAGGTCCAAAAAAGGGAATTTTGTACTGGTAAGAGAGGTAAGAGGGGCTACAATATCTAGAAATGAAGAGATTTCCTAAATGAGGAACTGGATAATTTTTAATAGAAAGAACTTAGAAAATTTTGGGCAATTTTTACCACTACCATTTCATGGCCTAGAAAAGTACAGTGGCCGGCAAAAGGAAGATTTAGATAAATTAAATTTTAAAGGGAAAACTCTTAAGGTCTAAAAAGAGCCTTAATCTAAGTAGGTGTTGATCCCAAGTACAGACTTTGACCTAGGTAGGGACCTACACAATCATAATTAAATCTGAAAAAATTTACCCATAGAGTATAGGTTGGAGAGGTGCGGGTTAAGGGAATTCCAGGTTTCCCAACTTGCTGACATTCTCGGAACCCTAATTATTTTTCACATCTTTTTTTAAATTTTTGGGCCCAAAAAAATTCTTTTGTTTTAACAATTTTAAAGAAATTTCCTAATGACCTCCTAATGACGTATTATGAGCTATATTTTAAAATTTGAGGTTATACTTTGTTGGAACCACAACCTGTTACAATGCCGGGCCCCCTACCCTTCCAGCTCAGGCAGATCAAAAATGTTTTTTAACTTCAACTTTACCGGATGACCCCAAAAAGGATTTACCCCTGGGTGCCCCAAAAGCGAATTTTAAAGAAGGGGCCTTTCGTTGTTCCTCCGGAAGGACAGTCCCTCGGGGGGAAAAAGAGACATCTGGCAATCCTGAACCTGGGAATAGGAAGGCTTGATGGGGGTCTGTTCACTTTATCACGGGCTCTGGCCCGTTTTTTCGTAAAAACAATGTGGGATTTCCCGGGTCGGAGTCGTCCAAGTTTGGTCAAATTCCCTCCGACAAAACCCCTTTGGGGTGTTGCCCCGGTTTTGGCCCAAAACCGGGGAAAAAATTAAAACATTATGGTTCAGGACACGAAAAACAGTAGTAATGTTATTTACCCAGTAATAACATGGTTTTTTTCGGGGAAACCTTTTGAGCACCTACAGTCAAGTACCCCTGTAATATTTGCCTGTACTAAATTTTATGCAAAAGGGAAAAGAATAATAGCTCCTCCAAATGCTTCAATAAACAAGGAATTTAAAGAAGTATTCTCTGAAAGGGGTTTTAAAATTCCTTCTCTTCAAATTTACAATATGCTCCAGTTCCTAAAAAGGGCTTTTCTCAGTTTTTCTGGGTTTTCCCCGAAGGGAAAAAAAAGACTTTGCAATAAAGGGGGCCCTACCTTTTTCACTTCTCTGGGGAATGTTATTAGGGGGTATTTGAGATTTCCCAATGGGTTGGGGTTTTTGGGGGCAGTTGGGACGGGTGTGACTAGAACTTTGGATTGCAGAGGAAAGCAGACGCAGGCTTGCCCTTTACTCCTGTTTGACGTTGCAACTGTGTCGTTCTGGGCTTGGGTTGTCTCTCTGGATACTGTTGTCGAGAGGCACCATGAGGAGTTTGCCTTCTCCGCAGGTGGACCCATATGTTGAGAAGCGGGCTCACCAGGTGACTTGGTTTGGTTGTCGTAGACGTTCTCCCTCGGGTGGCACTTCATTCTCCATGGTTGACGTCCTTGCTCATGCCAGGCTGTTTGAAAAAGAGTGGACGGGGACCGCTCGGACAAGGAGGGTTAGTTTCGAAGGTATCATACAACCTGGCTGCTCCAATTTAGTGGTTTTTAAGTCACGATCCTGCAGAAAGACTCCGAACCTCTGGTCCCACAGAATCCAGCAGGTTATCATCAGAATAAGCTGTACCAGCTCCTCAAGGTAGAGACACACACTTGCTTTATACCAGCTGGTTTAAAAGCTTTGGTTTTGCTTGTCTCAACAAAGTCACTAGGGATTGACCAAGCTCCGCTGCTTAATTTAAACAGCTTGCGGTATTTGGCTGGCGATACACTTGTATATGTCCCAACGACTGTGGTCTTCACTATTGATAATCAGAATATTCAGACGTAATTTAATACTGACGTGAATTCCTGTGCCTTACCCAATTATGCTGTATGAACCAAACGATGCCCAATGCTGTTCCGGCCACCTCAAGGCTCGAGCCCTGATTTTCGAAGCTTTCGAAAAATTGTTCTGGTTCGGCCTCAATGATGCGTGGGAACAAGCTGTTACTGACTTTAGTTAACTAAAAATCATTTACTGAATGCGAAAACTGCCTCCTTTCTCTTTCCCTATCAAATTTTTCCTTGCGAATGCTCCTCTGTTCCCTAGTTTGCTCAACGATTGATTTTTTGCCAGCTCAAGTGCCAACGACGACTGATTCACCCTGAGACAACCCTGCTGCACTATACTTGACCATTTTACTTGTATGTGTATCATCTTCCTCGTGCGAGAACATTGGAGTTTTTGCCCTAGCTCCCGTAGAGGGATGAGTCTGATGTGCCATCTCTTCTTCTACAGTTTTGTCAGCAATCAGTGGAACGCAGTTTTGAGCGCAGCTGTGAGAGTGGTGGTTTGTAATGCAATGGAACGAGCATTTGCCAACAATGCTGTAGGGCAATTTAGGTAGGTTATTGCAAAGATATGCGTCACCAGACGTCTGGACTCGTCTAGGTGGCATAGTTATTCGCTATGCTCAGTACGATTGCAGAATACCCAACCGTAACACGTAATTTGCAGATCAGCTTTAGCTATGCAACAGTACGATTGCAGAATACGCATCAAGCCAATGCTGACTGCAAAATTCTCCACACCGAACAGCTAGTATACAACTGACACAGCAAACTTTGTAAAGCAATGCCAGGACAGTACACTGTTCCTAGATGTTGAACGTAGCAAGCGTGCTTACCGGGAAAAAAAAAAAAAACAAGACTAGTAGCGAGATGTTGAACGATACACAATAGCAAGGTGACCATAAGCAACTGACACGGAAATTTGTTAAAGCGTAGGGGCAAAGCTAATGCAAAGCAGGACAGCTAGCTGACAATGTTCCTACTACGAGCTTCACCTAAGCTCAACCGTTTCTCTAAGTCCAGCTCCAGCTCGCAGACAGGCTACCCATATACAACCCCAGGATTCCAAATGGCCAGTTATTCCCGGGGTTTGTAAAGGGAGCCAAAATAAGCACAGCAGAAAAAGTTCTAGACTTATCCTTCACCAATTTAGAACAGCCAATATGTAACTATGTAAAGTGGTGATATAAGTTATAGTGCACTCCACGGTTAAAGCAAGGCAGAAATAGAAGCCACAAGATAGCAGACCGTGCTTCAACCAGCTCTAGAATGGGAATGACAAGGGCAGACAGGAGAGCGGTACCCACATAACCTCTGCGATTGCCAAAACCATCTTCTTATTGGCTAGAACCTGGTCACTAGTTGAACGACGGGGCCCCATTCACCCAACTCTTAAGCTAACCTGGTTCGCTGGTTGGGGGAGATAGCCTGTAAATGAGGGTGTGTACATGCCCCGAATAAAGGTTACGTACTCTTTGCATGCCACACCTTCCTGCCTACCTTCCTGCCTACCTTCGTACCTGCCTTCATGCCTACGTATCTGTTGTAATCTTTTTTAACTGTTTTGTTAACTGTTTATAACTGTTTTTACTGTTTTTTTACTGTTGTTACCTTCACGTTTTAAACTCCGATAATTACTCTCAACAGATCCAAAATATAATCTCAATAAATTTCTCTCACATCTTCAGGTGTTTTGTAATAAATTTCTCTAAAATATTATGATTATTAATTTAAAATTTCTCTTATTTAATAGAAGGAAAATTTTAAAATTAAGAATTGAAATTGTTTCTTAAGTTGGTGGAAATTGAGACAGTCACTGCTGGACAGTGATAGTCACTGCTGGACAGTGACAGTCACTGCTGGACAGTGATAGTCACTGCTGGACAGTGACAGTCACTGCTGGACAGTGACAGTCACTGCTGGACAGTGACAGTCACTGCTGGACAGTAGCAGTCATTGCTGGACAGTGACAGTCACTGCAGGACAGTGACAGTCACTGGTGAACAATATCAGTCACTGCTGGACAGTGACTAGTCACTGTTGGCCGGTTTAGTCAGTGTTGGACAGTGACTGATCACTGCTAGACAGTGACAGTCACTGCTGGACAGGGACCCGTCACTGCTGGATGGTCACTAGTCACTGCTGGAAAGTGAATAGTCACTGCTGGAAAACAAATAGTCACTGCTTGTTGCAACCCCTGAATGGGTTGCAATGATTAATATGTATATATATATATATATAATTATTACCTTTTCATATAATTTTATATTGCTTGTATTTGCGATAATAGCTAAATCGTAAATGTATTGCTTTATATTGTTATTTGACTTAGCTTCCTTTGTTAGGTTAGGATGTAACATATTATGTGCTCAGTTCAAGTCTTGATTGCCTAACTACTGTAATTATCGCTCTTTGCTCGTTATTCTGCCGGCTTCTGTTGCTGAGCAGTACTGTCCACGGAGCTATCACGTGATCGAGGGGGGGGGGTGTCCTCACCTCGCCTGAAGTATTCAGTCTGGTCTAGACTCGCTGGGTGGTTGGACGTATTCCAGACAAGATGAGCCTTAATCTCTCTTATTGGCTCTTGTTGGAAGATCGTCTCTGTCTTATTATTGTTGTAGGTTCTGTAGAACTCTGTTCACAGAACATTGTATAGACTTAGTGATTTTCGACGTTGTACTGAGGTTGTGTGTCGCATAGACACTCTGAGTAACTCAGGTCCTGAGCTGTAGCTTCTGACCTAACTTGTACTGGTATCTGTGTATTATCACAGTCGGGGATTTTCTTATGCTGAACTTAGATTCAGTAGTATGGGAGTTTTGTGACTTTTGTGGAGGATCTTCAGATGGTCCCTACTTAGTGTCGTTATATTATCTCCTTGTCCTGATTGTGTCGCAGTTGCTTGTTATATTGCTATTGGGCTTAGCATTCTTTTTGTTGCTCAAGCAGACTGTTCTGATTGTCAGTTGGTCAAGAAGTTAGTTTATTTGAGGACTTTGTCAGTCACTTGTTTAAGTCTAGTCGAGTCGTGAGACATGGCGAACTACTTAGAGCACTTACACACATACATACTTGTACATATTTGTAATATCTTATTAAATGTTAATGTACCAGACGGTCCTTAAGAATTATAAATGCGATATGTGCTTTCAGCACAATAATATTGTACTCAAGAGAAGTGATTATTCTTATTTTGTTGATTACTGTAATTAATTTAATTTAATTTGATAATATGCCTCTAGACTTAATAAATTTATTAAATTTTATTTTCTCTAGTTAGTAGCCTACCAGTTGTAATCCTGAAGCACTATTGAATCATACTGAATTCTAATGGATAATTGGACAAGGATACTGACTAATTGTTACGAAAACCCAGTAACAGGCTGGATGCTAGAAGGGCAGTCCTTTCTAGTATTCACTGGAGATCTCTAAGCTTTTAGAATCGCGTTTTTTGTAACACTGCTAGACAGTGACTAGTCGCTGTTGGACAGTGATTAGTCACTGCCGGACAGTGACTAGTCACTGCTGAACTGTAAAGGTCCCCTTTGGGGACGGGGCTGTAAATGATGGAGCCCTGTTAAAGAAATTGAAAGGACACTTTTTAAAGTAAACTGCGTACAGTGACTTTTTCATTGCTGAACGGTGATTAGTCCCTCTAGCCCCGTGTTTTGCCTGCAAAATCCCCCCCCCCCCTTTCAAGTGAAAAGCAATGTACTTCAAACCCCCAAAGGACTACAACATCCCCACCCCTTTCCTTCAAGTAAAAGCAGGGACTTCCCCAACTCCAAGACTACAACCCTTCCCCACCCCCCCTTCAGAGTACGGAATTGTACTTTCCCACCTCCAGGAGTACAAAAACCCCCCAAAACCCCCTTTCGGGGGTACAGGAAAAGTATTCCCACCCCCCTTAGGACTACAAACCTCCACCCCCCCCTTCGATTCCGGGAAGTCCCTCCCCCTTTCCAATAAAAACCACCCCCACCAAAACTTAGAACCCAAGCCCCCTGTCCTTTCCCCACCTCCAAGACTTAAACCCCTTTCCCCACCCCTCCCTTCGATTCGGCACTGTAAAAATCCCAATTCCAGGGACACAAAACCCAAAACCCCCCCTCAGGAAAGGGGCCCCCTTGTATTTCCCTTCCCCCCCAGGACTAGAAACCCCCCCAATCCCCCTCCCAGAGTACAGGGGACGGGTTATTTCCTACCCCCCTCCAGGTCTAAAAACCTTTTTTCAGCCTTCTTTAAAAGTACAGGCACGTCCTTTCCCCCCTCCAGGATTACAACAGCCCCACCCCCCCCTTCAGAGCACAGGTATATATTTCCCCCACCCCCAGGGTTTAAAACAGCTGGGCCCCCTCCTTTCGGGTAAACATATACTTCCCCCCCTCAAAGCCCAACAAAACCAAACCCCTCCTTCAGAGACGGGGGGCACTGTACTTCCCACCTCCGGGGAACTACAACACCTCCACCCTCCTTCAGAGTACAAGCACTGTACTTCCCACCACAAGGACTACAACACCTAAACCCCCTCCTTTAAAAAAAGGGAACTGAAATTCCCCCACACCCAGGACAAACAAACCCCACCCCCCCTTCACAGAAAACAAGCACGTATTTTCTACCCCCGGGGGATAAACATCCCCCCCCCTCCTTCACAAAAAAAAGCATTTGAAACTTCCCACCCCCAAGACAGGGACACCCCCCACCCCCCCTTCAGATTACGGGAACTGTATTTCCCACCCCCAAGCTCAACACCCCCCAAACCCCCCCTTTAAACAGTAAAAAGACTTTTACTTCCCACCCCCAAGACTACGACACCCCCCCACCCCCCCTTTCCCAAGGGGAAGGCACTGTATTTTTCCCACCCCCAAGACAACAACACCCCACCCCCCTTCACAGTACAAGCACTGTACTTCCCCACCCCCAAAAACAAACGACATCCCCACCCCTCCTTCAGAGACAGGCACGGGTACCCCCCACCTCCAAACTAAAAACACCCCCCACCCCCCCTTCATAGCACAAGCACTTACTTCCCCCTCCAAACTACAAAAATCCCCACCCTCCTTCTTAGTACAAGCACTGAAATTTTCCCACCTCCAAG
Source organism: Cherax quadricarinatus (assembly GCF_026875155.1). NCBI lineage: Eukaryota > Metazoa > Arthropoda > Malacostraca > Decapoda > Parastacidae > Cherax > Cherax quadricarinatus. Next base: position 34,609,957 of record NC_069405.1, read on the forward strand.
ACTACAAAATCCCCACCCCCCCTTTTCAGGTACGGGCAATGTACTTCCCACCTCCAAGATTTACAACACCCCAAACCCCCCCCCTTCATATTTACAAGACCCCAACTTCCCACCTCCAAAAATCGCCCTTTCCCCCCCTTTTCCCTTCAGAGTAAAAGGCAATGTCCCTTCCCACCTCCGGGACTAAAAACACCTCCACACCTCCTTCAGATTAAAAGGGCATTTGTACTTCCCACCTCCGGGACTACAACCCTTTTCCACCCCCCCCTTTAAAGATTTCAAGCACTGAATTTTTCCCACCTCCGGGAAAAATACAACAGCTCCCCCCTTCCTTCAAAAGTAAAAACATAAGAACAAAAGGGAATGTAGGAACATTTTGCAAAAGGGCCCTTTTACTGGCCCATACGAGGCGGGTCCTTATCAAACCCACATCCCACCAAAGCTACTCAAAAAAACAACCCCCCGCACCCCCCCCAAAACCAATCAAAACCCACCCCTCCCCCATATATTTGTCCCTCTTTTTCTTAAATTCACAAAGGGCCCAGCCTCTATCACCCCCCCTGGGGAAAACTGTTCCACTCAATTACAACCTGTTAAAAAAACCATACTTACCCATGGCCTTTCTAAATCTAAAAATTTTTTCCAACTTAAATCCCTTTTTTTCCCGGTTTTTTACCTGGTTTGACAACCCCCAGTAAATTTATTAATTCTTTCCCCCTTTAAAACCCGTCTCCCCTTTACCCCTTCAATGAATTCCCCTCATTCTACGCCCCCTCCGAAAAGTGGAGATTTAAGGGTTTAAGTCTATCTTTAATTTCGGGAGGGTTTCCTACCAAAATAAAAAAATTTTTTGTCAAATTTTCCTGTAAAAGTTTTTTCTAATAGTCCTATTCCATCCTGTATAAAGGGGGCCAAAACTGAGCAGCAAAAATTTTAAATTTAGGCCTCCCCAGTGATTATGACTGTAAAATAACTTTTGGACTTCGTTACTTTACTTCTTGAGATAAAACCAATAATTTTGTTTTGGGCCTTTTTGCGCCCCACTGAGGCACTGCTGTCCCTTTGGGTTTAAAAATTTCTGTTTCCTGAATCCCCAAATCTTTTTTCACATTTTTGTATGACCCAAACTTTTACTTCACCTAGTTTTTAGCTTTGAGGGTTATTTTCATTACCAAGGGCAAATTTTTTTACACTTTTTCCCATTAAACTTCTTGCCAAATTTTCAGACCCCCAAAAATTAAATTTTTTCCCAAAACGTCCTGGGTTCAAATTTTTATCCCCCCCAGATGGGAATTTTACGGCCTATCTTTGATCATCCGCAAATTACCATGCATAGTAATCCCTTTTCCCTCTAGGGCTTAATGTAAAATTTATGAACAAAAGAGGGGTTTAAAAATGATCCTGGTGGAACGCCCCTAGGGGACTAAACCCCCTTTAGATTTTACTCCATTAATGGTAACTCTTTTCTTTCTTTTGGGGAAAGGGCCCTGCCTCAATCCATGCTAAACTTTACCTCCTATTTCCAGAGCTGCCAAATTTTCTTAAGAGTCCTTGTTTAGTGATCTGTCGAAGGCTTTTTACTAAAAAACCAAATAAACAAATCATATTCCTTTCACTGCAACTGCCCCCAAAAAGTTCTAAAAGAAGAACGTCAGGGAAATTTTTAAAGGGAAAGGGAAAGACCTCTCGTTAAAACCGCTAAAATTTTATTAATCAATTATTTCCTTCAAAAGGGGGACTTCGTTTTGTAGCTATAATTTTATTCTAAAAAACTTGCCCACTTTTGATGTCAGGGTTATTGGAAAAGTTAAATTTTGGGAAAGGGGTGGACTTATCCCCCCGATTTTAAATATAGGGCCACATTTGCCATCTTTCCCCATCTTGGCACAACAATGGTAAGGGTGGAGCATTTAATACACTCGTTAATGGCTGATAAGCCCATCTTGCAAATTTCCCAAAAACCCTTAAAACAACTCATTTGGGGGGCCGGGGGAAATTTTTTTGTTTCCCGTTTGTCTATCTGTTTAATTTAAACCTTTTCCCTCGTTTAAGTAAAATTAAATTAACCCTTTAAAATTTATCAAACTAAATAATTGTTAATTACTGGAATCTCATTTACATCTTCCTGTGTAAAAATGACAAAAAATAGTCTTAAAAAAAGGAAACTTTCCAGTTTTATTTTTTTTCAAACTGTCCCATTCCCCAAATTTTAGAGGTCCCCTACTTTTTCCTTTTTCCCCTTTGCCAAAACACTTGAAAGAACCCCCTTTTGGGGTTTGTCTTAAAAAAAAAAATTAAAGAAAAAAAAAAAGGGGAAAAAAAAAAAAAAGAAAAAAAAAAAATGTTTTTATTTTTTTTAATTAAAATTTTTTTTTTTAATTTTTTTAATTTTTTTTAGCAACTTAAATTCCCCTTTTTCCCCCTCTTTTTAAAATGCTTTTTAAGGCCTTTCCCCTTTTACCCATTTTTTTTCCCCCTTAAAACTTTTAGGCCCCCTTTTCCCTTTGGGAAAGTTTTTATTTAACCTTTTTCCTGGGGAAATTATTTTAAGGAAAAAAAACAATCATAAAAGCAGATTCCCCCTTTATATTCCAAAAATATATTATCGTCAATAAAATCATTTGTAAAAAACCCCCAAACAAGATTAGACCCAAAGTTTTTCCCCCAAGTCCAAATTTTAATCGGGAGAACGAAAATCGGGGGGTTTTTTCTGTATTTTCATTATTTTGCAAATTTCCCCAAATTTAAAGGGTAAAAGGTTTATGGATTTGGGGATCACTTCGCCAAGCCCCTTCAGTGATCCCCCAATTTTACGAGTGTTTCCTTATTTGACAAGACTAGGTCTAGCAAATTATTACCCCTGGTAGGTTCAGTTACACTCTGTTTCAGAAAACAGTCCTGAACTGTTTCCATGAAGTCACTGGACTCTAGATTACCTGTCAAAGAAGTATAGTGCAGGCACTGTACGTTCCACGTCCAGGACTACAGCATCCCAACCCTTCATTCAGATCACAGGCACTTTACTTGACACCTCCAGGATTACAAAATCCCCACCTCTCCTTCAGAGTACAAGCACTGTACTTCCGACCTCCAGATCTACAACATCCCTCCCTCCTTCAGAGTAGAGGCATTGTACTTCCCACCTCCAGGATTAGAACACCCCTACCCCTCATTCAGAATACAGGCACTATACTTCTCTCTTCCAGGACTACAACACCCCCATCCCTCCTTCAGAGTACAGGCACTGTACTTCCCCCTCCAGGACTACAATATCTCTACCCCTCCTTCAGAGTACAGGCACTATACTTCCCACCTCCAGGACTACAACACCCCCACCCTTTCCTTCAGAGTACAGGCACTACACTTCCCACCTCCAGGAATACAACACCTTCACCCCTCCTTCAGAGTACACGCACTATACTTCCCACATGCAGGACTATAACACCTCCTCCCCTCCTTCAGAGTACATGCACTGTACTTCCCACTTCCAGGGCTACAACAGTTGCACCCCTCCTTCAGAGTACAGGCACAATACTTCCCACCTCCAGGACTACAACATCCCCACCCCTCCTTCAGAGTACAAGCACTGTACTTCCCACCTCCAGGGCTAGAACAGCTCCACCCCTCCTTCAGAGTACAGGCATTGTACTTCCCACCTTCAAGACTACAACATCTCCACCCCTTTTTCAGGGCACTGTACTTCCCACCTTCAGGATTGCAACACCCCACCCCTCCTTCAGATTACAGGCACTATACTTCCCACCTCAAAGACTACAACATCTCCACCCCTCCTTCAGAGTACAGGCACTGTACTTCCCACCTCCAGGATTACAACAGCTCCACCCCCTGCTTCAGAGCACAGGTACTATACTTCCCACCTCCAGGGCTACAACAGCTCGACCCCTCCTTTCGGGTACAAGCACTATACTTCCCACCTCAAAGACTACAACAGCTCGACCCCTCCTTCAGAGTACAGGCACTGTACTTCCCACCTCCAGGATTACAACACCTCCACCTCTCCTTCAGAGTACAGGCACTGTACTTCCCACCTCCAAGACTTCAACATCTCCACCTCTCCTTCAGAGTACAGGCACTGTACTTCCCACCTCCAAGACTTCAACATCTCTACCTCTCCTTCAGAGTACAGGCACTGTACTTCCCACCTCCAAGACTTCAACATCTCCACCTCTCCTTCAGAGTACAGGCACTGTACTTCCCACCTTCAAGACTACAACATCTCCCCCCCTTTTTCAGGGTACAGGCACTGTACTTCCCACCTTCAGGATTCCAACACCCCTCCCCTCCTTCAGAGTACAGGCACTATACTTCTCACCTCCGGGACTACATCACCCCCACCTCCTTCTTCAGAGTACAGGCACTATACTTCCCATCTCAAGGACTACAACATCTCCACCAGTTCTTCAGAGTACAGGCACTGTACTTCCCACCTCCAGGACTACATCATCCCAACCCCTCATTCAGATTACAGGCATTGTACTTCCCAACTCCAGGACCACAAAATCCCCACCTCTCCTTCAGCGTACAGGCACTGTACTTCCCACCTCCAGGTCTACAACATCCCTCCCTCCTTCAGAGTACAGGCACTGTACTTCCCACCTCCAGGATTAGAACATCACTACCCCTCGTTCAGAATACAGGCACTGTACTTCCCACCTCCAGGACTACAACATCCCCACCCCTGTTCAGAATAGAAGCACTGTACTTACCACTTCCAGGGCTACATCATCCCAACCCCTCATTCAGATTACAGGCATTGTACTTCTCACCTCCAGGACTACATCATCCCAACCCCTCATTCAGATTACAGGCACTGTACTTCCCACCTCCAGGTCTACAACATCCCTCCCTCCTTCAGAGTACAGACACTGTACTTCCCACCTACAGGATTAGAAAACCACCACCCCTCCTTCAGAGTACAGGCACTGTACTTCCCACCTCCAAGACTACAGCATCTCCACCGATCCTTCCAAGTACATGCACTGTACTTCCCCCTCCATTACTACAACACCTCCACCCCTCCTTAAGAGTACAGGCACTGTACTTCCCACCTCCAGGTCTACAACATCCCTCCCTCCTTCAGAGTACAGGCACTGTACTTCCCACCTCCAGGACTACAACACCCCCATCCCTCCTTCAGAGTACAGGCACTATACTTACCACCTCCAGGACTGCAGCACCCCCACCCCCTGCTTCAGAGTACAGGCACTGTACTTCCTACCTCCAGGACAACAACACTTGCACCCCTCCTTCAGAGTACAGTTACTATACTTCCCACCTAGAGGACTGTAACACCTCCTCCCCTCCTTCTGAGTACAAGCGCTGTACTTCCCAC